>OX638299.1:48102279-48469798 GCA_951812265.1 Taphrorychus bicolor
GCTTCTAGTCACTGGCATAAACAGGTAATGTCCGGCAATGAATCACTCACTTACAGTTCAGTAATATTGGTCCTCAAATTCCCACTGGAATCGCACTTCTGACACCAATTGTTGCGAACTCGGGGTTCAATAATTCCAGTGTAACGATTTAATACGAAAACACTATTTATTAACTCCACAAATACACACGACTACTAAATAACTCACTACTTAACACTTTATAGCCTTCTATTATCGCTTCATAACTTTAGCTTACTTATAGCTCGATTAAAATACGACTATTCTACTCGGGCGCTCTATGCGCCTTTTATATACAATCCTAAAATTACAGAAACCTAGAAAGTTCTTTATAAGAATTCTTGAATAATCTCATATAAAAAAAAAACGGTTGTAAACAACTGCCTTCTAGATTAAGCCAGACGAGCAATAAATCACTCGTGTCAGCCATGACGCAGCGCGGATAGGTCGCGAAGCTCCACCAACCAACACGCTCCCATGCGTTGCCCCGCCTCCCATGCGGCGTTGCTGCGATCGTAACATTGCCCTCCTCCTAAGTCTGTTCGTCCCGAACAGATAGAGTTCCATGGTATCGTGCTAATCGATCCAAATGAACGACTTTCATCTTTGACCTAGGGGTCCGCTGGATCCTATACACCACATCATTAATCTTCTTTATAATTGTATAAGGTCCTTCCCAATTTTGGCTAAGTTTGGGCGACTTCCCCACCTTTCGCCTCGGATTGTATAGCCACACCAAATCACCATCCTGGAAGCCGCGGGAGTTAGCTAGTAAGTCATATCTTGCTTTGGCTCGATCACTGGATATCCGCAGTTTATTCCTGACTTGCTCATGAACATTGTTCAGCCTCTCCTTAAGCTCCTCCACAAAATTCTCAGAGCTGAGCGACTCTTTTTCTGGTGTTCCATACATCAAATCCGCAGGAAGCCTCATTTCCCTCCCGAAGATCACTTTCGCCGGAGTATAACCAGTGGCTTCATGCGTAGAGCCTCGATATGCCATCAACATGAGAGGTAGATGTTGGTCCCAATCACGCTGATGATCTGCCACCATTTTAGACAGGTAATGTTCCATGGTCCGATTAAATCTCTCTACCATCTCATCCGACTGTGGATGCAAAGGAGTTGTCCTGGTCTTGCGAATTCCGAGAAGTTCCATGACCTTCTGGAAAACAGCCGATTCAAAATTTCGGCCCTGATCAGAATGAAGTTCGAGAGGGACTCCAAATCTGCAGAACATTTCATTTACTAGCACCGTTGCCACAGTCGTTGCTTCTTGATTAGGCAGGGCGTATGCTTCAGGCCATTTAGTGAAGTAATCCATGGCGACCAAGATGTATTTAATGCCCGACTCAGTCTGAGGAAACGGTCCCGCGACATCAATTGCTACCCTCTCGAATGGAGCACCTACAGTGTACTGCACCATTCGGCCGCGTGATCTTGTTCGAGGTCCTTTTGTGGCACAACAAACTTCGCACTTGCGGCACCAAGATTCGACGTCTTCATGATAATTCACCCAGTAGAACCGCTCTTTAATTTTGGCCAAGGTTTTATTGACCCCAAAATGACCTCCACTGGTTCCGTCGTGCATTTCCTGTAGTACGTCCGATTTTCTGCTTCCAGGAACAACCAACTGACTGACTACGGTCTTGCCATCCGGACTCTCCCACGCTCTCTTCAGTAATCCATTTTCTATTTTAAGAGAGTGCCACTGGGCCCATAGCGCCTTCAGGTTTGGACTTTTACCAGCAATTTCTTGCCATTCTGGTCTCTTGTCGTCAGTCTTTGCAGAGAGGATGAGTCCAATATCTGGATCATTCATTTGTTCTTCTCGAAGGGTCTGTGTGGTCCAGCCATCGTTTATTTCTACCGACGTTCTCCTTACCAAAGGAAGTCCCTCACGCTGCTCAGTTCTTTGACAATGCCGACAATCTTCTTTACAAGGCCGTCTAGACAATGCATCGGCATTTCCGTGAGACCTTCCTGGTCGATGTTCAATTTGGAAATCGTACTGCTGCAGGCGCTCTATCCATCTGGCTATTTGACCTTCAGAGTTCTTCATCTGTAATAACCATTTCAAGGCTCCATGGTCAGTCCTAATCAGGAACCTTTTTCCATATAAGTAGCGATGGTAATGTTCGACTGCTTTAACGATGGCCAACAGCTCCTTTCTAGTGACGCAATAGTTTCTTTCTGGCTTATTTAAAGTCTTACTGTAGTATTCAATGACCTTCTCTTGCCCGTTTTGTCTTTGAGAGAGTACTGCACCTAGACCACAGTTACTTGCATCCGTGTCCAAAATAAAGAGTCCGTCCTTTATAGGGTAAGCCAAGATCGGACTAGAACAGAGGGCAGCTTTAAGCCTTGCAAACGCCTGACTGCATTCGTGGTTCCACAAGAACGGTGTTTTCTTTTCCGTTAATTTGTGCAGCGGTTTTGCGATGTCGGCAAATCCCTCTACAAATCTCCTGTAGTAAGTACATAGTCCCAAAAAGCTCCTTACTTCGTGTTTGTCTCGGGGAACTGGCCAATCTTTAATGGCAGATATTTTACTATGGCTAGTTTTAATGCCTTGTTCTGAGATAGTATGCCCCAAGTACTCGACTTGCTTCTGGAACAGGCTGCATTTCTTGTAGTTTAACTTCAGGTGAGCATTCCGTAACTTGTTGAAGATTTCTCTTAAATTCTTCAAGTGCTCGTCGAAATCACGTCCCATAACAATTATGTCATCTAAGTATACCAGGCAAGTTTTCCAAGTCAGCCCCCTCAAGACAAGTTCCATTAGTCGCTCGAAAGTTGATGGAGCATTGCACAATCCAAAAGGCATAACAATGAATTGGTATAGTCCAGAACCAGTAGAAAATGCAGTCTTTTCTTTGTCTTCGGGAGCAATCTTTACTTGCCAGTACCCACTTTTTAAATCTAGAGTGGAAAACCACTTTGATCCCGATAAAGTTGCTAAGGTATCGTCTATACGTGGCAATGGGTAGCTGTCTTTCTTGGTTACATCATTAAGTTTCCTGTAGTCAACACAGAACCGCGTTGAACCATCTTTCTTCTTAACAAGAACCACAGGCGACGACCATGGACTAGATGATTCTTCTATGACGCCCTCGAATTCCAGGGCCCGAACTAGTGCCTCGCTGATATCCTTGGGCCTTACTAGACGTAAGTGGTATCTCATGTCACTATCTCTAACTCCCTCGATGAACCTTTCGGCGGCAAATTGCATTTGAAAAGATTCAGGAGCCGATGGATATGCCAGGTGAATGAGTCTGTCTATGTCCGCCTCAAATTCTTGTAAGGATTCACCTGACTTTTGCTGTCTCATCCTCAGCTGGGCCTGGAACACGGTTTCTTTGTGTTCATTTCCAAATCGTAGTTGCAGAGTGTGTACTAAAACCGCATATTTACTTTGATCCGCTGCAGACAGAGATTGGAGTAACTCAGCCGCTTTTCCACGAAGTGCTACCACTAATGATGTAGCTTTCTGGGGCTCGGACCAACCATTAGCTTTTGCAGCTGCCTCAAACTGAGTTTTATAAATTTCCCATGCAGTAGTACCGTCATAATCGGGAGGCTTAATTTTAGCGTTCGCTGTGCTAAAACTCTCTGTAGACACGTTGTCGTCCTCAAGTTGTTCCCGGAATTTCTTTTCTAGCTCGAGAACCCTCTGGTTGACAGCTTCGAGTCCTTCGTTAACGCCGTTAATGGATTCGTGAACGCCGTTAACGGATTCGTTGACGGATTGCATTATTCTTTCTTCCAATTGTTGCTCCCTAGCTGCGAGATGGTTCATTAATTCTTCTTTGAATTGTTGATGACGTCGCTCCTGTACTTGATCACGTTTTTCTTGCTCTTCCTTCTGTTGTTGATAACGTCGCTCCTGTACTTGATCACGTCTTTCTTGTTCCTCTTTTTGTTCGTTATAACGTTTCTCCTGTTCTAGATAACGTCGCTCCTGTACTTGATCACGTTTTTCCTGTTCTTGATAACGTCGCTCCTGTACTTGATCGCGTTTTTCCTGTTCTTCCCTCTGTTGTTGCATAAGGGACAGCAGGGCGGCAAGTTGATCCTCCATCGCTTGATGCTGGCTTCTAGTCACTGGCATAAACAGGTAATGTCCGGCAATGAATCACTCACTTACAGTTCAGTAATATTGGTCCTCAAATTCCCACTGGAATCGCACTTCTGACACCAATTGTTGCGAACTCGGGGTTCAATAATTCCAGTGTAACGATTTAATACGAAAACACTATTTATTAACTCCACAAATACACACGACTACTAAATAACTCACTACTTAACACTTTATAGCCTTCTATTATCGCTTCATAACTTTAGCTTACTTATAGCTCGATTAAAATACGACTATTCTACTCGGGCGCTCTATGCGCCTTTTATATACAATCCTAAAATTACAGAAACCTAGAAAGTTCTTTATAAGAATTCTTGAATAATCTCATATAAAAAAAAAAACGGTTGTAAACAACTGCCTTCTAGATTAAGCCAGACGAGCAATAAATCACTCGTGTCAGCCATGACGCAGCGCGGATAGGTCGCGAAGCTCCACCAACCAACACGCTCCCATGCGTTGCCCCGCCTCCCATGCGGCGTTGCTGCGATCGTAACAATATATATGAGAGAATGACACAGCACTTTTAGTCTGTGTCTGGTGTAAAAAAGTCCCAAAAATTGCTGTTATAGAGGATTAACCTCTATAACCTAGCAAAAGAAAATAGTGCAACGGGAAAACCAAGTGCAATCATCAGAGCGTTACCTCCCAAGACGCGTTTCGCTTGGTGGGCTCTAGTGGGAGCGAAACGCGTGTATATGTATACTTTTTGGTTGTAGATATTTGGTAGTTTTTCCATTTCGACGCTTATAACTCTGAAACTGCTCATTTGACGGGATTTCGAAGTGTTGCGCATAGATACAGAAATGTGGTCCGTTTTTTGGTACGTGCGGGGGGGGGGGGGCCGACCAGTGGCGTACCAAAGTCAAAAATGCGTTTTTTTAAGTACCCAAATTTACGACGGTTTTGTCGAAACTCCGAGGCTATGTGGGGTATAGGGCTCCCCACGGGTAAAATTCCTCATATACGTAGATGATAAATTTTGAAGTCTAATCTCGATAAGTTAAATAGAAAAATGTACAAAAAATCGCAAAGTTGGGACGGTTTTTTGAAAAAAATTTTGTAATGGTCTACTTCTGGGCCTTCTGGACCCTTTTAGTTAGACGACTGGCCCAATAAGGATGGTACCAGGGGAAAGGGCATATCCTTGGCTACTTTTAATCCTATCCCGCCACAGGTGTCACTTTAATACAGAATGGTCGAAAAAATGTCCAAAGACAATTAAGGAAAAGTGTCCAAAATTTGAAGGTAGTTTTTTGCGATTTTTACGAAAACTATGGAACGGTCCGGCTTCGGTGGTATATGGGCAACTAGAAGACGTGGAGAGAAAAAAAAATCAGTCGTTAGTTTTGGTCTAGCTCTTATACCGGGTGAGCTACAAAAGTTTTTCTGTGCCGCATTTTTTGCCAACTTTGGTGTACTTTTCTCACATTTCACCCTGTAGATTCGATATTTTCGTAGCAAAAAATCTGAAATAATTCAGGGAGGTAGCAGACACATGGACCCTTCATCGCGCCGAAAATCAAGGGCCTAGCTTTGAATTTGAAATTTTGACGAATTTTTAAACTTTAAATTTCAAATTGCCACTTTGAGGTATATTTGTCCGGAGACCGCGCATCTAATCGAATGGTTTTCTATCCCAGGGGATACGTTGGAATGTTTTCTTTTTGGGACTTGGGAACCACTTTTAGCTGGGACGTCGCGAAATGCTTTTAATTGAATTTCGAAACGAACGATGCAAAATTTTTCAAATTTTGG
This sequence comes from Taphrorychus bicolor, assembly GCA_951812265.1. Classification (NCBI taxonomy): domain Eukaryota; kingdom Metazoa; phylum Arthropoda; class Insecta; order Coleoptera; family Curculionidae; genus Taphrorychus; species Taphrorychus bicolor. Next base: position 48,108,191 of record OX638299.1, read on the forward strand.
CCGAAAATCCCGAATGGTTCCGATTCGCCAGCCACTAACTAGTAATCGGAAGCATTCGGCGGCCGCGCTCATCCACAACTGACAGCTGAGATTTCCGAAATGTAAACATTAACTTTAGAGCCTCAGACTAAGGAAAATCGGCCGAAAAGCGGGGAAAACTGTCGGGCCGGGGAAAATTTGAACATTTCTAGGAAGATTATTGGCAAAATGCCCAGTCCTCGAGGACGTTTTCACAAAGACTGGCCGATTTGAAAATTTCATGTCGGGATTCATTTTTCGCTGATGACGTCACAGGGTTCTCGCCCAGACAGTGGCGGTTACAAATTCGGGCAAAAATGTATTTTTTCGATTTTTCGGCAGACATGGGCGTAGTTATATTTTTTTTGCCATTTCTTCCGTTTTCCCATAAGAAATACATTGTGCAATGCTTTTTAAATGGGACAAAATTGATTTCGTCATAAATAAAAGATGGAGGCAAAAAAAAATGGCCGCCGTAGACAGGGTAATTAAAAAATGGGGATATCTCTGAAACGAATAAAGTTATAGAGCTGAAATTTGGTACCATGGTTCATTAGGGAATGGACTGCAAGTTGCCATGGGTCGAAACCTTCGTCATGGTACCAAACCCATGGGTACCATTAACGAAATTTTGCATATAAATTTTCACGCTTTTGCACGTGTATTTCCCATAAGAAATACATTGTGCAACGCTTTTTAAATGGGACAATATCGATTTCGTCATAAATAAAAGATGGAGGCGAAAAAAATATGGCCGCCGTAGACAGGGTAATTAAAAAATGGGGATATCTCTGAAACGAATAAAGTTAAGGAGCTGAAATTTGATACCATGGTTCATTAGGGAATGGACTGCAAGTTGCCATGGGTGGAAACCTTCGTCATGGTACCAAACCCATGGGTACCGTTAACGAAATTTTGCATACAAACTTTCAGGCTTTTGCACGTGTATTCCCATAAGAAAAACGTTGGGCAATGCGTATTATATGGGTGGAATGTAGATTACGTCATATTTGGGGTACCATTAATGGCAAATGGTTCAAATTTGGATGGTAGGTACCTATGGGGGTATCATAAATTGTGATATAGCTGACTCAGCTATCATAGCTACAGTAGCTGAGTACCGTTGATAATTAGAGAACTGCTAATGATACATGGTTCAAACTTGGATGCTGGGTGCCCATGGAGGTACCATGAATGGTAATATAGCTCACATAGCTATATGTAGCTGACTGTAGCTAGGTTATAGCTGTTTTATGAACCGATGGTGATATCGACTTGAAAATTGAATGGTAGGTTACCGTTATGTAAAATTCGCTAAAAATGACATTTCCAAAAATCCAAGATGGCCGCCTGAAAAGTTTTGGTTTTAAAGCGATATCTCTGGAACGGTTCGAGCTAGAAAGCTGAAATTTGGTATGTGGCCATTTTATGGGACGGGCTAGAGGTCTCTGAGGTCCAGAACCTTGCCGCGGGTACCGAAGGTTCCATCTTTGAAACTTTTTTATTAAAATGCCAGTTTTTTGCTACAACTTACTGACTGTTGCTAAAGGGCGCCGAAACCAAATATATCCGACGTTTCGACTTTACGCCTACTATACGCCATCATCAGGGTATTCTTTTTTATTACAAATATTGCTTTATAAATGTGCCACGCCCAAACAATCAGTTCTTCGTATATGACTGACAAAATAGCTTTAACGAAGCCCATTCGACTGGCACTAACTGTTCGATTTTATAGTTTTTGGGTTCCGAGATTTAACCGATTAAATTTTTCATTGATAGGGGTAGAGTGACTTTTGCCATTTTATAGCAAAGTCATTTACGGCAATAGAACAACGGTGACTCAATTAAGTGTGAGTCGGCTCAAATACTGCTCAAAACGTTAATTACAATTTTGCTAAGTTTAATAACAGTCTCATGAAAAGTGAAAAACTGTTAAAATTTTGTAAAAATTACCTAATATTTTTATTTGATCAAACATTACGTCAACTAAATTAAAAACCTTGAACGACAAATTAAGCAGGCATTTTGTGGTCGAGAATGCTCTATTCATGGGTGTCAATAGCATCGTTACACCATGTTTAGTTTTCGAATTATTTAGATATAAGTATTAAAATGTGGATTAAAAGTGGAAAATTTACGTTTTTGGCGCCATTTTGAAAGGGAAGGAAATTATTGAAAATTCCAGAATTGCAATTTTTTTACATATTTTTGTCCCCTCTTTCATTTGAGACTATTTATGATAAAATCTATGACAATCGATTTCGGTCGAAAATTTTCACGACCTACTACCCCCTTTGAAAATTTTGAAATTTTTACATTTTTCTGTTTATCTTTTAAACGGTAAGGTTTTTCGATATGCCGGTTAATATGATCTATGAAGAGGTCATCAAGGGCTATCAGATGCATGTATCAGAAAGAAGCTAGCTTTCACGGTTTTTGAGAAAATTGAAAAAAAATGCAAAATTTGTACCTTATTTTTGGGCCACCCGTGCTCAGTTATTGTTCTAGTCAGAGCTTCGAAGATGGGCTCTACGTATAGCTCTATTCTTCTACTTCCTTAGCTGTTCTTATACATTTTTTGATAAATCTTTATCGAAACGAGATATTAGCTGTTAAAGGCAGCAATGCACGATTTTTATCTCAAAATTTAGTTTTTTGGGCCCGTTTGAGAGCCCCATATGTTTAACATAGAATTTTCTATATTTGTCATTTAAATCTATAGTAATCGATTTTATTTGTTACTTCGAGTCCTTGTATAATGAATAGGACGTTGATTTCTGTTTTAGATAGTATAGGGTGGCTCAAAAAATGATGCAGGAAGCTAATATATGCTAATAATGCAGAAAAGGTCCATAAGCAGTGTGTATTTTACTTAGAAAGGGTTGGTTATTGTGTACGTATGCAAGGCGGAATAAAATATTAGATATAAGCGATGAAAGCTTTATTAAATCTTACCAATGAAAGCAATTTTATAATTATGCAAGGAGTCTGGTGTTAATATATATGAGTATTTACTGCGCAATAATTCCTTCGCCATTTTATCCACAAATTGTTAAAAAACTAAAAATATTCTACTTTTTTGGCTCTTCGTATAGCTTTTGGGATAAATCCTCATTAAAACGCGATATAAGCTGTTGAAGGCTGAAATTCACGATTTTTATCTAAAAATTTAGGTTTTTGGGACAGTTTGGGAGAGATTCCTATGCGTAATATAGAAATATCGAATTTTCCCATATATAGTCCCATCAATAGTAATCGAAGTCGTATTTCGATGTTCTGGTAGTCGTATGATAAATAGGGTATATATTTAATTGCTGTAACATGTCATTTAAGATTTTTATTTGTTTAACAATATATTTGTATTGGTAGTTATTAACATTTTTAATTTATATATATTGAGTATTAAAAACTAAACCCAACACTCTACGAAACTCTTTATAGGCGGACAAAAACCGGTTTAATTTTTAGCACTAATTAAAAATTACAAGTAACTAACGCGATGTGTTTTAAAACTGCATTTAAAAAAAGGGGGAAAATACGACTTTAGTCCCATTCAGATCGTCACTCTGTACAATTTATAGCGTGTCTCTCTGTATAGGTGATAACTTTACCGAGTTCAAAACGCGTCTCTCTTAACGAAAAGCCTCGGAACCATCCTCTTAATCCTTATTAACCCCGAAACGGTACAGTAAAAAATCGATACCATCCTCGCCAGCGAACATTATGAGGCGCTTCGGACGACGCGGGCCTAGGTTTAGAAAATGAACTTTTCTGGTAAATCTGTTGGAAAAAAGTGATTGAAGGGAATTAATGTGGTCATTAAATAGAGTAGAAAATGCTCTTTAAAATGACCTCACTTAATTTCATTGACAATTAAAACTTTTTATTCAAATTGACGGTTAATTTCCTGGTCCAGTCAGAGCGAATTCCAAAACTCATCAGGTCATTTACCTGGTAGATCAGTCACATGCTTAATCCATTGAATTATTAGATGGCCATCACATGACCAGCTTAACTGGTAGATGACCGGGTGAGATTTGGAATTCGCCCTCAATTAAGACATAATTTGGTCAAATTTACATTCAAAAGATGCGAAATTAAAAATAATGTCTAAATGAGAGAACAGGATTTTAATTTTAATTAACGATATTCGCAAAATTTTTTTAATGTGTATCATTATTTGGCGCTTCAGACGGCGCGGGCATAGGTTTAAAAAATGAATCTTTCTGGTAAATCTGTTGGAAAAAAGTGATTGAAGGGAATGAATGTGATCATTGAATAGAGCAGAAAATGACCTCACTTAATTTCATTGGCAATGAAAGCTTTTTATTCATATTGACGGTTAATTTCCTGGGCCAGTCAAAGCGAATTCCAAAACTTATCAGGTCATTTACCTGGTAGATCAGTCACATGCTTAATCCATTGAATTGTTAGATGGCCATCACATGACCAGCTTAACTGGTAGATGACCTGGTGAGATTTGGAATTCGCCCTCAATTAAGACATAAATTGGTCAAATTTACATTCAAAGGATGCGAAATTAAAAGTTCTATCTAAATGAGAGAATAAGATTTGAATTTCAATTAACGATATTCGCGAAATTGTTTTAATGTGTGTCATTATATGGCGCTTCAGACGGCGCGGGCATAGGTTTAAAAAATGCATTTTTTTCTGGTAAATCTGTTGGAAAAAAGTGATTGGAGGGAATGAATGTGATCATTGAATAGAGCAGAAAATGCTCTTTAAAATGACCTCACTTCATTTCATTGGCAATTGAAGCTTTTTATTCAAATTTACGGTTAATTTCCTGGCCCAGTCAGGGCGAATTCCAAAACTCATCAGGTCATTTACCTGGTAAATCAATCACATGCTTAATCCATTAAATTGTTAGATGGCCATCACATGACCAACTTAACTGGTAGATGACCGGGTGAGATTTGGATTTCGTCTTCAATTAAGACATAATTTGGTCAAATTTACATTCAAAGGATGCGAAATTAAAAATTCTATCTAAATGAGAGAATAGGATTTTAATTTCAATTAACGATATTCGCGAAATTGTTTTAATGTGTATCATTATTTGGCGCTTCAGATGGCGCGGACATAGGTTTAAAAAATGATTTTTTTCTGGTAAATCTGTTGGAAAAGGGTGATTGAAGAGAATGAGTGTGATCATTGAATAGAGCAGAAAATGCTCTTTAAAATGACCTCACATTATTTAATTAGCAATTAAAGCTTTTTTTTTCAAATTGATCGTTAATTTCCTGGCCCAGTATGCAACCAAATGTGTATTTGGGGCCTCAAGGAACATATCTATTGAGAAAACAGAAAAACAGATTTTTTTTTATAATTTTAAAGCTTAAATGCTTTAAAAATCTGCTTACGGAATTGCTATATTGCCACACATGAACTCATGTGTAAATAGAAGGTTTTTTTCGCACAACACCGCCTACATTTTAACTTAGCCTCAACCCGTCGGCGAACGTGGTTTTCGAAAACCCCTATTTAACACCATTGACAGGTGTCAGTGTTGACAGGTGTCATAACGTTTTGTTATTGGCTACAGAAAAAAAAATAGACTATCAATATCCTAACCTATCTTATTTATATCATATCATAAACAGGAGGTTCTCTCCAGATGCAATATATTAGTTCGTGGATGAAACTTACACCAACTAAATTCAAGGAGTTCATTGGAACTTTTTCCTTTTAAATAAACAGTAACACTTTTCGGAATCCGTAACAGATCTTTCTGCGAGAAACCGAAGTATTTGGCAACAATGGCAACAGCGACGTATAAAATGCGCAAGCTCCTTATGGATGGGACCCATAGATTATCAAATAGATGAAAAACTGACATAGGGGGCTCTGAAGGAGGAAATTTGACATTTCAAAAAAAACTCCCAAGCCCCCACCCCATCTAAAAAGTGCCGGTGTTGGCCGATTTCGGCGATTTCTACGCGGAAACAGCCGAAATGCCGAACTCGATTCGATTTGTTTGTATCGCAAAAATGGCGTCGTTTTTGTATTCATGAATATTATAATCTTTTAGTTTATTTCTGGTTTTAAATATAAATTTAATACAAAATTTTCGGGTGTATCACGTTATTAAGTGGTTTGGTGTGATATGTGGGTAATGGTGATGTTCCTACCTAGAAAATAAGAGGGGCAGAGGCAGTGGCTTATCAACCATACCGCCGAGCCCCGCGACGGCGGGGGGCCCGCTATACAGTCTACAAGGGGCCTTAAGCGAAGCCGTTACGTGGTTGATTGAAACATTGATTTTAACAAGGCACAAAAATCAAATTTGGCGGGGGATCCCGCCCAGTAATCCAGATCCTCCTTGAGAATTAAAAAAACGTCAAAGCAATGTCCAGTGTGGCAATGTAAGTAGGTTTGAAGCAGTAACCACTAAAGCTAATCTCATGCATAATTGTATGCATAATTGAAATTTGAAAAAACAGTTTTGTTTTGTGTAGGTATTGGTGATTGTGATTCAAAGAACTACTTGTATGCAAGCAAGAAGGGACTGCAAAGCTATAATTAACATGGATTGATAAGTCAATAGCAAACAGAATAGTCCACTTTAAAATTTGGTTGTCTCTGCCATGCTGTTTCTCAAAGGGTTGGACTGTTCACAAAAATCCAGAGGCAAGATTAAAGTAAGTACAATAGATGATTTTTTTTTTGTTTTAGTGTAACTGCAACTTTATCAATTAATAATAGAAATTTCTACTTACTTTCCATGCAATTTCTCGGAGAATTTGGTTACTTTCCTAGTAGTACACATTATACATGCATAGAGAACTAATTAAAAAAAAAACATGAAATGCTTTTTTGTGGTAGGCTGAGTCTATAGTCTATAAAGTTATTAAAAAGATGCATGAAAAAAGGTCCACAGTTTGAATGCAAATGGAGATTTAAATTTGCTATAACTTTGCCCCTGGACCCTGACTTTGTCTCTATAATAAGTTGTGGCTTCTTCATTAGGCTTTACATGTTGTAAAGAAGTTACTAAAATTTATTTTTAAGAGGAGACCGAGGAATGGTTTTTAATAAGGAAATGTAACTAGTTCAGTTTATATGTAACCTATATGATGTCAAATTTAGATTAGAAGGTTCATAGTTTTTGGTTATTTAGTATTTCAATGTTTTAAATTTCAGTCATTTGTCAAATGCTAAACCTGTCTAGTTGGATTAAAATAGTTTGGCAACCTTACCCGATAATACAGGACCAGTTTCTAGAAATTAGGCAGTGGGCTTGTTAGGATTGTTGAACAGATATAAAACACGAGAGCATGACAGCCGAAACACATTCCATTGCTAGCAGTTGAAAAATAAAGAGCTCTCTAAAGAGTTAAAAGTAAAGAAAACCGTTTAACCGAAATTCAAACACACAATCACTACATGGGGGCTGGCATTAGTAGGACTCCTCAAACATTCACTACATGGGTGCCTGGCAGTAGTAGGGCCCCACACACACACACACACACAATCACTACACGGGAGTCTGGCATTAGTAGGATTCCTCAAACATTCACTACTTGGGTGTCTGGCAGTAGTAGGGCCCCACATACAAACATTACACAGGTGCCTGGCATTAGTAGGACTCCTAAAACATTCACTATACGGGTGTCTGGCAGTGTAGTAAGGCCCCACATACAAACATTACACAGGTGCCTAGCATTAGTAGGGCTCCTAAAACATTCACTATATGGGTGTCTGGCAGTAGTAGGACCCCATATACACATTCAGTCATTACACGGGTGTCTGGCAGTAGTAGGGCCCCACATACAATCATTACACGGGTGCCTGGCATTAGTAGGGCTCCTCAAACTCACACCGTCGGAACTAAAAGTAGCAAAGCATTAACAGGTTATTCAAGTATTACAAATTAGTAGTTTAGCCATTTGATAGTAGGGCCCCATTCCGTACCGTTATCATTTATATTCTCCTCCGATTTCCTCACCCATACCCTTCTTTTTCCGAATTAGACTTTCTGTAGATTTATTATAAAGTTCAAGAATTTCTTATCTGCCTAGTTGGAAATACTGTGATAATAAATTATCGATCTTGATTACTAAATCTTTGAATCTGTTGGTGGACTGAATGCGTGTTGTGTGACTTTCATCTCTAAGAATAAAACAACATATCCTGGGAGTCATACTCCACTGTTTAAAGGCTTAGCCGTTAGGCATTTCTTCTGTGGCCCCTCTACCACATAAACCCATAGAGGGTGGCGCCCGAGACACTTCTTTTTTCGGTAATTAAAATAACTCAAAATCCTCATACTAATCCTTCAAAGAAAGAACCCCCTTTTTCCTTTTGCAATGTATAAGGCAAAGAATATTACTCCAATGTCCTGTTTAATAAATGTGAGTTGCCTCTGCCCCAACAGTTAACTAGGAGGCAGCTGTATTTTTTCCCTATATTTTTTTAAGACTTGGGGCAGAGTCACTTCTAAATAATTATAATTATAGAACATAAAGGTGATATTTTAGCTTAAAGCTTTTTCAATTATTAGAGACCCTATTGTAAAACTAGAGCAATTTTTATGTCTGTTGATTGGTAACATTTGTGCAGTTTGGTATGTTTTATTGGAAAAGTGATGCAGTGAGTTTTGCACAGTGCAACATTTTCAGCATGAACTCTAGTAGCTATTTTTTTTTAGTTTGATCTTAGTGCAATCTCATGTTTTAATGAGAATGTACTGGGGCTATTATTTGAAGAGACTGGAAGTGCACTGTTGTTGTCTCAGTGCAACACTCATTTTTCTAATCAAAATTGCTATTAAAAATTATGTCATAATTGCATATAGCTAATGAAATATGAAAGTAATCCTATCATAAATTACTTCAAATACTATAAAATTTGCAAAAAAAACCGTTTGTTTTAATTAAAAATAACAAAGGTCAAATATGTTTAGGTACATAAGTAGGAAACCTCTTTTTTGTGTCCCAACTTCAAGTACAGGGGCAAATTTTATTAAAAAACAAAAAAATGTCCTACTCTTTAAAATTGTTCCCACATGTATGGGGTGTTCAATATAAAACTTCATTTAGCAAGCTTTGAAATGTTTACAGAAAATGATGACATACCTAATCAAAATAGGTGAACCATTTGCAACCTCGGTTATGATTAGCTGTTCTGTTATTTATGGTAATCCTGTGAATCCTGAAAACCAGTTATATATGGAATGGTGCTTCTGAAAATGGTACGTCAAGAGTGTCTCTGAAGCTACCAAACATGTCTTCGGTATTCTCAGTTAATCTGTCAACATTGTGTGTTTTTTTAACTGTTTATGAAATTTGGATTGTTTTTCATGGTTTATTAGATATCAGGTCTCAAATATAAAAATAGTAAACCCAAGAGTAAACCATTTGTTGCTGAAAAGAGAACCCTGTATCCTGTTTTCTTTCTTTTTCTTTAAGATTGTATGACAGCTAGTCACTGATGGTAGTGGTGATAATTAATTTTGTTCCGAAAATAACCAGGTTTTCAGGAACCTTCGTATATCAAATGTCAAATCAGTTATTTACCAGGTGGTTAACCAGGTCTGGAAACAGTACAAACATGCCCAAAGTAAAAGGACTTCTGTTAGAGGTCTAATTTCTGTTTCTCCTTTGTTAAATTTTTAAAAGGCCACACTTCAATGTCAAGTTCGAAAATATTACATCGTTTCTTCCTCAATTTACTTTATTACTTTATTACCTATGTTACTACAGCAGTAGTGAGCAGTCATCATATGACCCAACAGCTATGCAATGCCTATTTTTCTGTTCATTCATCCAATGTTCCATTATGCACAATATGTCCATGGGACTTTCTGCAAGGAAGGACTTGATATAATTTTGTTTATCCCCAGCAGTTTGACGCTGAATGTGCAGAGTTTTCAAAGTGGAGCTCCTGACTGATGAAGATTTCAATCCCCCTAAAGAGTTTTGGGTCTCGCTACCCTGTTTGAGTCTGTACCCTTGTACAGCTCTGGAGGTGCAGAATATGGTTAAACCATATCTCACCATGGGCTATAAGTGACTCGCGTGTGTTGTTGACTTGTCTAATACTTAAATTTTCTTTCGTTTAACTTTACTTTACTTTAAGTTTACCCTTGAGATGTAAAAGTGATTCTTAATGGCTGTAGAACACTCTACTTCTACAATAACTTAAGGACCAACATATCTTTATTTGTTATTACTTAAACTTTTAAAAAATGGACCGACTACTTGTAATCTGGATAGACAAATTATTTCAAATCATTTTATCTTTTCTTGATGAATCCATCATAACAAAAAGTCACGATTTTTTGACACAACTTTTTGTTAACTAAGGGCATACACAGAATTAAAAACTTAAGTAATAAGTTTTATGCATTTTTCCTCATTCAGTTGGTCAAGAGCAATATTTTGGCCAATCAGTTTAAGAAAACCCTTGAAACATAAAACCTATTGCTTAAGTTTTTAATTGTGTCTGTGTCCTTTATGTTACTTAAGAATAATGCTTTATGGGCCATTTGCACCAAGCAATTTTTAAGTGCATCTAGTTAAGGCTTCCTTTATTGGCCCACTTAAGGCCCTACCATGGTTACTCATGCTTATAACTATGGTTTAGGGGTCCTTAACTTTAGGTTAACTTAAATTTGCTTGGTATAAACATAGTTAAGGGCCATTTGGACACCTTTTCTTAAAAAATTTAGTACGTGACAGATCGAGTGACATCAATGCATTATATATGGGAAATTTGAAGTTCCACCTTAGATCAGCACTTTGGGGAAGGTGTGCAAATGGCCCTAAATGGAACATTTTACTGTGAAGTTTAAGCATTTTGATAATAAAAATCCTTAAATCCTTAAAATTTGAATTTGACGCACTCAATAGGTTTTTCGATATGTCCGCAGCATCTTGGGGGAAAGCAAAGCCTTCCCCAATATTCTCCAATAAATGGCTGAACTTTCATTACAGAAAATTGATAAACATTTCTTGACTTTGCCCGTTACAGTAGATAATTTTGAACTAAAAGTCAAACAACATCTACTCATTTTATTTTTTGCAATATGGAAACACATTGTGTAACTATCAAGTCAAGTGTTAGGAACGTAAAACTATTAGTATCACAGAATCACAATATTTCATATTTATTTCTTCTTAATGTGTATGTTTCTTTTTTTAGAAAAGCCCAAAAAGAAAACACTTTGTTCTTGATAATTCAGTCGGACACAGAGAATAATTTTAGGTGTTATTTTTAGATGTTTATGTGTTTATTTGCTGATAATACAATTTAAATAGATCTTTTTCCCTTTTAAGTTATATAAAAACGTAAGTTGTATATAATAAGGCCTCAATGTTGGTGTATTTTAATGTTTTAATAAAGGGTTGTCGTACATAACAGTTTATTCTTTTAATAGAGCAGGTAAGTAAGTGGTTTTTGAAATTAAGGCCATTTCAAATTGATATTCATCTAGCTGGCTGGAAAGTTATGTAATATTCACACAGTCTACTAGATCAATATTTATTTGATATAGTAGACATTACCTGTGGACAAAAAAAAAACCTATATATGGACAATTGTTACGATTCAGGTGGGTAAATAATTAAGTTCATCGCTAATGGAAATGCAATGCGAATGCGCTGTGTCACTTGTCAGCAGTGGCAGCTTTGGTTTGGGAGCAAAATTTGGCCTGTCATAATCGTCACTTCAGTTGATTGACTTTGACACTTACATCTAAATATAATTCTCTTATCTATGATGGGACCCGTCAGAAGTCTGTAGTCTGTCAGTCAGTCAGCCCGCCTGACAAACAATTTCCACCAGTACCACTGGTTAGGGAATAGTTTATTAAACTTTCGAAACACTTTTTAATATTTTCACGGGAATACTTTTCTTTAACAAGGAAATTTTACGTTTTTTACGCTGAGCAAATCGAGTGTTCAGCCTCGCCCGTTCTCCGAACAAAAGAAAAGCACCGTGTTACGTCACGCTAGAAAGGCCATTTTGATTTCGTCCTAGGCTCTTTGAAGTTGCTGTTTAGCTATTTGAAAAATTCGGGATATTTTCCTGGAATTTCTGTGTTTTTGAGACGAAGACCAGAGGAAAACTTTCAAAATTCCGGTGCCTACGAGAAACAGGGATACCGTACACGGTAACGGTGAAATGAACAAGAGAAAAAGCAGGGGAGGCTCTGTAAGGTATGCCATTTTATTTGTCTTTCTAATGTTTTTCTTTTGTTTTCCACAACATCCTTTGCATTTGCCCAGTCTCTTTTAATTACTTAAGAAATTAAATATTTGACGTTTTTTAGTTTTGATCAAGCTAAAATTAAAATTGAATGAGTACCTGTTTAAAGTTTACAAATTACAAATAGTTGTGGTTAAAAAAGATACCTGCATTACCTACTACTACACTTTTTTAATTCAATTGGTATTAACTATAATACAGACGCCATTACTAGCATTATTTTTCAAATCTTAATTATTTTTGTGGCTGGTCTATTCAGAAATGACAATGTGGCCAATGTTAAGAGACTGCAGTCTCTACAAGATATGAAAAAGAATTATGTGGCTAAGAAATCACTCATTAAAAGTGCACTTACTTATGGAACTGCCAAACCAAACAAGAAAATTATTTTTGGGGACAATGAGATCCCCTCTAACCAAAGCTCAGGAAATGTGAAAAAGGTGAATGGGTTTAAGACGCATTTACTCTTTGAAGGCGAGGAGGACTCAGGAGGAGAGTCAGATTTTGAGGCAAATTTTCGAATAAAGAGGCAATTTGAAGGTGACAGAGGGCAAAAGGTAACCTAGAATTTCAAGATGTTGTGTAGGAAGGTGTTTGAAAATGTTATCTAGTAGGCTGTGCAATGTCAAAAGAAAAGGCTAAAAGAATAAAAGTTCTTTGGCTTTCAATATGTCATTCTTTTCTGACAAAAATTGCTTTCTAGATACATTTTATAATGAATGCAGGGTATCTTTTGTTTTTTTTTGTAGCTTTTAGAGCTTCAATCAACTTATAAAAATGACAAAAGGTTTGCATTAGATGAGAGGTTTATTGAGAAAACAACTGATGATCTAAGTGGAAACATAGATGTTGAGGAAAGTTTGGAATTTGAGAAGTCGGAGCAATTGAAGTTATTGGAGGAGGTTTTAGGAAAGAAGGTAACTTCAGCTGCATCCTCCAGTGAAAACAAGTAAGTATTACTGTATTGTTTTAAATGCTCATGTTTAAAAATGCAGTTTTTCACTTTTAATTTTAATTCTCATTCTGTTTCTAATGGCGACAAACTTTATCTGGTTCTACTATCTAACGTGTTTTCCGGGCTATATATATATTTATCTGGTTCTGTTGTTTATCTGAACTTTTTCACCTCTCAATTTTTACATTATTTTTTTGTATTTTTTAAATGCTTATACAATTTTGAGCACATTAAGCACAATAGAAAAAAAAACTTAAATAAGTGAATGTAAATTTAAATTCATGCAAACATTTCAACTTTTGCTTTATGATTTCAACTCCAATGTACATATAGCACATGAAGAACTATTTTATGACCTTTTTTACAACATAACAAATTTTTTTGTTGACTGACTAATAACAGGTTTATTTAAGATACAATTTCTTTGCCAAAATCGTTCATTAATAACTCTCATTAATGAACGGTTCTGTCACTTTAAAAAGCGGTTATGTCAATGTCAATTCTATCTATCTGTATGCAAAATCAACAAAACACTGAGTTCATTGCTGAGTAAATACCACGACCTTGTAGATTGTCTTCTTATTTGACATTTACTCCACAGAGAGAGATAGACAAACTCAATTTATTATCTTTTTATGGATTGATAGGCATTTGATAGAAAAAACCTGACATCTGTCATTTTGGATTGATTCTCTCAGTGTCATCGTATTTGACATATAGGGGGACGAATTTCAAAATTCAAACTAAGTATTCTGATTTGAATGACCAAGTTGCAGCCAACGGAAAAGTATTGTAACCAACTTGTATATTAATGGGCGATTAATAATCTCAACTCTATTAACGCACTCACTGCATTAATAGATTTAATCTGCATTAAACCACCTCAATTATTAATCGCGTTAATTAACACACTAATTCATTAAATAACTATTGACATGTAATTTTTTAAAGAAAATAATTTATTTTTATTAGGAATTGGTAACTGAAAAAAATAAACAAAACAAATTCAGCTGTCCTAAACTACCGTAAATAATGGCAATGCAGTGCCTTTTTTTTATTTGTTTATGGGTTAATGCTGAGTCTAAACCAAAAGCCTGCAGGAAACATGGCAATCTCTAAGGGCCAGTTTTGTTTTCCTGAGATTGCCTTTTGGTTAGGTTAGTTTTCCAAATTTTCAGTTTAAGACTTTTAAATTTGGCATTTTTAAAAACTTGAAGTAATTTGTCCCTAACCTTAACTACAATTTTTCCAAAAATTCGTTATAAAAAAGTTGGGGTTTTACATGCTTTGAGTCACTTTTAACCAATTTTGGCTTTTTTCCTCCCTGAATTTCCCCAAACACTCCAAATTTATATTTTTATTCGTCTTGAGTTATTTTTCAGTGATTGTGGCCTTAGTTCACCAAATTTGCATTGAAAGGCATCTTGAGTACACGCCACATGTCAACGCTGCAAATTAGAAGAATTGAAACAGTTTTGCCTCATTTTGTTTTAAAATTAAATTTGTCATGGGTCGTAGACATCAAAATTTGCATTTTCAGTAAAAAAATTCCCAAATTTGCATTTTTAAACTCTTTAATTAACATCAAAATATTTAATCTGTCAGTTTTCACCTTTTAACTTTTTCTCATTATTATTAACATTATTAGTTTGTTTCTAAACTGCTCAACTTAAAGTTCGGCACAAGCAATTTTTCGTGTCATTTTCAATTCGCTATAACTTTTTAAGCAATGAATTGTTTTAAATACAATTTGCACGGTCTAAAACGTCATTTGCTCTAGAGCGGGAAAGCGAATAATTTTGAAAAAACAAAACCGACATTATCTTTATTATATAGGGTGTGAAAAAAAGTGATGCAAAAATTTCAAAATTTTGATGTTCTGCCATTTTGCAATAAGGTATTTTTTCCTTACCGTTTTCAGGTCAGGAGTAAGCCAACATCCATATCTCGAGACGTTTTGCCAGATTTTTTATTAAAGTACTCTAAATTTTTATACAGAGCGAAACGTAAAATGTCTGAAATTCTTGTTGCTGATATTTTTAAATCGTCGTAGTTCGGAAAAGCGGTAAAGAATCTTACTGTGTTTTCCCCCGTTTGTCGACATATTGTCTGTGGATTGTTACTTCAAAATCTCTTACACTTTCGGAATAATCAATACATATGCATTTTGAAATTCTAATTTCAACACCCTGTAACTTTTTAACGAAGCTCGATAGGTAAAACAATTGTATGACAGAACATCCTTAAAATCGACCAAAGAATATTATATTTCATTTTCGACCGTCTATTGTCCCCGTTTACTAATTTTGTCAAGTCCGTATCTGTAATTCAGTAATCAATTTTGGAAAACTCCCTTGTTGAGAAACAATTTGTAGATAATGCTGTCGATCCAAAGAATAAAAATAATATTCCGTCAACTTGTCCACAAATTATCACAATTTAAAAAAAAATACTAACGAAATTTTTAAGAATATTTTGATACCCTCTGTATAAGTTTTAATACTTTAAAAACAAAAAATGACAAAAACGTCTAGAGATATTGATGTTGGCTATCTGCGACGGCATCACTCAATTTCCCTTTAACTCTAGAAAGGTTATTTTATTTAATATTGCTATTATAAGTCATGAGTATCAACAATATTGGTATCATATTTTTTGAATGCTAGTATACTAGAAGAAATGGCACTTATTTTTAAATTTTTTGAATGAGTAACAATCCGCAGACAATATGTCAACAAATGAGGGAAAACACAGTAAGATTCTTTACCGCTTTTCCGAACTACAACGATTTAAAAATATCAGCAACAAGAATTTTACGTTTCGCCCTGTATAAAAATTCAGAGTGCTTTAATAAAAAATCTGGCGAAAAGGTCCCAAGATATGGATGTTGGCTTACTCCTGACCTGAAAACGATAAGGAAAAACTAGCTTATTGCAAGATGGCAGAACATCAAAATTTTTTAATTTTTGCATCACTTTGTTTCACACCTTATATAATAAAGATAGCGTCGGTTTTTTTTCAAAATTGTCCGCCTCCCTAATCTAGAGGAAATGACGTTTCAGACCGTGTAAACGGTATTGAAAACAATTCATTGCTTAAAAAGTTGCAACTAATTGAAAATGACACGAAAAATTGTTTGTGCCGAACTTTAAGTTGAGCAGTTTACTTCCAATTCCTACATAATTGTGTATTATGTGTGTTTCGATTTTTCATTTCTTCTACGTTTTATCTTGATGCTTTATGAACGTTATTTATTATTGAGGAAATTAAAGTATTGGGTGTTTTACAGCAATTCTCTTTTTCATTAATTTTTTTTTCTTCACTTTCTTTAAATCAGTAAAATTATTCATTAGTCTTCCTCATGTTTTACACGTGAATGAATCAACAATAAATCATAATGCAGCCTTTTTTTGCGTTTGTCGTCTTTTACTTTACTTATTTCAGTTGGAATATCTTTAACTTGATTAACCTGAAATATCTGACTTTTTTTTATCCATTTTTACCTTTTAATTTTTTTTTATTATGATTATTTTTTTTAATATGTTAGTGCTTTGTCCTTGTTTTGATACAATTTGTTTTTTCTTTTTTCCTGTCTTCTATCTTTTATGCCGCTATATATATCAATGTTTCATTACTAATAAACGCATGAAATTATTTATCTTTCGGTCTCAGTAAAGTGCCCTATCAGGGCCGCTTTGTTTTCCCATGAGGGCCTTTTGGTTGCATTAGCTGTTCTTTTAAAACGTATTTTATTTGTATACTTTTGAATACGATGCAAGATCACTTACTTAAACATAAATCTACACGTTTGGCAACATTGCAAATATTATTTGCCGCTGCTGTCATAGTTTAAGAATTTTCGTATTGCATTCGAAGTAAATTTTCATGAAATTTTGTTCAGAAGTTGATCATCCAAAAATGTTTGTATTTTAAATTGTTGTTTATGTCTGAGGAAACTGTGAAAATAAAGAAAAAGTTAATAAAAAAATCGCATACTCAGTGACGTCGTGTCTACTTGTCAAATGTAATCTGATCACATTTGACTGGAATCTGAACATCATAATTATTTTTTCATTTAAAAGTTGTTCATCCAAGATTTTTTTCATTTTAAACTGTTCTTTATTTCCTAAGGAACTGTTTAAAAATAAAGAAAACTTTAAAGTCGATAAGTGAAGAAGTTCACCAGGTGAAACCTGATTTTTGTTGGTAGGCAAGTTAATAAAAAAATCGCATACTCACTGACGTCGTGTATGTCACTTGTCAAATGTAATTTTATTACATCGTTTAGTATGCTAATTGTTAGTAATCTCCCTACAATTTTAAACAACAATCATTTTTTCATTTAAAAGTTGTTCATTCAAGAATTTTTTATCTTACACTGTTTTATATGTCCTAACGAACTGTTTAAAAATAAATAAGGTACTTGAAGAAATACTTGAAAATCAAGGGGTGAAAAAGTTTACCCGACTGACTTTTTGTTCTGATTCTCATATCCAGATCCGCAAGGACTTTTCTTGTCATTTGAAATGTTTGATTTTTTTGAAATTTGAATTGTTGTGATATTCCTTATGTTGTTCCTATAAGACACACTAATTGTCTTTCTAGAACAACTGTGAACAAATCTATGGTTAAGTTCGATCCGTTGCAACCGGCACATTCAAACTTGTTAATAAAACCGGAAGAAACCGCTCAAAAGCCCAAAAAAAACAAAAAAGAAAAAGACAGAAATTTGGAAGATGAAGCTTCGAAAAGACCTGAACCTGAAGTGTCCAAAGAGGTGTTTTATAAGGTGCCAGAGAAGCTGAAAGACACTTTTACAGAAACCGCGCAGTTTAGCTTACTCAGTGCCTTTGGTCGCTCCAATGAGGAAGAGGAATTAAACGAAGAGAAAGCGACCGATTCGATGGAGGTTCAAATAGGCAAAAAGGCTATGTTAGGCAAAAACCCTTTTAAGTACGATTCGTCGGATGAGGAGGATGAAATTGCAGACATTCCGCATAAGGATGACCTGACTAAAGCTACGCAGAGGAACGACAGCGCACCTCGGCCGACAACCGCTCATCAGTCGGTATTTTGGACGGAGCCGTTCTTTTTCAAAAACGATGATTTTCGATTGCAAGGTATGAATTTATGTAGTTAAAAATTTTTTTTTCTAATTTTGACATATAAAGTGGCACTTTTCAATACTGATGACAGTGACGTAACGTCCTACTTTTCGTAACTAGTTACGAAAAGTAAAATCTTTCGTAACTAGTGATGAAAAGTTGGTGTCACCACCAGTTGCAGGTTTCGGCTGTGGCACACCGTTGCTATAGTTTTACGGTATTAAGTAGATACAAAGTGGTTTAAAAGTAAATATTGAAGTTTAATAATAATAATTCTCTCTCTAAGTAATTATTTGTAGTCAAAATTAGAAAAAATCTTGTATGAAACACGTGACGAAAAACCTTTTTTGTGTATCTCATTCAAATTGCGGGAACTCGCTGCGCTCGTCCCGCAAACATTCATTCGTTACACAAAATCGGACTTTTCGTAACTGGTTATATAAATAGCTATTTTTCAGATTTTGTGCCTTCCTTTCAAACTCAGAAATGCTGCTAATTAAAAAACACAATAACAAGTTGTTATTGTGTTTTTTGCAACCCCAAAAGCAGATCAAATAAATAAATTTTGTTCTAAATTTTCTGAAAAACTGAATGGTAGTTTTTTAAAACTAAACTAAGAAGCAATTGAAACGGCACACCACAAATTTTGAATGAACTTTTAAACTGCCTATCTTTAAAAGCACTCAACCGTTATTCGTTAGTAATGTCATTTTGGGAAGGTCCACGTAAAGACAGTTTTAAAAGGTTATATACCGGGTTATATATTTTGCAGGTTTGCTCAAACAGGGTTCAACAAAACTTGTGAATGATGAAGATGATCTTGTGAAGATGTATTTTTGTAAAAAACTAATTAGAATAAGTTTCTATACAGGAGTAGTTTTTTGGTTATAATGTCTGGTTCAATAGATATTTAGTTTTTTTTATCTGTTTATATCTTTTAACATTAAGGATCCAATTTTCTCGTGGCACAAATATTGACTATAAATTCATATGGAGTACAAAGAATATATTCATTCACAATTTCAATTCACAACCGCGACAAAGGAGCTAGAACCTTCGCGTCGCGCCGTCCGGTTGCTTCAGCATGGGACTGTCACGAGTGATTTATTGCTCTGTTTATTTAGAACGTAGTTGTTTACGACCTTTTTTTATGTGTCTCGTATTAATTATTTTTCTTCTAAAATATTCTAAGCTTTTCTGTATTTTTAGGATTTTGTATAAAAGGCGAATAGCGCCGCCGTTAGCAGTAGTCTTATTTAATCGAGCCATAGGTAAGCTAAAGTACCAAACGATAATAGGAGGCTATAAAGTGTTAAGTAGTGAGTTATTTAGTAGTTGAATTGTACCTGTGTGTATTTGTGGGATAAGTAAATAGTGTTTTCGTGTTAAATCGTTATACTGAAATTATTGAACCCCGAGTTTGCAACAGTTGCAGTGGAAATTTGAGAACTAATATTGCTGAACTATAAGTGAGTCTTTCATTGCCGGACATTACGTGTCTATGCCAGTGACCAGAAGCCAGGATCAAGCGATGGAGGATCAACTTGCCGTCCTGCTGTCCCTTATGAAACAACAGAGGGAAGAACAGGAAAAACGTGATCAAGTAAGCGATGAAGGATATGGCAGTCAATATGCAAGCCCTGTTAGAAAGAACTCCTCGATGAACAGACAATCAGACTGGGTCACATCAAGAGTAACTGCCGTAATAGGGCAAGTAATCCGTCGCCGTCGTTTAGAAGACCGAACGGCGATCAAGATCGCCCTATATCCCAGGAAAACTAATTCCGTTCAATGCAAGGGGGCAATTGACCGGGCCCCTTAAGACCCCCAGGATCTTTAAAGTCAATAGTTTGGGTGGAAAAAGTCTTACAGTGGCCGGACGCATTAAGGGACAGAAGATCCAGAGTACCATCGATACAGGAGCAGATGTGACCATTGTAAGGCCAGATAAACTTGTCGGATATACCATACAACCATTGCACAACCCTATTACGTTAAAATCAGTCACTGGAGAGTCTTGCCCTATAGACCAATGTCACCATCATTATTGGAGAAAGACTTGAACTTCGGCATAAAGTGTTGGTTGCCAAGATCAAAGACGAGTTTATTTTGGGAATGCATCTCATCAGGAAACATGGATCCTCCTATGATCACAAACGGAATATGCTCACATTTGGAGATGAGGAGTTTGCATTAACCAATGGAAATGTGGAAACTAGTGTCCGTCTACTGGTGGTGGAAGATGTGAAAATCCTCCAAATTCAGAACAAATTATCACAGTGACTTCTGAAAATGACCCTGGATGGTCCATAGAACTTATAGAACCTAACCTGGATTTGACGACTGAAATCATGGTAGCACGAACTGTGACCGACACGAAGAAGACTATGCCAGTATGAGTTGGAAATATTGGAGAAAGGACCATCAGGCTCAAAGAAGGAACAGTTCTTGCCAATTATGAGCCTGTGCAATGGGTATGCAATTGTGTCGAAGCAGAGACATCCAAAATGAAATCCTCTAACCAAGCTTCCCTAGAGGTTATTGATGCTTTCAAACGACATTGGAGTCATCTGTCAAAGGAACAACTTCAGTCTGCCATAAAATTTGCTATGGATGAATCTGATATGTTTAACTTCAAGAGCAACAACAGTCAAACTGATTTAGTTGTCCATAAGATCAACCCAGGAGATGCCCAGCCAATACGACAACACTCACGAAGCGTCCCTCTGGCTAAACAACAAGAAGTTAACAGTTTGCTGAATGAAATGATAAAGGAGGGCGTCATAGAAGAATCATCTAGTCCATGGTCGTCGCCTATGGTTCTTGTTAAGAAGAAAGATGGTTCAACGCGGTTCTGGGTTGACTACAGGAAACTTAATGATGTGACCAAGAAAAACAGCTACCTATTGCCACGTATAGACGACACCTTAGCAACTTTATCGGGATCAAAGTGGTTTCACTCTAGATTTAAAAAGTGGGTACTGGCAAGTAAAGGTTGCTCCCGAAGACAAAGAAAAGACTGCATTTTCTACTGGTTCTGGACGATACCAATTCACTGTTATGCCTTTTGGATTGTGCAATGCTCCATCAACTTTCGAGCGACTAATGGAACTTGTCTTGAGGGGGCTGACTTGGAAAACTTGCCTGGTATACTTAGATGACATAATTGTCATGGGACGTAATTTTGACGAGCATTTGAAGAATTTAAGAGAAATCTTCACCAAGTTACGGAATGCTCACCTGAAGTTAAACTACAAGAAATGCAGCCTATTCCAAAAGCAAGTCGAGTACTTGGGGCATACTATCTCAGAAAAAGGCATTAAAACTAGCCAAAGTAAAATATCTGCCATTAAAGATTGGCCAGTTCACCGAGACAAACACGAAGTAAGGAGCTTTTTGGGACTATGTACTTACTATAGGAGATTTGTAGAGTGATTTGCTGACATCGCAAAACCGCTGCACAAATTAACGGAAAAGAAAACACCGTTCTTGTGGAACCACGATTGCAGTCAGGCGTTTGCAAGGCTTAAAGCTGCTTTTTGTTCTAGTCCAATCTTGGCTTACCCTATAAAGGACGGACTCTTTATTTTGGACACGGATGCAAGTAACTGTGGTCTAGGTGCAGTACTCTCTCAAAGACAAAACGGGCAGGAGAAGGTCATTGAGTACTACAGTAAGACTTTAAGTAAGCCAGAAAGAAACTATTGCGTCACTAGAAAAGAGCTGTTGGCCATCGTTAAAGCAGTCGAACATTACCATCGCTACTTATATGAAAAAAGGTTCCTGATTAGAACTGACCATGGAGCCTTGAAATGGCTATTACAGATGAAAAACTCTGGCCAAATAGCCAGATGGATAGAGCGCTTGCAGCAGTACGATTTCCAAATTGAACATCGACCAGGGAGGTCTCACGGAAATGCCGATGCATTGTCTAGACGGCCGTGTAAAGAAGATTGTCGGCATTGTCAAAGAACTGAGCAGCGTGAGGGACTTCCTTCTGTAAGGAGAACGTCGGTGGAAATAAAGTATGGCTGCACCACACAAGCGCTTCGAGACGAACAAATGAATGATGCAGATATTGGACCCATACTCTTGGCAAAGACTGAGGACAAGAGACCAGAGTGGCAAGAAATTGCTGGTAAAAGTCCAAACCTGAAGGCGCTATGGGCCCAGTGGCACCCTCTTAGGATAGAAAATGGATTACTGAAGACAGCGTAGGAGAGTCCGGACGGATGGCGAAGTTAGTTGTGTCACAAAAGGACCTCGAACAAGATCACCGGGCCGAATGGTGCAGTACACTGTAGGTGCTCCATTCGAGAGGCTAGTAATTGATGTCGCGGGACCATTTCCTCAGACTGAGTCAGGCAACAAATAAATCTTGGTCGCCATGGACTGTTTCACTAAATGGCCTGAAGGGTACGCCCTGCCTAATCAGGAAGCAACGACTGTGGCAAAGGTGCTAGTAAATGAAATATTCTGCAGATTTGACGTCCGCCTCGAACTTCATTCTGATCAGGGCCGAAATTTTGAATCGGCTGTTTTCCAGAAGGTCATGGAATTTCTCGGAATTCGCAAGACCAGGACAACTCCTTTGCATCCACAGTCGGATGGGATGGTGGAGAGATTTAATCGGACCACGGAACATTACCTGTCTAAAATGGTTGCAGATCATCAGCGAGATTGAGACCAACATCTACCTCTCATGTTGATTGCATATCGAGGCTCTACGCATGAAGCAACTGGCTATACTCCGGCGAAAGTGATGTTCGGAAGGGAAATGAGGCTTCCTGCAGATTTGATGTATGGAACACCAGAAAAAGATTCGTCAACTCTGAAAATTTTGTGGAGCTCAAGGAGAGGCTTAACAATGTTCATGAGCAAGTCAGGAATAAACTGCGGATCTCTAGTGATCGAGCCAAAGCAAGATATGACTTACTCGCTAACTCCCGCGGCTTCCAGGATGGTGATTTGGTGTGGCTGTACAATCCGCGGCGAAAGGTGGGGAAGTCGCCCAAACTCAGCCAATATTGGGAAGTGCCTTATACAATCATTAAGAGGATTAATGACGTGGTGTATAGGATCCAGCGGACACTCAGGTCAAAGATGAAGGTTGTTCATCTGGATCGATTAGCATGATATCATGGAACTATCTGTTCGGGACGAACAGCTTTAGGAGGAGGGCAATGTTACGGTGACCGTGACGCTCCGCGACAAAGGAGCTAGAACCTTCGCGTCGCGCCGTCCGGGTGCTTCAACATGGGACTGTCACGAGTGATTTATTACTCTGTTTATTTAGAACTGGAATTATTGAACCCCGGGTTCGCAACAATATTAAAAATCAAAAAGTCGATGCCGGGGTATTTATTCGAGCTGAATTCATTGACGCAAACAGAAATCTGTTATCGTATTTTGTTTTCTTGCAATTAAAAGAAGAAAATACATTGTAATTTTTTTATTAGTCTAGTTTGGTAAAAATAGTTTTTACATTATTAAGGCACTTTTTTGAATAGATTCCAATGGTGATTTTTGAATTTTTGTAACCTTATTTGTTTTTTGAGTTATAACATAAACTTCAATTTTTTCGAATACAACCTATAACTTCTTTCTACTTTGTAGAAAAGGATTTTTTTCTCTTTAAAATGACGTATAACATGTTAGGTTTTACTTTGGACTTATATACTTTATTTAAGAACAATTCCTTTTTGGAATAGTTGACCATAACGCGATGACGCGTTAGCTCTTGTGTGAGTTAGTGAGATATCCTATTATGGCGTACCAAAACAGTGCGCTCCACCGACCCTCAGCGTCCGCTGACTAAACATCTAAGTTGCTGCCGTCGGCGGAACTTACCCAATAATTACACACTTATAAACACAAATAAACACACGTCTAACATGTTTTTTTAAACTTTGAATTTCCCTTTCTAACGACTACAACACAAAGTTTTGTTGTTCTCTTATTATTTTTAAAATGTTGGCATCATATAATCATAATTTTATTTCAAAAATATTTTCAAGTTAGAAGCAGATTTTTAAAGACGCAAAAACATAACTATTTGAATTTCAAAACTAAACATCACAACAATAACAAGTTCAATTACTATTTTTAACGACTAGATATATTAGTTTTTTAATTGAATTAAAATGTGACACAGAAACGACAACTATTTTAAATAATGTAACAAACAATAAACCACAAAAGGTGTTCAAAAGTTCCTCCGTTGTTATCAATACATGATTGGCACCTCCTGGAAACGCCTTGAATGGTATTTTGTATATGCAGATTTGAAATAGAATTTAAACAAATTCAAAAAATTGTTTTGTAACTGGGCCATGTTGTTATTTGAAGCCTGTACAATTTATCTTTTAAGTGAACAAAAAAAAAAAAATCAAGAGGTCAAATCTGGCGATCGCGGCGGCCACTTGATAGGACCTTTATTTCCTATCCATTTGTTGCCAAAGTTTTCCGTCAAAAAATTTAAACCGTGAGTTGTGGGTGGGTGCGCCATCTTGTTGCAGAAAATGAGGATTTGTATCATTTAACGGAATCTCGTCCATTAACGCATCAATAATGTGATGAGTGTCAATAATGTCTCTATACAAGGCTGAAGTTAGGTTTGTATCATATATTGTATATACAAGTTTTCTATTGTTGAGCAATGCGCAACAAACACTAAAGCCAAATCTATCTTGATTTCGGACTTGATGAGGATTCTCGTCAGACCAGTGATGTTCGTTTTTTCTGTTAAATATGCCTGCACTGCTAACATACGTCTCTTCCATCCAAATAACTTTTTCATGAAATCTTGGATCTTCTTGTAATTGGCCGTATGTACCACCGACACCATATTAGTCTCTTTCCATGACCTTCGGGAAGGAGATGCCTAACGCCCTAGATCTTGAAACTCCAGACTCTGATTCAATTTGCCGACTGGAAATTGAAGGATTTGCAACTCCAGCTCCAACTACTGTTATGGTTGCTGCTTCTTCATCCACGACATTATAGATTCTTCGTCTTGGCTTGGAAAAAGACCCAAAGCTCCTTAAGTTGTCCTTCATTCTTTTGAATGCAGTTTTATGAGGCTGCCTCCTCTCAGGAAAACTTTCCAGTAAGTCTCAGATGCAACGTCTCTTATAAGGGTAAAACTTAATGAACGTTATTGAACTGTCTGCGCTACGAGATTATTAAATTTCTCGTGCACAACAAGATATCCCCGACATCGGCATCGAAGCATCATCGCGTCATGGCCTGCTACTCCAAAAAGAAGTTTTTATCAAAAAAGTATATATGTAAGTTCAAAGCAAAACTTAACATGAAATACGTCATTTTAAAGAGAAGAAAATTCTCTTTCTAATAAAGTAGAAAGAAGTTATAGGTTGTATTTAAAATAAATTATGTTATAACTTAAAAATCAATTTATAAAAATTCAAAAATCACTTCTATCTATTTAAAAAGTGCCTTAATAAAAATATTACAAAGTATTTGCGAAAATGGCAAAAATTGAACTTTAAGTTAAGTGCTGCATTCTGCTCGTTTAAAATTTAACAAAATAATTTTTTTAAAGAAAAACTTGCCAAGAAATTTGCGGTTTGGGTCATAATGGATCAAACAAAA
This sequence comes from Taphrorychus bicolor, assembly GCA_951812265.1. Classification (NCBI taxonomy): domain Eukaryota; kingdom Metazoa; phylum Arthropoda; class Insecta; order Coleoptera; family Curculionidae; genus Taphrorychus; species Taphrorychus bicolor. Next base: position 48,134,117 of record OX638299.1, read on the forward strand.
CTGTCACCTTTCAACGACTTTTTAACGAAGCTCGATAGGTAACACAATTGTATGACAGACCCCCCCCTTAAAATCGACCAAAGAATATGAGATTTCATTTTCGACCACCCATTATGACTCACCCCGTATACTTATTTTGTCAAGTCCGTACATGTAATTCAGTAACCACGTTTGAAAACTCCCTTGATGATAAACAATTTGTAGATAATGCTGTCGATCCAAATAATAAAAATAATAATCCGTCAACTTTTCCGCGAATTACGATTTAAAAAAATATAGTAAAGAAATTTTCAATAATATTTTGATTCTCTCTGTAGAAGTTCTAACGACTTAATAAAAAAAAATGACAAAAACGTCTAGAGATATTAATGTTGGCTATCTGCGACGACATCACTTAATTTTCCTTTGCCTCTAGAAAGATTATTTTATTTAATATTGCTATTATAAGTCACGAGTATTAACAATAATGGTATCATATTTTTTGAATTCTAGCATACTAGAAAAAACGGCACTTATTTTAAAATTCTTTGAATGAGGAACAATCCGCAGACGATATGTCAACAAATGAGGGAAAACACACTACGACGATTTACAAATATCAGCAACAAAAATTTAACACATTTTACGTTTCGCTCTGTGTAAAAATTCAGAGTGCTTTAATAAAAAACCTGGCGAAAAGTTCCCGAGATATGGATGTTGGCTTACTCCTTACCTGAAAACGGTAAGGAAAAAAGAGCTTGTTGCGAAATGGCAGAACATCAAAATTTTGAAATTTTTGGGTCACTTTGTTTCACACCCTATATAATAAAGATAATGTCGGTTTTTTTTTTCAAAATTATCCCTTCCTTAATCTAGAGGAAATGAGGTTTCAGACCGTGCAAATTGTATTTAAATCATTTCATTGCTTAAAAAGTTACAGCTGATCAGAAATGACACGAAAAATTGCTTGATATTGCTTGTGCCGAACTTTAAGTTGTGCAGTTTGTAAGTTATTAGGATTTTTAAACTGAATGAGAAGCCCACATTTTAGAAAAAATATTTTTGGTTTAAAAATAAATTAGTAATAAGTTCTTCCAATCATTTTATCTTTTATTTTTTTTAAAACATTTGGAAAAAAACTGAAAGTTTACTTATACTTTTGAATATGTTCTCGATTTGCATTAGATACCATTATTTGTTTTATCTTAGCTTCTTCACTGCCCAATTGCAGAAACTGTTTATTTAGCCCAACTTTGATATACAGTATGGTGGAAATGAAAGGAATAAATTCATTATTTCGTAAGTCAGAGACTGGAGAAAAAAAATCCTGAGACCCGTCGATTTTTAATTTCAGTTGCGCATTATGCCCGATTTTCTTTTTATTTCTTATGTCATCTGTATAAGCGTGATGACGTCATCGATGATTTTTTTAAATGGAAACGTGGTTGATGCGGTACATCATTTGAAAGGTCTTGTAATTCTCCATTCAACCATATCAATACTTTTAAATAAATGACGTTTGTAAAGTGTCAAATAGTTTTATTATTAAAATTAACATTCTTGTTATTGTCCGAAATAACAACCAAATTCAAAGCTGCTCAAATTGATGACCCTCAGCAATGAGAATGTGGTCTATTTTTGTACACTCGACTTTTCAAGTATCCCCATAAAACGAAATCACGCGGAGTGAGATCTTGCGACCTGGGTGGCCACTCGATTGATTCTCTTCGCCCAATCCACCTATCTGTAAAAACTCTGTCCAAGTAGTTTCTTACCAAGACCGCATAGTGTGGAGGCGCACCATCTTGCTGCAGCCATAAATCATCTCTATTTGGGAACAGCCGATGCAACTCTGGTATTAAGAAATGTTGGAGAAATTCTAAATATCGAGGATCTGCTAAAAGTTTCCTCGAAAAAGTATGGTCCTATAATTTTATTACCTATTATTCCCGTCCACACATTTAATTTCTCCGGGTATTGAGTATGATACTCCTGCATCCAATGCGGATTTTGCTGAGCCCAATACCGACACGTCTGACGATTTACATGACCATTTAGAAGAAATGTAGCTTCATCCGAGAAAAGGACCTTTCTTAAAAACATTGGATCTGTGTTATTTTTTTCCATCATAATGTTGCAAAATTGAATGCGTCTATCAAAGTCATCTTTCAGAAGCTCATGGACTAAAACAACTTTATAGGGATGCCACTTTTCCTTTTTTTAGCGTAGCAAGAACTGTTGCATGGTGTATGTTATTGTCTAATGCTACTTGCCGAGAACTGGTATGGAGATCCACTTGAAACGCTAGTAGAACATCTAATTTTGTGTTTTCTGCAACTGGTTTTCTACTGCCTTTTGGTAGGTCCCTTACATGGCCCGTGTCTCTGAATTTTTTCTCAATTTTGCTGACGGTGGATGCGCAATTGGTTCTCGGGATATTTATCGTTGAATAATGCACAAACCTCCATTTGTGTCCTTGTCTTATCTCCACAACCAATCATTATAAGAATTTCAATTCTATGCGTTTCACTAAGTTCACAGTTTCATTTTGGAACAAAGTAACAATGACTACAATGTAATCGAACTAATAACATTTACCTGTGACATGTCAAAGACGTTTAATTTGTATGTAGCACTCTTGATAAGAATCAGATTTTTTTACACAAAAAGTCAAGCAAGAAACGTGCAAAAATTTAACAGTTTATTTCCAGTGACAATCTACCAAATTCACATATCCATATTGCACGAGAGCCGAAAATTAATATTAAATAAATTATAAATATTAATAATTAGTATTAACACTTTACAAACGTCATTTATTTAAAAGTATTGATATGGTTGAATGGAGAATTACAAGACCTTTCAAATGATGTACCGCATCAACCCCGTTTCAATTTAAAAAAATCATCGATGACGTCATCACGATTATACAGATGACATAAGAAATAAAAAGAAAATCGGACAAAATCGACGGGTCTCAGGATTTTTCTCTCCAGTCTCTGACTTACAAAATAATAATTAATTTATTCCTTTCATTTCCACCATACTGTATGTAGGCGATTCCAACTTTCCAATAATCGTTCTTTTAAGTGATTAATACCAAGAAGTTTTTGTTATGGTTTTTACACAATATCAGGCTTCCTACACTTTTTACCTCAGAATTACCATTTTTATTAAATTCGCCCATTCCTACCGCACCTAATCTCTAGTAAATATCGGAAGCCATTTTGCCATGGAGCTGTTAAAATTTCGCTCAATTTAATAGCGGGATTTTAAAGCGACGTACCTCGTCACACCTCTAAATTTGCATTTGAACCGCAGTTGGCACATTATTTTTAAAAACGATAGTCATTTTCAATCCCACTGGTGTAAAATTCAATCAAAACGCTCTTTTTGCAAACCGAAGATGGGACAGAACGGCTGGCATTAAAGTTTCGCTACGGCAACCGTTTTAGTTTTACATATAACGTAAGTTTTTTTTTGACGAATGATTGCATGGCTAACGAAAATCGGTTGAGTGTCTTTAGAGATAGACAGTTTAAAAGTTTATTCAAAATTTGTGGTGTCCCGTTTTAATTGCTTTTTTTTTAAATTTAGATACAGAGTGTTTCAGTTCAAAACTGCCGACAAACTTTAAGGCATTGTAGAAAACGTCAAGTCATCGAACTTTTGCTTATCCGCAACTAACAAACTCTTATCCGCAAAAACACCTTTTTTGAGATACGTTAAAGAAATAATTTTGAAATTAAATGGTTATCGACGTTTTCAATGAAAAAGGGGCAATAAATCATGCAGTTAAAAACGAAATTTTACTTGGATGATTTTTAAGAAATGCTTTTGCTGTAATAAGTAAAAATAATAATTTTTCTTAATTTACTCAGGTTTTTCATCATAAAATACCATTTAACTCAAGAATGGACGCACATCAGCGCTTTTGACTAAGTACAGGGTCATTGTAAGTACATCATAAGTACATTGATCATAAGTTAACCACCCACTTAGAGGCTTTAATTTAACTCGGAGAAAAAAATTTTAAATTCAAAAGTTGTTGATAATTAGGTGTAGTTTTTTTCCATTACAAAATTCTTTATACAGGGTCCACCCAAAGCCCGTGGCATAACAAAGTTATAATTTTCTAAATGGAACGCACTGTATATTTATGCTTTTTCTTACTCCGTAAATGTTTCTAAGCATTTTTTATGAAACAAGTCCTATACCTATCCCCCCCTGGTGTTCCTTGATAAATCGTGCCTAAATTTCGATATTCAAGTATTCGGCCACCTTCTTAGAGGTTTCCTCTTTAATCGTGTGAAACCATGTTAAATGCAAAAATTATGAATAATCATGTGTAGTTTTTCATGTGAGTAAAATGTTATACAGGGTATGTACCCAAAATCATCTGTTGTGAGCTCAATCCCCCTGCTGCATAGGTGGATAAATGTCCGGCTGATAATTAATATGTTACGTTAAGAGGGTAACATAAAAACCTTAAAAGCAATAAAGGAAAAATGTCCATGCATTTGGCATTTTTTTCCTAGTGGTAATAAATAAACAATTCTCGATTTATTACACCACTTCAAAAGTCTCTTTATAAAAGTTACATATAAATTGGGACCGCAAATTTAAATTTAAGGTTTCTTAATAAAAACTGAATAAAAGATTTCTTAAAAGAGTGCTATTCTCTTCTAATAAACAAATTATTCCAACCATAGGAATTTCGCCCATCAATTTTTCGAAAATGGTAGCTTTTGTTAAGGGTATGCTTTGTAAATTGGGTATTGGCGTAGAATACCAAGTTGCAAAAAGAAACTAAATGGTCCATTAAAGAAGAAAAAAGACTTTTTGACACCCTATATCTCAAAAACAGTGCGTTTGCGATAGGGGTTAATAAGCAAAAGTTGGATAACTTGGCATTCTCTATAACCTCCCAAGGTTTGTCAGCACTTTTCTGAAACATAATGTATTTGATCAGGTATTCCGATTTGATGACAACTCTTTTTCGTGTAATTTAGAAGGTCTAGATTTTGTGGAGAAAATGCGAACCGACAGCAGCAAAGAGTTCACGAAGCTACGTAGAGACGTTAAGAGTATCGTCAGGGCCAAAGTGAAGAACACGGAAAGGAAGAACAAGATGTTTAAGAAGAAACTAGGCGGCAATAAGAGAAGAAAGCATGTGAAAATTAAAAAGGCGCTCAAAAGGTGACAACAGTTTGTTTTCAGTTAAAAAAAAAGTAAAAATGTACAGACATTTTGTTAACTATTTTACTTTGTTATTAAAGATTAATAATGAAGATAAGGTTTTTTAAATAAATAAATAAATAGCTGTTTATTCCAACAGGCTTAAGCCCAGTTATAGGATATAAATATATACCAAATAATAAAAAAGACATCAAACTAAAAATATATAAGACATGAAGGAAAAGCACAGAAAACCGTTAGCGGTAGAGTCGCATGAGAGACCCATCGTTTAATAGATAAATTTAAAATACGCAGTACAAAATATAAAAGAACAGCACGAAAGTTAAAATTATCTAAAACTACGCTTGACTCCTCAATGAGATGACGGAGGCAAACAAAATTTATGTCACCGCGATCGCAAATAGTGTCGTAGTCGCTGCACATTCTGTAAACTTCAACGAATGCATCGCTTGCCTACTGTTGAGAGGCGACTCGCCAAACCTGCTCAAAATAGCAACGTGACCAACTCACGGTACTCGGGTAAATACCGTCCTCCCTATACAAAAAGGTACTTCAGAAATCTCTGAACCGACTCAATAGCCACTCCATGACAGCCATAGATGGGACTCCCACACCGTCGAAGTACTCCAGCCTAGATATGACAGGCGTATAGTATGACACCTTGACGATCAAAGACATCAGCACTATGTAAACAAGACATCGTTCATAAAATTACAAAAATACTCAGTCAACATCAATTGCAAATTATTGTCCCAGCTTAATGCAGTTGGTTTGGCGCGTTAGGGACAAAAACAAAAGAAACAACTTTGTTTTTCTAAACTGTCCACGTTTCGACCATATATTTGGTCATCCTCAGAGCTAAAAATAAATACAATACACATACAACAAAGTGTTTCAATACTCTGAGGCTAATGCATTGAACCGAAAAATATGCTACGATAAATTAAAACCTAAAACATCTGACAAAACAACACAAAAGGAAAATGCAAAAAAAACATCTATAAAATAAACACTTTCCACCCACTATTGCCATGTTAGAATTAAGGTCAAAATATTGGAAAATACAGTAGCCAACAATTGAAACGGAAACGGCAAAATTTTAGGTCACATTCAAATTCAAATATCTCGTGAACCTCTGCGTTGATTTCGGTGCCTTTTGAAGGGTTGGAGTGGGCAGAGATTTCTCTTCATGGCTGGCAATGAGTGGCCGCTAATAACGATTTAATATACAGGGTGTTAAAGTAAAACACTGCAAAAATTTTAAATTTACATTCTATTGCCGTTCTTAGATAAATAGTAGATTATGTCACTAGGAGTAAAAGTGGGTCTTTTTGTGCTGAGCCCAGAGATTGACGGCCGAAGCGAAGCTGAGGCCTGCAACTGGGCGAAGCACAAAAAGACCTTTTACTCCGCGTAACATATACTATTTTTTTTTCAAGCATGCAGGAAAGTCCATTTCAGAGTGATTCAGTGTTGCAATTTTCTTTCATCCTCTTTAAGCAGGTCTAGGTACTTACCCAATTAGTGGTGTATATAAATAGAATGTGTTAGAACGGTGGTGTTCAATGTTCAATGATTTTAATGGTATTAAATCATAACCAATGGTTTAGATGGTTGAGGTAAATTATGATAAACTAAAAATGTATAGCATTATTATTAATACTAAATTAATAAAAATGACATTGACAGATAAATATGATGACAACTAACGACATTTAACAGAATTCGACAACCTATGCGATTTCGACTAAAAACGGTTTCGGGTGGTGCTCTCGAGCGCTCTGAGAGTATTCCTATCCTTTGTTTTTTCAACAAGAATGTAAAGATGGCAATAAGATGGTTTATATATGCGCCACCATGACAATAGCGGTGACATTTGACTTTACTTTTACTGCCTAGGACTTTTTTGCTACTTTTTTTGGTCTCAGGATTAGAAAGCCCACTTTAGGTGTGCGTATGGAGAGAACAAATGACGTACTTTTAGTCCGTTTGATAAAAAAAAATATTTTTTTATATTTTTTGTCAATCGATATATCAAGGGGCATAATATCTGTAGGCCATTTTGGATTTTTTTCGAAATTTTTAGTATTCACCGAACTAAGACTGTTTTTCTGAAGTTAGGTTACCTCTTATTTCGCAATTCCTCACAATCCATATGCATGGCGATAAGTCTTATTTTGTCAACTTTGTACTAAAGCGAGGGGTGTTAGGTTTGATAAAACATCCACGAGGTTAGTTAAAATTACGGCCCTAATGAATAAGCTTTATAAACCAGTCACTTAATATTGCCGTCAAGTAGGCTTTGGAAATCTGACTTTGACATTTTTATCGTATCTTCTCATCATGTGCGGAAAAGAGATGCGTATAAAAAAAAAGATGGTTTCAAAGGTAACAGGATGTCAAAAATACGTGAATATGGTATACTTATCATGTCTAAAGCCAGGGGTAAACCGCAGGCAGGGATATTGTACACTAATGCCGACTAATGCCAAAAAAATGCCTACTAATTCCTAATAATGCCTATTAATTCCTACTAATGCCACTAATGGGTTTCGTACACATGACGTCATTTTGCCAGAATTTTAGTAAATATAACCTCACTTTAGTAATTAATTATATAATGTTTGCAATAAAATTGATCTTTTTGCATTAATTTTAAATCCTACTGCGGCGTTTTTGGAGGATCCAAACTTTAGATTTAGTTATGTTCACTAATTACCTACAAGAATTACCTCTGTTATTTATTAAAATGAAAATTCATAAAAAAAACTTGTGTCTTTAGAACTGTGGGCTCCAAAAATCGCATGTTGGAGAAACATGGAAATAAATTAATAAATAAACACAGCTCCTGATATTTATTAACAGAATTGCAACATAAACATAGGTACCGGGTGTTGCATCGTCGTGCGGGACATAGGAAATCCCATGTATATTTTAAAAGGGTCTATTATTGGCTTCCCTAATTATTTTAGAGAAAAAATCTATTTAGATTTTTTGAAGAACATTAAAAACCACAACTAAATGGACAATTTCAGATATTTTTGATTATCCCGTTTACGAGTTATTTCCAATAACTCTTTAAGTATTTTGCCCTTTTAATCGCCCTGTATTTACGGACACCAGTAAGACTTGGCTATCAAACACAAAAAATTCATAAATGACAGCTTTATTTGACAGACAACTTTTACCTTGACTGGTGTCGGTGAATACGGGGCGATAAAAAAGACAAAATATTAAAAATGTTACTGGCAAATAATTCGTAAACGGGTTGATCAAAAATGCTTGAAGTTATCCTATTGGTTGGGAATTTTAGCGCTCTTTAAAAAAACTTATTACATTTTTTCACCAAAATAATTAGGGAAGCCAATAATTGACCCTATCAAAATTTACATGGGATTTCCCGCCCGACGATGTACCCGGTATAAACTCACTTATTATTGTCGTCAACTAGACGTTGGAAATTTGACTTTGACATTTTTATCGTATCTTCCCAACATGTGCTAAAAGGAGAAAAAAAAGGGTATCAAAAAAAATGAAGGCTTTAAAGGTAACTAGATGACAAAAATAAGTGAATGGGTAATATTTATATGTATGAAGGTCTGGTTTAATTATGGTTCTAATACACAGGATATCTCGATGTTTTGTCTCGATCTTATATACAGGGTAAGAGATAAGAATGCTTCCAAATGAAGCCAGCTATGTGGAGAAAAATGTTTGTAATTATTACATTCACTCGACTGAAAATTAGATATAATGCCTTTTGAGCAGGTTTTTTTTTTCATTTGGCGTTCTCCAAAGAATTACTCTTTGCCACCATAAAACGTTATTTGACCATCTTAGGTCCCTTAAGTGTCCTTATAATATCTGTCGCATGAGCTTTAATACCTCATTAAATGCGAGTTGAATACTATACTTTATCCATGACCAAGATTCCGGGTTTTCTCAAAATATGATAGGTTATACCTGGGGTTATAAATGCCACAAAGATATTTCACAATTTTAAAACCATTACTGGTTTCGCTAATGTAAGGCGCGACCTTTGATGCGTCAGATAGATTACGGTCTAGTCGCCCGTGCATGTTCATTTCAATCCTACGAGGGTGGCCGGTAAATTACTTCATTTTATGGCCTATTTTAAGTATTTTTCAGTGAAAACTACATTTTTTTGTGAAAAAGAGACACTATAACCTACATTTATCTCAACACACCGTAATAGAAGGATAATTATTTGAATGAACCTGTGGTAACTACCGATTTCATGGTTAGGTTGAGTTGCCACTTTTTGAGTTGTCAGTTGCCTTTGACATCTTTCGTTTCCATGACAACTCATTAGTCACTTGTGAATAATGATCATTATTCACAAGTGAATAAAGATTAGCATTAATCTTGAGAATGTACAAGAATAATGTGATAATTATAGTGTGGTCGTGGATAAAACATGTTTATTTCAGAAATATATACCTACTTTTAGAAACATTAACATTAGGTATACAAGTTCTTTGGGTTTAACCACTGTTTTACCCCCAGTTTTATGTAAATGGGAATTTCGGTGCAAGAAACCAAATTTGGTATGTAGAAAATACCAAAAAATATTTCAATTATTGAAAACCTTTATGTTGTATTTAGATATCAAATGGGGGGGGGGGGGAGTGTTCAATAAAAAAAAGGAGGGCTAAACTTGTTTTTTGTCTTGAAGCATATCGCAAAACATGTCGTGGATGACTTCGCGTGATATCACGTAATGATTTTTGAATAAGTACCTACTGAACTCTGCCTGAGCTTCATTATTTTGGTAATATATATAATTTTTGGATTTAACTTAGATCTTGCGTTTTTAAATTAAACGGTTCACATCCAACAAGTTTAATTGGTCCGGAAACTAAAATTTCTGGAGTCTGGAACAGGGCCATCTTCGTAGCCATCAGACTCGATATCAGCTGGATTATCTGAAGTGGGAGATTCCGCACTACTCTTCATTTTCTGCAAGGTTCTCCTACGTTTAATTTTCCTTTTCTGTTTGTCCCAGGGTGTATCGGGACTGACCTTAGAACCAATAGGTGAGAGTGTTCTTGGTGAGAGTGAGAGTGTCTACAGACCGAATACCCAAGAACCTCACCTGTTCACTCTCAACGCTCACGCTCATCCCAACACTCTCACCTGTTCATACTAGTCGGTTAAGAATACTGTCTGCTTTGCTTAGAACCAATGTCCTCTTTTAGACTATGATCACGGAGCATCACTGAGAAAATCCGACGTTTCGTTTTCGTGCAACCACCATCAACTTCATTTTTTTAAGAACTTTCTTCCAGAACCATCTGTTCTGGATTTTACTTTATAAATATCGGATTCTGGATCTCTTTGCAATACTGCATTCGGTGATATGCGAAAATTAATAATTCTATTGAGGTTATATTTTAGTGATTTTGAGATGTGATTGTTCGAATTTGTTAATTCGGCCCTGTTTTCATTTTCACGTAAGCTTAATAATTAAAACCTTTGAAATAACTAGTAATAAGCATTCTACCCCACAACCTAATTTTAATGCAAAGCCTAATTATTATTGAATTATCAACTAAACTACCGAGTAAACTACAAACAACAAAATTATAAATGATGTTTAAATACTTCACCATCTACGTCTAAACAAACGCGTGCTCGTTTTTGTACATTGTATACCGCTCGTAAGGCATCTTCTTATTTTAGTCCGTATGGTTTCTTAATATTTTCCTACTTAGTTCATTAATATTAAGTACGGAGTTACGTAGCTGGGTTCCTGTGGGAATTGCTGAGTTGGCAGCACTATACCAAGAAGCCAGGATGCCAACCGATGTTCCCACGAAAACTGCTTATTGTGCTTTGCTTTACTTAAACATCCACTTTTATGGAAACTCATTCTTGCTTTAGCTTTACACGAAGTAGCATTGTAGTTCCTTTTTGAATAAATTGTTTTTAAAAAGGCATTTTGTGGTGCAAAATTTATAATTGGCGCAGTCGGTAGGATTGTGTAGTTGTGACGTCGATTTTTCATCGAGTTTTCCGGGCGGTTTCCCGCGACACAATTTGAACTTTCAAGTTCTTCAACGCAATCCGTAAAGAACCTACCCATCTGACTACCTGCTACGATCCATCCACGCAAGAGGCAAGAATCGGGAAGGAGGCGAAAACTACGAAGTACGTAAGTGTCATTTCCTTTCGTTCCATTTGTCCCTCTGTTCAAGGTTTTCAAGTGGAATAATTTTAGGTCAGTCTATCGGAGACATTAGATAAGAATTTCAATTTTAATCAGTCTATCGGAGACATTAGATAAGAATTTCAATTTTAATCAGTCTATCGGAGACATTAGATAAGAATTTCAATTTTAATCAGTCTATCGGAGACATTAGATAAGGATTTCAATTTTAATCAGTCTATCGGAGACATTAGATAAGGATTTTGCTTTTAAGTCAGTCTATCGGAGACACTACATAAGAATTTCAATTTTAATCAGTCTATCGGAGACACTAGATAAGAATTTCAATTTTAAGTCAGTCTATCGGAGACATTAGTTAGGAAAAGTAATAATTAACATTTGGTAGAAGCGCTAACCAACGAGTTAGAGAGATTAAGTATATTTGATTGAAGAAAGGCAACATGCAGGCAAAATGGAAGTTATCAAACCGTTTGATGGCAATAGTAATGGTCTTAATAAGTTCATCGCCAAGTGCGATGGATTAATTAACACTTACTCAACGGTGGCCGATAATATCTTTCAAAACCACCTCTTTGACTGTATACAGGGGAAATTAATTGGTAAAGCCGAACTATTGATTGGTAATCGATCAGAGCTGTCTAACTGGGATCTCCTTAGATCCGCGTTATTGCAATGTTTCGCCGATCGTCGGAATTTAGATTGCTTGGTCCAAGAACTAACTTGCGCGCGCCCCCTAAAAGGTGAGGATATTAATAGTTTTGGTACGCGTTTACAGATGTTAAGAAGCGAGGTAGTTCAAAGAATTTCCAATGACGGGACATTAACACGGAGTGATAAACTCTGTCATATTAACTTGTATGACAAGACGTCCTTAAATACCTTTATCGCCAGTTGTACAGGAATTCTAAGGAACAACTTATACCTTAAGAAACCTCATTCACTAGAAGACGCTCTAGCTTACGCTACTGAATTTGAAAACTTTGAGCGATTTTGCGGTAGCGCAAACAACCAATTCATAAACAAAAATATCCAATACCAACCTCGTGCTAACCCCAATCTTTTCTACCAATCGGGATTTTATACACCCCAAGGTTCCAACCACCCAAACTTTAATTCACCTCCTGTTGGTAATTCATATTCCACTGCAAATTTTGGTCAAGCCAATCAAACGTCATCTAGTATTACACCCAACCAGGCTTTTAACACCCCTAGATTTAATTCGACACCATTTAACTTCAAACCAAGACCAGCACCACCCCAAAAATTCTTTACAAATCGTCAAGTCTTTGGGCAACCTCAAAATGTTTTTCTCCCAAATCAGATACCTAACAACCAGTTACCCAAACCAACACCAATGTCTGTCGTTTCTAGAAACACCATGGGCCTAACTAAACGTTATCCAACTCAAAACAATTCGAACCAACCACCTAGTAATCAAAAACCAAATTTTTCGTCCCAAGAATTGTTTTTTAATGAAAACACTCACGGAGAAAATGCCGTGGACGCGTATGATAACTCATCTTATTGGGAAGAAAGTCAATACCCCGCAAAAACCGATCAGGAATACCCATACTCATATATGCCCAATGATTACTCCATGAATGAAATCCAAGATTTAGGCACCGAAACAGCCGAGCCTAATGAGGAACAAAATTTTCCCCAAACAAGTCATCCAAACCCCAACATATGATTGAGATTAATCTCTCATCAAACAATGCCCTACCGTATATCGAGATATTCTGTCCCAAAATCAAGCTTCTAATTGACACCGGTAGTTCGAGATCTATTTTGAGCCCCACTATAGCTGAACAGCTCTTCCCACATTGCATATATCGCAACGGCAACGTTATTAAAACAGCAGTCGGAAAAGAAAATACGCAATTCCAAGCCGATATTCCTGCATTCTTGGAATTTGGTATCGAAAAAGAAATCAATTTTATTCTCTTTGATTTTCACGACTTTTTCGATGGAGTCATCGGACTTAATGATTTAAGAAGTTTGAATTTGAACATCGATCTTATAAACAAACAACTAGTAGGGTACAATATAGAAATCCCATTTAAATATAGGAAAGCTTGCGAAGCAAATTTTACCATTTCGTGCAATCCAAACGAGAAAATGATAAGAAAGATGCCTGTAACTGTATACGACGGCGAGGTCATTGTCTACCCCAGAGAGTTAAACGATTTGTTAATACCAGCTGTTCTGTCGCGTGCGGAAAACGGTTTTGCAACAATAGAAATTCAAAACCTTACTGATAAATACGTGTCGCTAACCTTAACTGAGCCACTGGAAGTAGATCGTTTTGACGACGGTATGTTTGAAATGTACACCTTTGATTACGCATTGGAACAAGCAAACATAGGATTTTCAGGAAAGGAAGATAGCGACAATATCGATAGATTGATTCGCACATCGCACATGAATCCAGAAGAGAAAACGGCTATCACCGAACTATGCAGACAATTCTCGGATATATTCTATGAGCCGGGAGATAAATTATCTTTCACATCGAAGATTAAGCACGAGATAAAGACAACTGACGAACTTCCGATACATACCAAGTCGTATCGGTACCCGTACATACACAAAGAAGAAGTTCGCAAACAGATACACGAAATGCTAGAAAAAGGAATTATAAAACCATCAAGTTCGCCATGGTCTTCTCCGATTTGGATCGTCCCCAAGAAGATCGACGCTTCAGGGAAACAGAAATGGAGGATCGTGGTAGATTACCGAAAACTAAACGAGAAGACTATTTCAGACAGATACCCAATACCCAATATCAACGAAATTTTAGATAAACTAGGACGTGCGCAGTACTTTTCGACACTAGACTTAGCTAGTGGCTTCCACCAAATAGAAATGGAAAAAAACTCCATCGAAAAGACCGCGTTTAGTGTAGAAAATGGCCACTATGAGTATTCGAGGATGCCTTTTGGACTTAAAAATGCACCATCCACCTTTCAAAGGGTCATGGACGAAGTGCTGAAGGACGTACAACATAAAATTTGTATGGTGTTTATGGACGATGTTATTATTTTCAGTTCCGGATTGACAGAACACATTCAAAACCTGAAACTCGTTTTCCAAAAACTTAAAGAAGCCATCTTGAAGATACAGGTTGACAAATGTGAATTTCTATGTCGTGAAGTAGAATTCTTAGGACATCTAGTTACACCATACGGAATCAAACCAAACAAGAGGAAAATAGAAGCCATTCAAAGATACCCAATTCCCAAAACGCAAAGGGAGATTAAGTCGTTTCTAGGCCTATTAGGGTATTACCGCAAATTTATTAAGAACTTTGCCAAGATTACCAAACCTATGACGCAATGCCTGAAAAGAGAAGGCAAAGTAGAACATAATAAGGAATTTATAGATTGTTTCAATGTGTGTAGGAATATTTTAACATCAGAACCTGTGCTTGCTTACCCGGACCTTTCTAAACCATTCGAACTTACCACCGATGCCTCCAACTTCGCAATCTCAGGAATTCTCTCTCAAGAAAATCACCCGATCTGCTACGCCTCAAGGACTTTAAACCCGGCGGAAATAAATTACTCTACTATCGAGAAAGAACTCCTAGCAATAGTCTGGAGTTGTAAATACTTCCGCCCTTACCTATTTGGGCAAACCTTTATAATATACACCGACCACAAGCCGTTACAGTGGCTTATGTCCTTGAAGGAACCAAGTTCAAGACTTGTTAGATGGAGATTGAAGCTGGAGGAATACACGTACGAAATAAGATACAAGAAAGGCAAGTGCAACCAAGCAGCTGACGCCCTTTCTCGACACCCTGTCGATTTTAACGCTATAGAAACCCAATCGGTCTGTAACAATATCGGCGATTCAGATGAAATAATTGATGAATTTCTTATGAACCAGGCCAACGAACTACCCGACCTTGACCAGATAGGTATAAGCGATGTACTACAACCCCAAGAGGTTACGCAAGAGAACCAACCAAAGATGAACGTTATCTCAGATATTCAAATTAGACCACCTGGAAGTAGAGGAGTTGAATCTGATTTAGACACAGTACACTCTGCGATAGAAAATCCGATTTTTGGGATGCCTATCACGGACAAACCTATCAACCTGTACAAAAATCAAATTGTGATAACAGACGGAGATATAAATGACATGCAAGTAAGGCAAGAGAAAGTATTTGATAATACACGGATTTATGTAACTATATCGAACAGAGATTACGTCCCGCATATAGTACAATTAGTCAAAGAATACGCCAGCCCAAAACACCTGTATGCGGTATTCTTTAGGAAAAACGAACTTTCTCGGACTTTTACAACCACACTTCAGAATTATGTCCAAAATTCTTCGTACAGAATGTTTCACTGCACTACCTTCCTCGAGGACAAGGAAAAACGAGAAGATCAATTGGAAACACTCAGACTATACTACACAACCAAAACATGTCACAGAGGCATGAACGAGATGAAAGCCTCAATAAGCCAAAGATTTTATTGGCCCAAACAAGGCGAAGACATAGAAAATTTCATTAACGAATGCGAAGTTTGTCAGAAAAACAAATACGACCGCAACCCCCCGATAGTGAAGTTCAACCTAACACCAACTGCTACAAGGCCCTTTGAGCATATTCATGTGGATACCTTCAGAATGAATTATGACGCTTTTGTGACAGTAATTGATACGTTTTCACGATACGGGCAAGCATACCCACTAAAGAGTATAACCGGTGTTGAAGTGGTAGAAAACCTATACAACTTTACCACACATCACGGGCTTCCCTTAAAGATCACAACTGACCAAGGAACAGAGTTCAAAAATAAGGACCTAGAGGATTTTTGCAAGTTATACAAAATTGAGTTGCATTACACCACTGCGAAAAACAGCAATTCTAATTCTCCAGTAGAACGATTTCATTCTTCTATTGTAGAAGCCTATAGGTGTCTAAAAGAGGAAAATAAAGGACTAAGTACCGATCAATTAATAAAAAGAGCCGTAATGGGATACAACAACTCTATCCACAGTGTAACAAAATATACCCCATTTGAAGTGATTACTGGCCACATCAAATTGGTTAACCCATTTGAGCTGAACGACAATGCCATAGTGTCAAGTTACGTGCAAAGCCATAAGGAAATTTCAAACAAACTCTATGAAAAACTTCGAGAAAGAAACCAGACTAAAAAGGAGGAAGTCATTGAAAAAAGGAATGAAACAAGATCCGAACCTCCAGATTTTCACGGACAAAAGACCGCCTATATTAAGACGAAAGCCCGAGGTAAAGATAAGCCAAAATTCAAAAAGGTAGAGGTCAGTGGACAGACTGATATTAAGTTGAAAACGAAACGTATGCATTATCATAAAAGTTGTGCTAGAAAACCGAAACCTAATAAAACTAAATCCTTTCAGGGAAACCACCAAGATGAGAGTCCTGATAGCCCTCGTCCTAATTCAACTTACCAAGTCCACGATCCAGGACCAAGTACAAGTAACTAACTTGAACAACCCTATTTTACCCATACAGTTAGGTAAAGCTAAGATTATTTATAATCGCCATACCTTCCTACACTACATAGACTTAAGTTACTTAGTTAAACAGTTAAATAGCCTAGAAATGCATTTCGCTCTAGTTCGAAACCATATTAGTCATATAAATGCACCTAATCAGGTTTCTTATCACGCAATTTCCGAGAATGTTCTCAAAAGAACGGAATACTTAGTGCAGACAGCTGCTTATAAATTCCATAACCTACACCCACACATTCGCGAGCGCAGAGGATTATTAAACGTGGTAGGTACTATAAATAAATGGCTTTTTGGCAATTTAGATTCGGAAGATGGGGAGAGGTATGATAAGGCAATATCGGCATTAGAAAGTGATCGGAAAAACATTGTGGACGAGTTGAAAATGCAAATATCCCTTTCAAAATCCCTGATTGATAACTACAATAATACAATAAGTACCCTTAGTATCAATCAGAGTAAACTCCAGTTAGGCTTAAAAGGGCTTCAGATTTCGGTAAATCAAACCATCAGTAGCCTTCAAGATTATTTAACCTTCAATGGCGTAATAACTCAACTTAATTTGGACTGCCAAAACTTAATTATGTTTTTGGACAACCTTGAAGATGCTATTATGTTTTCGAAGGTCAATGCGCTACATAATAGTATTCTCTCTAGTTCGGAGTTAGGGAAAATGTTGAAATATCTCAACAACATTTACAGCAATTCGACTCTACCAAACTTTGATAACTTACTATCGTATTATCAGTTTTTTGGAACTCAAGTTAGCTTTTCCAACAGTAAGATCATTTTTGCAATCCATGTTCCACTTTTGAAACCCGAGAGCTTTTCCTTTTACCATTTATACCCAACTATACAAAACCAGTCCGCACTCGTTCCTCGATATCCCTACATGGCACGAGAAGAATCCGGGAGAAGAATCTACCTACCGGAGAGCTGCCCTGTCGTAGAGAATACGCACTACTGCAACGAAGAATTCCACCCCGTCGATGCCTGCACTGACAACATACTAGACGGCTCACAATTAAACCACTGCTCAATTGTAAAAATCAATGTCCAGGAACCAATAATCGAACAAATCAGCCGAGAACTGGTTTTAGTCCTGCCTATTCAAACCACACAGCTATTAGCTAAATGTAACGGAGATCAATACATAACAATCAAGCAGTCAGTATTGATCAGGGTACCTAAGACATGCGAAATCGAGGTCAACGGAAAAAACTACTTCAACGATGAGAAGGTTCAAACTGCCAAACCTCTCATACTGCCCGAAATCCAAATGTCAATACCGGCGGTTACCGGTTATGTCTTCGAGACTCCAAATGTCACCAGGATTAACTTTGAGGAAATCTATCGCCTCAAAAACATGGCTGACCACATGATGCTTCCTACGAACATTCCCTTGACCAGTGGAGGGCAGTTAACCCATATATGGACAATTTTGGGAGTCATCGTATCTTTAATGATACTTTTAGGAGTTCTCCAGAGGATAAAGTTGCTTCCTTTGAAGATCCCTAACTCAAAAGCCAGGAGTCCTGCTAAACCCGAAGTCCATGAAGCCGAAGCAGGGAAATCGGAATTTTCGAAAAATCACTCCCTGATTTTCGAATCCTAAGGAGGGAGGAGTTACGTAGCTGGGTTCCTGTGGGAATTGCTGAGTTGGCAGCACTATACCAAGAAGCCAGGATGCCAACCGATGTTCCCACGAAAACTGCTTATTGTGCTTTGCTTTACTTAAACATCCACTTTTATGGAAACTCATTCTTGCTTTAGCTTTACACGAAGTAGCATTGTAGTTCCTTTTTGAATAAATTGTTTTTAAAAAGGCATTTTGTGGTGCAAAATTTATAGTTACGGTTTTAGTTTTTTTTTAACCTAACCCAAAAGTTAATAGAATTATTAATTGTCGCATATCACCGATTACATAATTACATAAGGAAATTCCGAAACCCGCATAAAAAATCTAAACCGTATTTAAAAAAACTAAGTTAATGATGATTGCATGTTAAGAAAATGTCGGATCTTTAATTTGAATATACTATGTTGAAGAGAGTAGAAAGTTGCTATGAAGAAGTGTCATTTATTTTTAATTTTCAATTTAAATTAAGTAAGTAACAAAGGTGCTACAAAACTATTCGATAATAATCTGAGTACCCTGAACGTTCAAATGTGAATCCACTCAAGTCCAATAAGTAATGTTTTGCTGCTTATTTTATTACAACATATACAGGATGTCAAAACACTGTATTCTAAGTTCGACAACATTTCCTTTTCCATAATCCTGCTTATTGGCTCTAAGATGACTTGTTTCTCTTCAAAGTAAATTATCCAAATCAATATGTATTCAAGATGTTAGTCAAAATCATCTCGGTGTGCTCGGATTATCCGAATTTTCTTGGTGCATACTCCACTATATTCAAGCCTATGCATTATTAAATTAGTACGCCCTCTCTGATGCATCAAAAAGCTAATCAAACACAGCATTCCTTACGTGTATGTAAACCTCCACGGTATCCATGGAAATATTTTGACTGTTTATAAGTATACTTTGACATTGAAAACGCTGTTTTCGACCTTTTAAACGACTGATTATATTCACGCCTTGCTCTCATGATCAATGATGTAGTAACCTCCGCGCGCTAGATGGTGCCACGAATATCAAAGTTAAAACTGCAATCTGCCGGGTCACTCCTATTCCGTCGGTAAGCCTCAGTTTTTTACTTTCGTGCGTACGAGAAGGTGTTCGCGAAGCATATTGATTATTTTCAAGGATGAGTGGTACTAGGAAAAGGTACTATTCTTCATCATCGGATGATTCTTCGACTGAGAATGGACACAGTACTTCCTCAGATGATAGCAGAGATAGCGAAATTTTTCGGCTTTGCCGGCGTTTACGGCGTGCTAAGAAACAGTGCCGTTCATCAAGCCGCAGTCTTGAGTATTCCAAATTTCGAGAGCTCTGGTTGTGTCAAAGCCTCACTGATGAGCCGTAAACGGTGAAACTAGTCTGTGGATGGACACAATTAGAGCTTGCGAAATGATGGTTTATCAGTTGTTTAAAAGGTCGAAAACAGCGTTTTCATAGTACCGACGGCTAAAAATCAATTTCTGTATTTTACAGTAATCTGCATCATTCTTTCCTTAGACCGGGCATTGACGTTGACACTGGACGGGTGTAATCTCGTTAGTTCAGCAAACGGGCACGGATGGCGCCACTGGGAACCTTTTCTCGGTACTGCCATGAAACGTGTCTTGAGTATTCCAAATTTCGAGAGCTCTGGTTGTGTCAAAGCCTCACTAATGAGCTGTAAACGTCGGCTAAAAATCGATTTCTGTATTTTACAGTAATCTGCATCATACTTGTGACGCTTTTATTTTATAATATTAATTTAGTATCAAGGGTTATTGGGAATGTTAAGCACTGATTAGTTCTTGTTTGTTAATTGGAATCTCTGGAACTTACTAAAAGAAAATCGTTACTTAATACCTTACTTCAGAAAAAGCGAAAGGAGGTGAATAGTAAGTAATCGAGCAGGAGCACTAGCGGGCCGCCAGCAACAGTGAAGATGGGGTAGGTTCAATACGATATTAGTTGTATTATTTTATATCCCGATAGGCGCCACGTGATTTCCGGAAGACGCCAGGTCCTGAGAAGGATGTTATGCCATACAGGAATATACCAATCACGAAATATATCCCTCTTTCACTGCCACTTTCCTAACTACTCTGATTTAAATTTACTTTTAATAAAAAAAAAATGAAAATAAGAAACTATAAATCTCAATTATCTGCACCAGTCAAAATCCGCATGAAATTAAAGCAAAATTGTTTGAGGACAAATAACACTGTTTCTATTGATAGATTGGTTAACAAATTAAGGAAGAGCCATTCAAATAAAATTTGAAATGCTATAAAGCAATTAAACACAAAATTTAAGGTAATTGCAATATTCTCGAATATATGGTGAAGGAACTTTATGTATTAATGAATATGAATTATTACTAATCAATACGGCTCTTAATAATCAACTAATTAGGGACGGAGCTCAGGGTTTATGGCCATAAACTTACACAGGGTAGCTTCCGTAGCTTACCAACTAATGACTAACGCTGTAATGTTAGAGTGATTATTGAATACCTGATCAAATCTAACTTTAAATACCTGAAAATTGAAATTTACTTAATAACGATAAATACTAAAGTGAGGAATCACGAGCCCTCAATATCTGCCCTCAAAATTACACAACACAATACGGTACAAGACATAAAGGGTGCGGTACATAAAAGATTCGTAACTGTACAGACGTAGTGCTGTCCAATACCTAGCAAAAGTTAATTCTTTATAAATAAATTAAAGTGTGTGAAGCACAAACAAATTGAAGATCTGAGAGAACTTACTACTCAGTAAATTGTCATAAAAATTGATCGAAAAGATAACAAGAATCGCTTACTTGGGGTCTCAATACTATAAAAAAAAATACTACTTTAAATTGTTATGGTGACGGCAAAAAGTAAAGTTAATAATTAAAATTGATAAGATAAAAAAAATTACGATAGTCGGTTCAACGCTCAGCCACTATCGTCGCCCATTTACAACATAACAAATTGGAAAGCTCTCACTCCAAAACTATCCCCTTATCGCGGATCAGGGTGGTCCTGAAGAGCAGCTATCCGAAGGTCTCTGATGAGGAGCAGGCCTCCCGGAACGGCGTGGATGTTCCAAAAATGCGCCGACAAGGCACGTGGACGGCGGAAGAACGTCAGACGTAGAAGCCCGTTAATACAAAAACGTGGACGTAGCAGAAGCCCGTCACAGGAAAAAAAAACCCCTGCAAGGTTGACAAACGGGGCAAGGTGATGACGTTGGCGGCGTGGCTTGCTTTTTATCCCTCCAAGAGGTAAAGGTAGAGCGGCGTAAATCGACAATAATCCTCTCCACGAGGATCCGGAAAAACTTCAAAAAGCAACTACCATTTGGAATATGCCCTGGTCTTGATCCTCCAAAGAGTATTGAGATGAAAATCACTCAAGGTAGACCACGAGGACATTTGCAAATCACGGCCAGCACGACGGGATTCTGGCTCACGCACCAGAAGTCAGAATCAAAAAAAAAAAAGTCAATCTCCTGCCCTTTTATACCAACGAGTGACCTTCATAACCCCTCCGCAATGATGCCCAAAATGCCACAAACAACTATGCACATGCTCGACCCACGATGACGTCACGAAAAGCAGCCGAAAACAAACAGCTGAAAATAGAAAAAAAAAAGAGACAGAAGAAATGCGGAACAGCAAAACAGGAAGAAGTATCCCATTAGTAATGGCCAATTAGTCCGACCTCAAGGAACGTAACATCAATCTCCACGAAATCAAAACTGACAATAAGTACCTTTTAGTACTCTGGTGACGTCAGAATACAGTATGGGAGAATTGGACGATGACAGACGGCGCCATCCATCGAAGGGAACGCTGTCGGGAGCTTCGCCGATATCGCTCGGAATATGAGTCTCTCTCGCTCTAGCTCGTTAAGATGTGGGAAGATGGTCTCTGTACGGGGCGCTCGGAGGTAATTACCGAACTCCGCAATTGTCACTAATGAGTGATGGCTAAGTGACAGTGACACTATTTGTCAATTTTGCACGGGCGATTTTATTACTTAACCCCACTTCCAAACATCGTAACATAAACATAAGCAAACGAACCCCCAATCCAAATTTACAGAAAACCTACAATAACGATGGAAACACACACTCCTGGCCGATTGGCAATGGCAATTTCACCACAATCCTCAGATCCTCCAAGTCCAGGAAAACAATAAAAATAGAGGTATGTACCAACATGAAAGGGTCCCCAAACGGGAAAACTCAGCTTGAAATTCCAGCTAACAGGCGACACCTTCCACTTATAA
The DNA here is from genome assembly GCA_951812265.1 of Taphrorychus bicolor. NCBI lineage: Eukaryota > Metazoa > Arthropoda > Insecta > Coleoptera > Curculionidae > Taphrorychus > Taphrorychus bicolor. The sequence continues at coordinate 48,156,908 of OX638299.1, forward strand.
AACAATGGGAGCTAATGCCGGGCTGTCCACACTCTTCTCAACCCAGAAAGGTAAACTCAGGCATCATGAAACAGAACCTAATAGAAGGCAAAACATTCTCAGTCAAAAAGGGCAGATAACCAAGGTGATATTGGAAATTACTGAACTAGGTACACAATAAAACTCTGACCTAATGGGCGAAAACCATAATTACCCCAAATAAGGTAAGTGCATAAATTTCACAATGTTACATACTTTGACATTGTCACAAATAAAAGTGCAGTAGCAGTAATTTTTAAAAATATGCCCCCATTGTCAAATAGCGACTTGCGCTTAATAATTCGTCTAAAAGAAAGCGGACGGCAAATAGAGGAATTGGCGGAAATTTTTAATGTGTCGGCATCTACGATCCATCGGGCAATACAGCGTTACAATGAAAGAGGTGGACATGGTGCGGGTCGAATAAGGAAGACTTTACCAGCCCAGGTCCGGTTTATAAAACTTTCAGCTCGAAGAGTACCAACCAATAATGCCACTCAGTTTAGCAACGCCTTAAGAGCTGCTACGGGAGTGCAGATTTCGAGTCAAACCGTTAGAAGGAGATTACAGGAAGCCGGTTTGGGAGTAAGGCATAGATAAACTTAACTACTAGATTGAAATATTCCATTAAAAACAGGTGAAGCCTGAAGAAATTTGACAGCTCATAAAAGACTTTGACGATACATTATCCCGCCAGACGGCGCCATTTGACATTGACAAAATATAGACAGGACGTTACGTCAAACATTTGACAATATTGACCGAGCATGTCATTGTTATTATGATGATGTCACTGAGATTACTCTCAATTACAATGCTCCCAACTAGCATCAGCGCCATCTATTGATTCATGTCAGAAATTTTGAGCGGTTGATTTGAATACACTTTTTCTAGCGGTGTTCATTAGGGCACAGACGCAATTATTAAAAACTTGGGCAATAAGTTTTATGTTTTAAGTGTTTTACCACATCTGATTGGCAAGAGCAAAATTTTGGCCAATCAGATGAAGGAAATCACTTAAAAAAGTCATCAGCTTGGAAGAAAATTTTGATAAAGAAAGGATGAAGTAATAAAAAAAGTTGATAAAACTCTTGTTTCTCTCTATTTTTTCTCTTGACATTTCCCATCCAGTTTGATTCCCGATTTCCCTTGAACACTCCTACAATGCAATATTGTACACCAATAACGATTATATAATAATTTATTTCCAAAATTAAGCACACTTTTTTATTGCGGAGAGAAATTAATCAATGTGCCTTTTTAAGACTGAAAACGAAAAGGTACGGGGATCCGTATAGAAATAATACCATAACGATATAAAAAAGTTATATTACTCCATTGCTGTTAATTTTGTGAAAGTTGTTAGTTGGTATACAATAATTATAATATACTCTATACCAAAATAATGGGTAGATCTCCCAAGTAATTTGGCATAGTTGTGTTCATGCAATATATCAGCATGCCAAGCCGCTGTCTGCTCTGGCCAAGGCAAATATCTAGAAGGAACCAATCCTTTTTTCAATCTCTTGATTCTCCCAGTTTGCTTCAAGACGGCAGGATCAAGATGTTTCCCACAAACCATGTACCTGAATAAGTTATAAATCAAAATCAAAGTGTACCTTTTGCCATATCCTTATCATACTAGCTAGGTAGGTATTAACTTTACCCATCGATATGTCAATTTATTTAATATGTCAATGACTTTACCAAATAATGTTAAAAACAAAAGTGGTAGGGTTTTGAATTACATGATATAGTTATTCATGGTCTGGTTATGCAGAGCAATCAAACAATTTAATGAAAATTATGTCAAGCAAGTTTGCCACTATTCCAGTTACTGGCTTATATCCAAAATTTGAAGTGGAATGGTTGCACCCTGGCCTGATTGAAACTTCGTTAAATCCTAATCGCAGAATAGGATTTAAAGATAGGGTCTTATAAATACGAGATGAACATCAGGAGATATGTAATAGACCAAAAATTCATCTTCTTCTCTCTCATTCATCTCTTCTCGTAGGTTTTACCTCGGGTTTTACCATGTGGCAAGAGGCAGGTCTTTCCAAAACATATGGAAAACCCTGTGTAATAATACATGTTTTGCACCTGCCTGAAGTACACCTCCATGTTATTACAATACTGGAAAAGTAACAAATTTCCTAGTAACATTTTCCAGACCCTGAACACATTCGGATTTAGTTTCGAATGTCAGAATGAGGAAATCTATATCTCCCACTTTTACGGGATGGCTTGCATCCTCTGACTGCACAGCCTGCACTGCCCATATTGTTTAGATAACACGGTTTATAACTAAACACTAGAAACTAAATTACTATTATAGCTATTATTAGAAATTCCTCTAAACAGTAAACACATTGAAACACGGCATAAACACAGTTTAAACTTAAACCAATTTCAAATTTAGACAGCTAAATAGCGTTTGCAATTTGCATCTAATGTTTGTATTGTAAACTTAGAAAAGGTAAATCAAAGGAAGTAGGATACCACGCCGGCGCTGTTACCAGTTTGCTCCAATCTGTCAAGTGTGAAAATGCCAGTGACATAGCTTTGGTAATATAGCACGAAAATATTTTATTAAAAATAATAATGGAACTAAATTACTATTTGTAACATTAGTAATATTATACGTAATATTATTAGCAAACATCGACTTACAATTAAATAAATAAAAATAATTGTGAATTCATAGTCGTTGATAACCCTGGGATTACATCTCCTGCGCCACTGGAAAAACTGCTCAAAAATTTAAATAAAAAAACTGTCTACGAGTTACAGGATTAAAAAATATTTTCCAAAATAGCATTATTGACTTCACTGCGGTACATATTAAATCATATTTCGAAGATTCTGATGTAAAATAACTGGTTTTAGAGTTATTTGAAATAATTTAATTGTTGATGAAAAACGCCATTATCTGTTTACCTGTAAAACGTAACTCCAGGCTCCTTTCTATAGCCGCTCCTTTTACAACCGTAATCTGCACATCCCACCATTGTAAACAACATAATTATTTATAATATTAAAGTCTTGCAAAATTAAATTTATTGCAGAAAAACACATAGCTAACGAAATGTTTGGTTTTCGCCTTAGACATGGCGTCTCATCATTTTTTTGTCAATTTACATATTCTGAGATTGACAGCAAATAGAACAGTAACCATGGCAACAGAAAGAAATACAAGCGAAATGACTTATTTAGAATTATAGATGGGCGAAGGGAAAATTCCCAAAAAACCTTTAAACCCAATTTAGGGTTTTTACCCGGGTTTTTTCCCATCTTTACTTGAAAGCACCCGGCAGTTTCAAGATTTAAGGTTAGATTTTAGATTAGAATTCAATAAATCCAGATTCTGATTTGTTTTTTGATAAACTAAACGCTGGTAAATTGATTAGGTATAAGCTTCAAGCTGCACAAGCCAACTAATTATTGCTTAATTGGTAGGAGTTAAGCATATTGAAAAAGTTAAATTTAGAGGTTATAATGGAATAAACCCGGAATTTTCCCGGATGTGTGCAGGGAATAAACCCTCAAAAATGAAAAAACCAGGTGAAAACCCATCTCTATTTAGAATACAATTAGCGCTACTTTATATTTTCTTTCATTCCCCGCCATCATGTATTCGCACTCACACGTTTCAAGCCGAATTTGACAATAAGCTGGCATTGACATTAATTGATTAAATACTTGACATTAATGACATAAATTGTCAAACTTACTCTGCCATCTGGTGTATGACTTTTCGATCTAACACTTTAAAAAATGTCAAAAAACCGGCTTCAGACCCGTCATTTTTTGATTTTACTCTATTATTAGATACTGTATGGGGTAAGGTGTCGTGAAGTTTGGTCTTTGCTCCAGATTCAACATCGTGCTGCAAGACGCATATAGGCGGCTGAGCATAGGAATTTGAGAATGGTGGATTAGTCTAGGTGCATGTTTACAGATTAATCTTGAGTTACATTGTGTCAATCGGAAGGAATAATTTTAGTATGTATACGGAGGAATGAAAGGTTTCATGAAATAAATATGAATGCTAGGGTTGCATTTGGTGGAGATGGTATAACGGTATGGGGTGGTATAATTCAAACTTACATTATTCCATAAATTCGTCTCTAATCAAGCAGGACGACACCCCAAAAAATTACAATTTAAATTGAATTTTTTTTTAGTTGTTAAGAAGGTCGTTGAACCTATCCGGGACACACTGTAGTGCTTAGTACAACTTCGTTAAAATCAGAGAAAACAAAGTAAATCCAAAAACGTCTAGAGATGATGTCGAGATAAACGTTAGTACGTGGCCAGAAACATTACACTATAAGTGCTTTACAAAATATTGCTTTATATGTCTAAGTAAAGCTGGTTCATTAGAGCCGTAATTTTAACTGACCCCGTATATGTTTTATCAAACCTAACACCTCTCGCTTTGGTACAAAGTTAACAAAATAGACTTATTGCCATGCATATGGATTATAAGGAATTGCGACTTAAGAAGTAACCTAAATTCAGGAAAACAGCCTTAGTTCGGTTAATAGTAAAAATTTCGAAAAAAATCTAAAATGGTCTAGAGATATTGTGCTCGTTGACATATTATCCATTGACAAAAAATAAAACAACTATATTGATTTTCTAAAAACGGCAAGATAATGTAAATTTAAAAATTGTGCAGTGTTTACTTAAAACCCCGTATATTAAAGCATAAATTGTTATTAGCGGCCACTCATAAACAACCATGAAGTGTTGCCGCCATGAAGTCTGCCCACTCCAAACCTTCATAAGGCACCGAAATCAACGCAGGGGTTCATGGACTATTTGAATTTGAATGTGTCCTAAAATTTTGCCGTTTCCGTTTCAATTGGTCACTACTGTATTTCAAAAATAATAAGTCAGTGAAAAATTACTCACAGCGTGTACTGTAAATTGTAATAGCAACAAATAAAGATTGTGAGAAACAAAGAACATTATATTAAGAATCAATTAAAAATTACTCAAAGCCTTTAAAAATGCAAACTAAAAGTTTGTGGAAAAGCTTAGGTTAGGATTAGGGCCAAAAGTGGTTAAAAATATATACAAAAAGTTTGAAAGTGCAAATTTTGAATATTTATAGAAATTTTCTAGAAATTTAGGTTCGAATTAGGAATATAATCGTCTAAAAAGGAATCATTTTACTTAAAAATGTAAATTTTAATGTTTTATGAGATAGTCCGGCTAGGATTAAGGCTAAAATCGGTCAAAAATAACTGACAGCATGTAAAAAGACAAACTGGGAGAATTCGGAAAAAAATCTAATTGAAATTTAGGCCAAAATCAGTTCCTAAAAATGCAAATTACAATTTTCTGGAAAATTGAAGTTACGATTAGGCCTAAAAGTGGTTCAAACCTCATACAAAGGATGTAGAAGTGCAAACTTGGAGCCTTTGGAGAAATTCAGGTTAGTATTAAGGCCAAAAAAAATTAGGATTGGGGTCAAAGGTGGTTAAAGAACTGCACAGAGCGTGCAAAAATGCAAAATTGAAGTCTTTGGAGAAATTCAATTGGAAGTAGGGGTAAAATTGTTTAAAAATTACCCATTTTATCTGAAAATGACCATTTTAATGTAGGAGGGCATCATTCAGATGGACGAACACTTGAAATAAATTAATTTATTACAAAAATAACGTAAACATCATAAAGTTACTAAAAACTAATAACAATTGCCAAATCATGGCATTCCCTCTTAAAACGACTCATCTCACACCGTCTCATTCAATTCATATACCAACTATCAAATATCCATCGCAAAAATTGCAATATCTGGTGTAACAATTTTGATGTTTTTTTGAAAAAGTCGATGAAAAATTACTCAAAACGTCTAAAAATACAAATTTTCAGAATTTGGAGAAATTAAAATTGAGGTTTATGACCAAAACCAGTTAAAAATTACTCGAAGTGCCAAAAACTGCAGATTAAAAGTTTGTAGTCAGATTCAGGTGAGGATTAGGGTCGAAAGTGGTAAAAAAATTACACAGATCGGCTAAAAATGACAATTTTGATGTTTTCTGGAAAAGTCAGTAAAAAATGATTCACAGCGTGTAGTGTAAAAATAAAAATTTATAGTGTTTGGAGAAATTCAAATTAAGGTTATAAGTTATGGTCAAAATTAGTTCAAATCAGTGACTTTGTACTACTAGACCCAGGCGTGGCGACACCACTTATTGTAAATACAGCATCGACGTATATCGACGTAACAAAACTCCCAATATTTTGTCATTATCGTGGAACGGCACAATTAGTAACACCAACCGTCACATACGAAGTTTAAAATTGACTATTCCCATCCTTTGGTTTCTTAATAAGAATGTAACCACCGTATAAGGATAATTAACACAATATAAGGAATAATACATTTTTTCTACGACCATGTAAAAATAAACAACTTTTGGCATACCTTGCCCTAGCCGAAAACGTAACTTTCGTCTCTAGTGACGAAAGTAAGTTGTTCTGATTTCGCCCGTATATCGCCAATTAAATGCGATTTAACTGGTCTAATCTTATAAAACACCATCAAAAATGGTGATATCATACAAAACATGTATATTTTGCCTGCCAGGGTCTCAGAAAAGTTAATCAAAGTGTTGAAATTTGACCAAGCTGATCTCATTGACAGTCGAGGTGTCATGTTGATAATGACGCGCCTTAATTTTTGAAAGAAATACTCTATAAAGATTGTTTTTAAAGTTAATGAAGACTTAATGTTAACATAGTCAAAGAAAAAGTATAGTGTTTTACTCGTCAAAAAAGCATTTTCTATCGCTCGAGAACATTAACAACCGAGGCGAAGCCGAGTTCTCTTGCGAGAGAAAATGCTATTTTCGTCACTCGTTAAACAATATACTATTTTCCACTACTAGCTTTAATACGGACCGTTAAAGGCCAGCTAAATGACTGTAAAGTAGGTTTTCTTGTTTTGCTTATAAAACAATTGAACAGGAGCGGTCTAAAATGACAACGTTATGGCCGATTATTTACCGCTAAATAAAGCTGTCAGAGCATTAGGCGCCGTGATATCGTCATAAATACCATTTTGTTTATCGGTTTTTTATCGGTTTCCACGGTAACGAAGCCTCCATATAGATTGAAGACGCGCCTGTTCTTAGTAATAAAATATGCGGAACGCTAGCTTACTAATTTAGGCAATTTTCTGTTGTAGATTTATTGAGTCTAGTAGTGGAAAAAATCGTATATACACCGCGGTTGTGAACTACTTATGACCCTCACGTCTTAGATCTCTCAGCGCTACGCTCTTCGGGATTTAAACTTGACGTTCGGGTCATAATAATGTACTTCACAACCTTGGTTTATAATATACTATTATCAGTAGCGTCAGTTCGTGTCGGGACAGTGATGTTTCCAAAACAAAAGCGCGCCGCGCGTACCTGCACCCGGCAGCTTTCTCGAGTAGTTACGAGGGACTTGTAAATGCGATACAGCTGCCGTTGGAGGGAAGCTTTCTAGGAGTGTGCTACGGGGTCTTTTTAAACGTAATTTTATTTCTTTGATTATGAATTATTTTACCTTTGTAATATTTCTGCATAGATAATATCCAGAAAATCAGGAATCGTCATGCATACGTCGGTGCCCGCATCGTGGTTTTTATAAAGGGTGCCACAAGAGAGATAAGCTTAATGCAGATACCGTAATGTAGAAAGAAATGATTAAAAAAAAAAGAGTGTTGGAGGTCTTGGAAACAGCGTTTATTTCGGCGACAGATAGCCATACTTGGGTCTAGTAGTATAAAGTCACTGGTTCAAATATACTCAAGTGTCAAAAAATACAGAGTAAAAGTTTTTGGTCAAATTCAGGTTAGAATTAGAATTAAATGTGGTTAAAGAACTACACAGAGCGTCGAAAAATGCAAATTTACAGTGTTTGGGGAACTTCAGTTTACAATTAGGGGTAAAATTGTTTTAAAAATGACAATTTCGATGTTTCAAGAGAACGTCTGGCTACTAGGATTAAGACACTAATCAGTAAAAAAATACTCATAGCTTGCATAAATACAAATTTGGAGAGTTTGGAGAATTTAAAACAGAGGTTATGTCCAAAATCAGTTAAAAATTACTCAAAGAGCCAAAAACTGCAGATTAAAAGTTTCTGGTCAGATTCAGGTTAAGAATAGCGTCAAAGGTGGTTAAAAAATTACACAAAACCACCAAAGAATGCAAATTTGAAGTGTTTGGAGAAATTCCAGATAGAATTATGGGTAAAATTATTTAAGAATGACCCATTTCATCAAAAAATGGCATGTTTGATGTTTCCTGAAAAAGTCGGTGAAAAATGACTCACAAAGTGTAAAAATACAAACTTAGAGTGTTTGGAGAAATTCAAATTAAGGCTATGAAATCATTAAAAAATTACCCAAAGTGCCAAAAAACTGCAGATTAAATGATTGTGGTCAAATTCAGGTTAGGATTAAGATCTTAAGATCAAAGGTGGTTAAAAAAATACATTGCGCGTCCAAAAAGGCAAAAGTGGAGAAATTCAGTTTTACAACTAAGAATAAAATTGTTTAAAATGACTCATTTCGTCTAAACATTACAAGTTTTTTGTTTTTCGAAAAAGTCGGGCTTGGATTAAGGCCAAATTTGGAAGGTTTGGGCAAATCGGTTAAAGGAAACTCAAAGTATGTAAAAATAGAAATTTGGAGTATTTGGTGAAATTTGAGTTAGAATTAGGACCAAAATCCATTAAAATTAACCTACCTCATCTAAAATACAAATTATGACATTTTCTATGAAAGTCAGGCTAAGATTGAAGCCATAATCGGGAAAAACATTGGTCGGTTTAGAGAAATTTAAATTAAAATTATGGCCAAAATCGGTTAGAAATTCTATTAGCGTCCAAAAATGCAATTCTGGCAAAATTCAGGTTAGGATTAGAACAAAGCCGGTTAAAAATAACATACAACGTCTAAAAATATTATTTTGATACTTGTGGAAAAAAGCAGGTTTGCATCTTGGTCAAAATAGGTATTAGATAAACAATTAATTATCGGCAAAATTCTAAATTAAAAAAACTAGATATTCATAACAATTCTGGAATCTCAGTAATAAAGAAAGCAGAGTCTTGAGTTCATATCCTTTAGTGAACGAAATTTTTAGCTTTTTCGCAGGAAACTCTAGTTTAAAATATGCAAAAAAGGAAATTGAAAACTTATCTGCTTTCAATATTTCCAAAAATATGGCAGCGTTTAAGAAGAAAACAAACAGAAACAACTACACCGAGGGGCTAATACCCCTACCGGCATTGAATTACACTGTTTGTTTCAAAGCTCATTTTATAATGCAAAAAAATATTAAAATGAATTAATAAATTAATAAAAGATCAATGCTAAAAAGCCAAAAAAATATTAAGCTTTTTGCAAGAACTATACAAGCAGAGTTTAATTAAGATATGTGAAAAATGCACATGTATAATTACAATTTGGAAATTTGAATACTTGTCTGCTTTCGGCATTTTCAAAACCTTGTAGTTATACATAAAGAAGGAAACAAATAGAAACAACTACTTCGAGGGCTAAACCCCTACCGACATTGAATTATACTATTTGTTTCAAAACTTAAATATTATAGAAAACATACATAAAAGCAAAAATGAAATACAAGAAAGTGCTCTAGAATAAAACAAAAAAAATAATGTTACGATTCGCAGCGACGCCGCATCGGAGGCGGGGCAACGCGTGTGGTTGGTGGAGCTTCGCGACCTATCCGCGCTGCATCATGGCTGACACGAGTGATTTATTGCTCTGTTTATCTAGAAGGCAGTTGTTTACAACCTTTTTTTTATGTAAGATTATTCAAGAATTCTTATCAAGACCTTCTTAGGTTTTTCTGTAATTTTAGGATTGTGTATAAAAGGCGCATAGCGCGCGCGGTTAAGAGTAGTCTTATTTTAATCGAGCTATAAGTAAGCTAAAGTAACAAACGATAATAGAAGGCTATAAAGTGTTAAGTAGTGAGTTATTTAGTAGTCGAATTGTAGTCGTGTGTATTTGTGTAATAAATAAATAGTGCTTTCGTGTTAAATCGTTACACTACCTGAGTTCGCAATAATAACATAAAAGATAAATTAAAGTTTTTTTTTGAAATGTGGGTCAAAGTTACTAAATGTATATGTTAACTAAAAGTACTTACTACTCTCTTTTGGACGGAGTAATTGCGTAATTACTTTCTACTGGCGATAAACCTCAACCTCCGTCGTCAGCATCCTCTAGGAGTTGACCGAAAAATATTTACATACCAAAAGTATTGTTTCACATATCTTGATTAAACTCTGCTTCTATAGTCTTTGCAAAAAGCTTAATATTTTTTTGGCTTTTTAGCATTGATTTTTTATTACTTTATTAATTCATTTTAATATTTTTTTGCTTTATAAAATGAGCTTTGAAACAATTCAATGCCGGTAGGGGTATTAGCCTTCGGAGTAGTTGTTTCTGTTTGTTTCCTTCTTAAACGCAGCGATATTTTTGGAAATATTGAAAGCAGATACGTTTTCAATTTCCAATTAGTAAATATTGCCTTTTTTGCATATTTTAGATTAGAGTTTCCTGCGAAAAAGCTGAAAATTTCGTTCACTAACAAATGTCGCAGAAAATAACTTTCTTTTAACCTTCATATCCTTTGTTTTCCGTTATTGCTGCTTCACAACACTATTATAATTTAAAGTTTAAACAATAAGTAACCAATGTGGATTTTAAGAAACAAAGAACATTATTCTGTGTATCACTGATAACTCGATAATTATCAAAATAACTATAGGTAAAGTGACATCATATATTTCGCTGTAAATTGTGATCTGATTAATCCTCGAGTCTCAATATGTTTTGGGCGTGTTGATGGTTAAACTTGTAAATTCTGTCAAAAAACACTTAATAATCCGGAAGTGAATGTACAATACTCGAGAGGAAGTTTTATTAGGCGACAAATAGTAAAAGTTGAGCCAGATAAGCAAAGGAAAAGCCCCAAACACCCAATATATCGGTCTAATGACAAACGCCAACAACACACGTCGTTTAACTAATCAGGCCAAATGTGTTGACTTTTGACTCTTCTTGAAGATCGATGCAACGTGGGAAGAACCAGTAACTCGGTTACCAAATTTAAGGCACCATGTCACGGTTCGTGCACCAAAGTGTAGTGCTTGTCATTATGTTGTGTTTAGTGTTTCACCAAGGCGATGCTCAGCAGGGAGAATACCCGAATCCGTATTTCCATTTTCCCTACGGAACCGTAGGACCTTACATGGGGGTAAGTTGCAAAAAAAAATCACAATTGATTCACTTTTAACCTCCGGAATGTCCGGACTTAAAAAATCTGTATAAACAGTAATAGTACCCTTGAAAAAGTGCCTGATTTGAAAGCCTAAAAATATGTGCCAAGGTTCAAAAATTTACTATTTATACCAATAAATCGTTTGTAATTATTTATTTCTTTTTCATAGATTCTGACAGCGTTTGCGGTACCGCTGAAAGTGAACACCCCCGGTGACGTCTTCTTGTCGGTCAACTTCGAGGCTTCGTACAGTTTGCCACAGAACCAGACTGAGTTCATGTTTCCGCCAGTTATCGGCCAAACTGCACGTCAGATCTTGTACAACTTGTTCGAACAGAAACTCGTAAGGTAAGAATTCTACTAATTTTCAGTGAATATTCTAGTAATATTCTTCTATAGGGAATATAATTTTTAAGCATTTTTGCCCTCAATTTAATGAACATTCCCTGAAATTACTATTATTCCCGTTCGGTACACAAAACTCTAAGATAAACAGAAAAATGTGAAAATTTCAACAATGTTATGGGGGCAGGGTAGTCAAAATTTTCGGCCGAAATCTATTGGTTAAAAATAGTTTTATATACTGGAGGGGATAAAAATATGTAAAAAAGAGGCAAATTAAATTTTTTTTGTAGCTTCCTTCCTTTTCAAAATGGCTCCTAAAGTGTAACATATTCCACTATTATTACAGTTTTTTTTGAGACGACTTATACTTTAAAACCGTAATCAACGCCCTATTTTTTACAAAACTGCTAGAACTAACAAATAAAATCGATTACTATAGATTTAGGTCGGTAAAATCGAAAACTGCTTAGGAGAATCTCAAACCGTCCCGAAAATCTTAGTTTGTAGATAAAAATCGTGCATTGCGTTTAAATGCTTAACAGCTTATATCTCGGTTTTATTTTTTAAGTTAGTTTAAGATTTACCCGAAAAGCTATACGGATTGCTAAGAACGTAGAAGAACCAAGCTCCACGCTTATTTTCGAAAGTCCACCTTTAATAGTAATCGAGCACGGGTGGCGCAAAAACAAAGTATAAATTTTGCACTTTTTTTTAGTTTTCTTGAAAGCTTTGAACGTCAGCTTTATTCTGATTGTTCTACCTGATAGTCCTCAATGACCTCTTTATGCAACGTATATGGATCATGTACCTATATTGAAAAACATGTACCTATATTGAAAAATTTCAATGATGTCATTGGGGTAATGGATAGTCGTTTTCATATAACGAAAATAATACTTTCTCTCCTAAAGAAATTAGTTTTTTTTCAGAATTAGTTACTTTGTATGAAACTTTAGTGCAAATATTAGCCAATTTTCTTAAAAGAAAAATATATTCTATTTTTAAGAAATAAATTTATGAATTTTTGTATTTCCGGGAGTAAAGTAGCAACTTTACTGTATGAAGGGAGTAATTGCATTTTTAAATTCATTGAGTAATTTTTAACCGATTTTTGCATTAATCCGATAATGTATTTCTTCAAACACTACCAATTTGAATTTTTATACCTTTCGAATCATTTTTAATCGATTTTGTCCTAAATCTTGAACTAACCTGAATTTTTTCATAAACTGACGCTGACTTATAATCTTTTAACCGATTTTCGCGTTAGTCCTTGAATTTGAATTTTTATAATTTTTGAGTAATTTTTAACGGATTTTGTAACTGAATTTTTAAACTCCCTTTTAATTTGCTCCTCCCCTTTTAAACTTGACGTTCGGGTCATAATAATGTACTTCACAACCTTGGTTTATAATATACTATTAGCCCTTATCGTAACCTGACATTTTTTCAAGAGAATTTGGCCTTAATACTTATTCCAGTTTCTCCAAAAACTTTAAATTTACATCTTAATATTATTGATTTAGGTAGGTACTTTTTTTCGCCTCCTCTAAGCAACCAACTAAATACCCAAACAATATTTACTGATGTATGGGGTTGTTTGACTGCCTCTTAGTCTGTAACTATTTCCGTCTTCTCTGCCTTTTTTCTTCTCCCAATTTATTGTTTCTCATTTTTTTTTCTATTTCTTTTTCTTCATATTTTTCTATTACTCATGGTCATGTTTTGTTCAAATTTTCGTTCTTCCAATTTCGTTTTCTTTGACGGTAATTTAACATCGCATTGGGTTTTATTTTTTTTTTGGTAATTTTGACTGAAAAGTGAACATTCTTAGCGAGTAAATAATTCTAAAGTATAGTAATTTAATGGTTAAAGGTAACGGGTTTAGGACTGGAAATAAAACTTCCAATTTCTCGACACGCCTATGTCGTCGGCCATCGGCGTGTCGAGAAATTGGAAGTTTTATTTCCAGTCCTAAACCCCTTACCTTTCACCATTAACTTAGATAGGTCGTGAATACTGTAGTTGTATAATAATTTGTTATGATAACAAACTTGGTCAAAAACTGTGTTGTTTGCGATTAATTATTCTCCATTTTTAAGTTTTTTTTCCTACGGTTTTGATCGGAAATAAAACTTTTACAACACGACTCAAAAATACATTTTTATTTAAATAATTTTTGTCCGAAAAAGGACTAGCTTTGCCAATTTCTGAAAGTTTGTATACGAGACCAGATTTGGGCTCTAAACAAAAAACATTTCAAATTTCTGCCTCTAACAATCTACTCCCTATAGAGATATTTTTTCTAAAACTTTTGCTTATTCCATTTTTTTTTCGGTGATTAACGTCATCTTTTATCTAATATTTTTATTTTGTGTTGTTCCTTATTGTCGATATTCTTCTATTCTTATTCTTTGTCACGTATTCTGCATCGTTTTAAATTATTCACAAGTTTTCTTTTTATTCTTCTAAATTAGACTTTTTATTGGGTTTCATTCTTTTGAGGTAATTTTTACACAAAATTGAATTTTTCACAAGAATAAACCATAGTTGTATGTTGCTTCTAGGATTCCTATTTGGGTTGCTATGTTATAACCATATACCTATTATTTAAATATACGGCGAACGTCAATCCCTCACAGTAAATCGAAAATGAAACTCCTCAGTTGGCTAAGAAAATTTCGGAGTTGGTCGACGAGATTTTACTGAAAGATGAGTGACATTTTGAATCTGGCGTCTACAAATTTTTAGGTTATGTCAAATGTGACATATTTATTGGCGGGAACGAAAGTCGACAAAAATAAATAAATAGCGAAATTTTCCATTGCACTGATTGAAGGCTCGTTGCAAGATGTTTTAGATGTTTAGTCTTTGGGACAAAGAAAGCGTAAAAAAAATTATTGACTTCACTTCAATTTATATAGCTACAGAAGTTATTTCTTGATTCCGGCACGATTGACGACAACGAGTTTTGTTTTATTGCAGGGAGCAATATTTCACGTGTTCAATGTTCAAAGGACTATATAAAGTCACTAAAATTTAAAAAGAAGATAGGTATCTACAAAATAACTAAGTAAGGGCTACATTGAAGGCTAGATTTTGTTTTATGCACAAAGAGAAATCAAAAGCTTTAGGGTTGTAGCAAAGATCCCTCTGAGAATTTAAGTGTCTTTCATGGACCTACATACCTAGTTACAGGTACTACAACTTTATTTTGTGTTCAAAAGACATGGAATATTTAATAGGATAAGTAAAGCCATATGGAATTAAACACACAAAGATTAGTTAAAGTAAATAAAGTATAAGTACTTACTGAAAGAAACTTCTGGTAGCTGTGGCCCTTGACGCTTCACAAACCAGGCACACAATATGCCTAGCACCCTTGGAGGCCATCTCATTGATGCTTTCCTACAGTTTAGCATAAAATAAACACCTGGACTAGGTATAGGTCTTGGTATGTTCTATAGGAGCTCATTAGAGGAGGGTATGGATACAGGCAAAACCCCTGAACATCTGTCATCTGTTTAATTGCAAAACAAACCTACATACTTAGATATACTAAACAAATCTCAGTCAGAAATAGGAACAATCCTGAATCTGCAGCAGTAAACACAGCACAAAAGACGCCGTACCGGAATACCCAGCCAAGCAAAGTTGAATTTGATTAAACCAACAGTATTTATGCAGACCGATTAATGATTTGAGTAAATTAAACTAAACTAAAAGTTTAAATTTAGCAAAGAACGAACAAGATCAAGATGAAAACTTGAAAACGTCCCCAAAAGTAGGGTTAAATGCAACATTGACAGATGTAGTTCCTATTACCGTTTGTGAGTGTTAAAAAATTCAATTTATCGTGAATTTTATCAATTTTATAATATTATATGTTCTGTTATAATATAAGTATGATCCTGCATAAACTTAAAAATGCTAAAATGGTAATTATTGGTGATTTTAGTAAGATTTCACTAATTTATCTAATCGCGTGACGTCAGATGCGTCGACAAGTTGGCAACGTAGAACTTTCAAATAATTTTCAAATCTCCATTAGTTTACAAAAAATTAGTTTTTCTGAAAGTGTAACATTTCAAGACCATAAAAAAAACAAATCTCCTATTCAATAAGCATTACAAAAATTTAAAATGGGAATTAAAAAAAACAAAATAAATATGTACAGGGTGACACACGAAACTCACATTAATCCTCATTTTTCTAAGCTTTACATTCTGAATTCTGACTGAATAAAACTGAACTTCGAAAATTGTTTGTATTGATAAAATCAGAGAGAATCGCAATTTTTAATTTGAATAATTTGAATATGTTCAGGAAGTATTGCTAATCTGAAGAATGGCGAATAACAAGATGTCACACATAAAGATGAATAACAGTAGCGCCTTGAAAACACTAAAAGACACTAAGGTAAATAAATAGGAAAAACTTAGAACAATCTAAAATTGTTTTCAAGAACTTAAAACTTTCAACTGCGTTCGAGAATCTTTGAATAATTCCAAATCCTTGAAAACCATTCGTCTAGGCGACAGTCAAAGCAATACCCACTGAGAGATATAGTTGTAATATCATAAAAATTCACTGATAAAATTTAATAAGAGCAACATTGTATTAAAAATAACAAAGCAACAAAATTAACAACTTATTAAAAATATGGAAACACTAATAAAAACATTTTTTTTCTACAAACGTCAAATAATGACGCATTTTACGCTTTCATTAGACAAACGAAAATCTAACTTTTTTCGAGGATCAGAATGTGAGTTTACTTTTCCGCGGGTTGCCCAGGACAACAAGCGAAAAGAGTTATTTATGTATTAAGAGCGAAAAGTACAACTTTTTTGCTCGGAGAGTGAAGTTTGCGGACAGCGGCAATCACTCGAGAGCAAAAAAGTTACTTTTTCTACGACCATGTAAAAATAAACAATTTTCGTCATACCTTGTGCTAGCCGAAAACGTAACTTTCGTCTCTAGTGACGAAAGTAAGTTGTTTTAATTTCGCCTGTATATCGCCAATTAAATGCGATTCAACTGATCTAATCTTGTTAAACACCATGGAAAATGGTAATATCACACAAAGATATTTCGCCTTACAGGATCTCAGAAAAACAAATTAAAGTGTTGAAAATTTGATCAAATGAAACTCAGTGACAATCGAGGTGGCGTTGATTATTATTTTTTACGTTGTTCGGAGGCGAATGACGCGGGGATCGATGCAACATCAATTTTCAATTACTGAATTTGAAAGATTAAATTTAAAAGTGTAATTTGATATCAAATTTCGTATATTTAGTATATTTACAATTATAAAATAATAAATGTATATAATAATATAAAATAATAATAATAATATATATATAATAATAATGATAAATTTATAATATAAAATTATAAATGCTGAAAGCACACAAGTTTTCAAATTTCCAAATTGTAATTATACATGTGCATTTTCGCATATCTTAATTAAACTCTGGTTCTATATTTTTTGCAAAAAGCTTAATATTTTTTTTGGCTTTTTAGCATTGATTTTTTATTACTTTATAATTCATTTTAATTTTTAATTTTTTTTTTCTATATAAAATGAGCTTTGAAACAAACAGTGTAATTCAATGCCGGTAGGTGTATTAGCCCTCGAAGTAGTGGTTTCTGTTTGTTTCCTTCTTAAACGCTGCAATATTTTTTGGAAATATTAAAAGCAGATAAGTTTTCAATTTCCAATTAGTAAATATCGCTTTTTTGCATATTTTAAACTAGAATTTCCTGCGAAAAAGCCAAAAATTTCGTTCACTAACATATTTCGCAGAAAACAACTTTCTTTTAACTTTCATATTTACAATTATATTGCGCAATATAACTAATAAACCAAATATTCAATAGTAATTGAATAGTAATTGCGAGAATAGTTGGCGAATACATAGCATGGCGGCAGCGCGCGCGTTTGATTAATCAGTACTTTGACAATGACGCTCCTTAGTTTTCGAAAGAAATACTCTATAGAGATTAATTTTAAAGTAAATGAGGAACTAATGTTAGCATGGTCGAAGAAACGGTATAGTGTTACACTGGTCAAAAAGCCTTTTCTATCGCTCGAGAACATTACCAAACTCGGCTTCGCCTCGTTTGTTAAACTGTTCTCTTGCAAGAGAAAATACTATTTTCGTCACTTGTTGAATAATATACTATTTTGGTCGTAATGCATACAACGTTTTTTTCTGCAAACGATCAATTTCAAATAATGTGAATCACTACTGAGCATAACTGAAGTCACAATCTGAAATTTTAAATCAAAGTGACAATGACGTTTTAAATATTTCGTTGAGTGGTGGTAGTTTCTATTGACAGTAAGTGAAAATAGTATCTTGTTTAACGAGTGACGAAAATAGCATTTTCTCTCGCAAGAGAACAGTACCAACCGAGGCGAAGCCGAGTTTGGTAATGTTTTCGAGCGATATAAAATGCTTTTTTGACGAGTAAAACCCTATACTTTTTCTTCGACCATGTCAACATTAAGTCTTCATTAACTTTAAACACAATCTCTATAGAGTATTTCTTTCAAAAATTAAGGAGCGTCATTGTCGACATGACACCTCGACTGTCAATGAGTTCAGTTTGGTCAAATTAAGCTATATTGTCAGCTTATTAGCTGACATGGAACAGGTCTTAATATGACCAACTCAGCTTTACCTCGATTCATTGAACTCGAGTCCAATAATCATTATTTGTAACTAACCAGCTATATTGCTGATGGTGCTATTAATTATAATTGCTTATTCATTTCAACTGTAGTTTAACGAGAAACCCACAATAAAGTTAGATTGACTTTAATTATGAACGAGTGCGTTGTCTTTTAATTCAACTTCAATAACTTGTTGTGATGCAAATGTGAACCCTGTGTGCCTAAGGATGGGTGGACAACCATCGAAGGAGGAAATTATAATAGCTCAAGCAGGAAATAGCCGAGGCCAAACCAATCCCAGTACTTTTTCAAAGAGTGTATCATTAACTGAGGTAGCTGGACTGCTTGGAGGAATTATAGTTATCGCCGCTATCATCGCTTACTGCTACTTCCGAATGAAACGAATCTTAGAAAAAAAGATTCGCCTTTAGATCACCAGGAGTCAGGAGTTGGTGTAATACTACGATCTCCTATACTCATATCCCTTATTGCCAGACGAGAAGTAAGAGTTTATTCTGCCGGGAACGTCAACCAGTTGTACCCAAGCCGGGGCTGGCATCGTGGTAATAGTTAGTTGTGGGCGCAATGCCGCTAGTCTACAACGTGGAAGCTAGACAGCTACAACCCTCAACAGGGATTGAGCACTGCTGGAGCAACACCAAACCGCTACTAACTTAATTAAAACGAGTTATATTTCAAAATATTTTTAGAATTAATATAAAGCACATTTAGGCATAGAAATATTATCTAATGAGTAATTTAATCGCACTTAAAAAATTATTTTTAGAAAAAATTAATAAGGAACCTAGTGAAAGGCGAGAAAGTACCAGTAGAATTAATACATTGATTCTTGATGAGGGGTTATTAGAAACTGACTTTAATAAACTTAAATTAGAAATACAAAGTGCAACTCTTTCAACAGAGGAGCAAAAATTAATACTACAATATAATAGGGAAATCGAAAAGTTACTTTTTTATTCTAGACAAATTTTACTTAGTAGATTACAAGTAGCAACTGCTGACCAAGCACACAATTTTGAACAAGAATTAGGAAATATGGCTGAAAATTTTCATCTTAGAACAGCTTCATCTTTTTTGCCTCGCATGGACGGCACCGAGGATGTTACAAATCAACTTATTGATGCTATTGAACTTTATAATGATTTACTAAAACAAGACCAGAAAAAACTTTTAATATCTTATGTCATAAAAGTCGACTTTCTCAAAGCGCAAAACTCAGGCTTAATAATGAATATAACACAGTAGAAGATTTAGTTTTAAGCATGCGTCAGCACTTATTAACTAAAAAATCGGCTGCCACTTTGGCAACTGAATTACACATGATAAAACAAAACGGCAAACCTATTGAAGAATTTGCCAAAAATATGGAACAATTACTTATTAACCTAACAATTGCTCAAGCTGACGGGAATGAAGATATATTACCCGTATTAAGGGAAGTAAACGAAAAACTAGCTATAAATGCATTTACCAACGGCTTACAAAATAGCGAAGTTCGAACCGTAGTCAAATCGAGGGGATACGCGACTTTAAAAGATGCTCTAGTAGGGGCAAAAGAGGAAGAACGTCAGAAAAAGTTCAACTCATCTCCTGCTCCAAATGCGTTTCACTTTAAACAATATCGAGGATTTAACCATAATCAAAATTCATTTAGGGCTAGGTCTTCTCACTACCGAAACGATAATAACCGAGGGCAATTTTCAAACTTCATGCGAAACACGCGGAATCAGCATCCTAATAATAATAACAATAATAATACGCTAAGAGGTGAAAGTCGCGGGCGCGGACCTAGATATTACCGTAAATAGAGGAAATATATCAAGTCGAGGTACGCAGTCATCGACCAACGGCTCATGTAGCACAAGTAACTGAAACCGAGGAAACATCGTCAACTTCGGATACTTCAAGGCAAAGGAATGAACCATTTTTTCGTCCCTAAAGGACAAGATAGTACGTTTATTCTTAAATTCTAATGGTATGAGTTTTGTAAACGTAAATATTAATTCAAAAATACATTATTTTTGTTAGATACAGGGGCTAGTGTTAGTATAATAACTGCTAATACTTAATTGAAGAGACAATATTTGACAAAACAACGAAAGTAAAAATAACAAGTATAGGTGGACATATTGAAACAATAGGAACAGTTAATCTTTCCTTTACTTTGGGAAATGAATACATATCGCATTCATTTTTAGTTGTAGAAAAAATTTCTCCAGGTATAGAAGGAATTTTAGGACTAGACTTTTTTGCACAATTTGAAGCAAACATAAATTATGAAACATATTTATTTTCTTTTTACAAAACATCCAAGCTAACCATTGTTCCTATTTACTCAAAATATAATGATTATCTTACAATTCCACCAGCGAAGGAGTGAAGTTATAGCTTTTTGTAAAACTCAGCAAAACGGAGAATATCTAGTATTACCGGAAGAAATCAGTGACGGAGTTTTTGTCGCAGGAGCAATCGGTAAGGCTGATAAAAATAAATTGCCAATAAGATTTCTAAATGTAAATGATCGCGCAATTCAAATAAAGAATTATAATCCACGACTAGAGGATTCTTTCCATTATCAAATCTACAAATTTGGTAAAACCGACCATTTACACGTAAATCGGGTTGATACAGTGTTAGACTTGATAGATACCTCAACACTTAATAAACAAGAAAAAACTGAAATCGAAAAAATCTGCGCTAAATTTGCAGACATTTTTCACTTGGAAGGTGATCCTTTTACGTTCACGAATCTTTATCAGCAAAAAATTCATTTAAAAAACGACGCCTCGCCAATATACGTAAAACCATATCGTATTCCGCACGCTCAGAAATAGGAAATTAAAAAACAAGTTCAAAAAATGCTAGACCAAGATATTATAGAACAAACCAATTCAGAATGGTCATCGCCACTTTTTATAGTACCTAAAAAATCCGATAAATCCGGAAATAAACAATGGAGAGTTGTCTTAGATTACCGATTACTTAATAGAACTGCAATAAAAGATTACAAATTTCCTTTACCATGTGTTTCGGAAATCTTAGACTCTTTAGGAGGGGCAGTATATTTTTCACATCTAGATTTTTCTAATGCATTCTATCAGTTAGAATTACGTAAAGACAGTAGACCATATACAGCTTTTACCACCGAAGACGGACAATTTCAAATGAAAAGACTACCTATGGGGCTTAAGATTACTCCGAGTGCCTTTTCTAGACTTATGACAGTAGCTTTATCAGGATTAAATTATGAATCATGCTTTGTTTTTCTAGACGACATTATTGTTTTTGGAAATTTCTTAGAAGACCACAACAAAAATTTGATAAGAACATTTCAAAGACTTAGAAAGATAAATTTAAAACTCAATCCACTGAAATGCGACTTTCTTAAAAAACAAATTTTGTATCTTGGACATATTATTTCTGCTGAGGGTATTTTACCCGACCCTATTAAAACAGAAGTAATATTACGGTACCCAGTACCGTTTGATTTTGATGCAACTAAGAGATTTGTAGCTTTTGCCAATTATTATAGAAAGTTCATAAACAATTTTGGCAAAATAGCAAAACCTCTTAACGAATTGTCACGAAAAGGTAAGGTTTTTCAATGGTCAAATGAATGTCAAGCTGCCTTTGGATCCTTAAAACACGCACTTATGAGCCCACCTATTTTGAGCTATCCAGATTTCTCACCTAGTAACACTTTCATATTAAAAACCGACGCCAATGCTTTTGCTTTAGGCGCCATTTTGTATAATTCAAACGATAGGCCTATGCATTTCGAGTATTGAACAAAGCTGAACAAAATTACTGCACAATTGAAAAGGAACTGTTAGCGATTTGGGCAGTTAAACATTTTAAACCTTATTTATACGGAAGAACATTTGAGATATACACGGATCATCGTCCTCTTTTATATTTATTTAACATGACAGATCCAACGAGTCGTTCAACAAAATTTAGATTAACTTTAGAACGGTTCGATTTTTCTGTAAATTATCTGAAAGGTTCTAATAATGTAAGCGCCAATGCTTTGTCACGCGTAAAAATAACTTTAGAAGATTTAAAGTACCGGACAACGAAAGAAAGCATTGAGAGCATGTTTGCGGTCACGCGAGCACAAACTAGGAATAAAAATATACAGGTAGACAATTTATCAGACGTAATAATAACACCTGATGACGAGCGTCTTGATCACCCGGTCGTCGTGGAATTATTAAAGGGTCCGCTTAATTGTGTTGAAATAAAACTTTTAGAATTAGCAAAGTTCATTGCCTTTAAGCGAAAAATTGTAGATAAAAAAGCATACTTTGCACATATTATTTTTGACGAGATATCTCGAACAGTTTACTGCAGTCATGATTACCATTCAATGTCCGACTTAGGTACTTCATTGAGGGATCTTTCAAGTTTATGCAGGCATAAAGAAATTAACGAGTTATGCATTATAAAAGATGATTATAATCTAGAATTTATCAAACAATTATATCATTTTAAGACAGAACTAAGAAATTCCGGAATTAAACTGAATATAATTAAGAGTGTACACCATATAAATGATTTAGAAATGAGACAATTAGTACTGAATGACTTCTATTACTTTAACTTCAGGAGGTCACGCTGGAATAAATCGTATGTTCAATAATATCAAAAAAAGTTATTATTGGCCAAATTTGAAACCAGACATTACCACTTTCGTAAAAAATTGTGATGCTTGTCAACGTTTCAAGCACCACAACATCAATAAGCAACCACTGACAATAACAACTACAGCTAAATCAGTTTTTCAAAAAATATATCTTGATCTCGTAGGTCCTTTGAATGTGAATGATGACGACAGATATTCGTATATTTTGACACTCCAGTGCAAACTCACTAAATACATTGAATGCTTTCCGATAATAAACAAAGAATCTGTTACAGTTTCGAGAAGCTTTGTAGAAAACTTTGTTTTGAGATACGGCATTCCTGAAGAAATTGTTACTGATCAATGAAAGGAATTTATGGCTAATGTATTCCAAGATTCTTACACTTTTTAAAGAATAAAATATCCATTGCAAGTAGCTTGCAATGACGCAAGAAATAATTTACTTTTGTCAAAAGCCAAAAGAAAAGAACAGTCTGACTTAAATTCCACATTAATTACATTTAAAATAGGAGATAAAGTGTTATTGCGTAACGATAATAAAAACACTAAACTGGATCCACTTTACTGAGGGCCTTATGATGTCTTAGATGATAAGGGAGTAAATGTATTGTTGCGAACTCAGGGTTCAATAATTCCAGTGTAACGATTTAACACGAAAACACTATTTATTTATTTCCCAAATGCACACAGGTACAATTCAACTAGTAAATAACTCACTACTTAACACGTTATAGCCTTCTATTATCGCTCGGAACTTTAGCTTACTTATAGCTTGATTAAAATAAGACTACCCTTAACCGCGCGCTCTATGCGCCTTTTATATACAATCCTAAAATTACAGAAAAACCCAGAAAGTTCTTGATAAGAATTCTTGAATAATCTCACATAAAAAAATGGTTGTAAACAACTGCCTTCTAGATTAAACCGAGCAATAAATCACTCGTGTCAGCCATGACGCAGCGCGGATAGGTCGCGAAGCTCCACCAACCACACACGCGTTGCCCCGCCTCCCATGCTGCGTCGCTGCGAATCGTAACAGTATCTATACAATTAAACGGGAAAACTGTAACGGTACATAAAAATAGACTTAAGTTGTATTATGTTTAATTTCATATATATTATGGTGAATTTAAGGATTGTAATTTTTTTTTCTTCATGAGGAAATGTGTGAAGGAAATATTAGGTCATTCACATTACTTTATACATCAGTGCATTTATTATAAATTAAGCTATATTGTCAGCTTATTAGTTGACATGGAACATGCCTTAATATGACCAACTCAGCTTTACCACGATTCATTGAACTCGAGTCCAATAATCATTATTTGTAACTAACCAGCTATATTGCTGATGGTGCTACGAATTATAATTGCCTATTCATTTCAACTGTAGTTTAACGAGAAACCCACAATAAAATTAGATTGACTTTAACTATGAACGAGTGCGTTGTCTTTTAATTCAACCCCAATCAACTGCAACTTTTGAAGGTGATTACAACGTCATTAATCTTCTTAATGATTGTATAAGGCCCTTCCCAATTTTGGCTAAGTTTGGGCGCATTCCCCACCTTTCGCCGCGGATTGTACAGCCACACCAAATCACCATCGTGGAAGCCGCGGGAGTTAGCCAGTAAGTCATATCTTGCTTTGGCTCGATAACTGGAGATCCGCAGTTTGTTCCTGACTTGTTCATGAACATTGTTAAGCCTCCCCTTGAGCTCCTCCACAAAATTCTCAGAGTTGAGCGAATCTTTTTCTGATGTTCCATACATAAAATCCGAAGGAAGTCTCATTTCCCTTCCGAACATCACTTTCGTCGGAGTATAACCAGTGGTTTTACGCGTAGAGCCTCGATATGCCATCAACATGAGAGGTAGATCACCCTGATGATCTGCCAACATTTTAGACAGGTGATGCTTCATGGTCCGATTAAATCTCTCCGCCATCCCATCCGACTGTGGATGCAAAGGAGTTGTCCTGGTCTTGCGAATTCCGAGAAGTTCTATGACCTTTTGGAAAACAGCCGATTCAAAATTTCGGCCCTGATCAGGATGAAGTTCGAGAGGGACTCCAAATCTGCAAAATACTTCATTTACTAGCACCGTTGCCACAGTCGCTGCTTCCTGATTAAGCAGGGCGTACGCTTCAGGCCATTTAGTGAAATAATCCATGGCGACCATGATGTATTTGTTGTCTGACTCAGTCTGAGAAAATGGTCCCGCGACATCAATTGCTACCCTCTCGAATGGACCACCTACAGTGTACTGCACCATTCGGCCCCGTGATCTTGTTCGAGGTCCTTTTGTGGCACAACAAACTTTTATTGACGTTTTATTGACCCCAAAATGACCTCCACTTGTTCCATCGTGCAGTTCCTGTAGTACATCCGATTTTCTGCTACCAGGAACAACCAACTGACTGACTACGGTCTTGCCATCCGGACTCTCCCACGCTCTCTTCAGTAATCCATTTTCTATTTTAAGAGAGTGCCATTCATAGCGCCTTCAGGTTTGGGTTTCTACCAGCAATTTCTTGCCACTCTGGTCTCTTGTCGTCAGTCTTTGCCAAGAGTATGGGTCCAATATCTGGATCATTCATTTGTTCGTCTCGAAGCGTCTGCGTGGTCCAGCCATCGTTTATTTCCACTGACGTTCTCATTACAGAAAGAAGTCCCTATCACTGCTCAGTTTGTTGACAATGCCGACAATCTTCCTTACATGGCCGTCTAGACAATGCATCGGCATTTCCGTGAGATCTTCCTGGTCGATCTTCAATTTGGAAATTGTACTGCTGCAGACGCTCTATCCATCTGGCTATTTGGCCTTCAGAGTTTTTTATCTGTAATAACCATTTCAAGGCTCCATGGTCAGTTCTAATCAGGAACCTTTTTGCATATATGTAGCGATGGTAATGTTTGACTGCTTTAACAATGGTCAACAGCTCCTTTCTAGTGACACAATAGTTTCTTTCTGGCTTACTTAAAGTCTTACTGTAGTACTCAATGACCTTCTCTTGCCCGTTTTGTCTTTGAGAGACTACTGCACCTAGACTACAGTTACTTGCATCCGTGTCCAAAATAAAGAGTCCATCCTTTATAGGGTAAGTCAAGATCGGACTAGAACAGAGGGCAGCTTTAAGCCTTGCAAACGCCTGACTGCAATCGTGGTTCCACAAGAACGGTGTTTTATTTTCCGTTAATTTGTGCAGAGGTTTTGCGATGTCGGAAAATCCCTCTACAAATCTCCTGTAGTAAATCCATAGTCCCAAAAAGCTCCTTACTTTACGTTTGTCTCGGGGAACTGCCCAATCCTTAATAGCAGATATTTTACTTTGGCTAGTTTTAATGCCTTGTTTTGAGATAGTATGCTGCAAGTACTCGACTTGCTTTTGGAATAGGCTGCATTTCTTGTAGTTTGACTTCAGGTGAGCATTCCGTAACTAGTTGAAAATTTCTCTTGGTTTCTTCAAAGGCTCGTCAAAATTACGTCCCATGACAATTATGTCATCTAAGTATACCAGGCCAGTTCTTCTAGTCAGTCCCCTCAAGAGAAGTTCCATTAGTCGCTCGAAAGTTGATGGAGTATTGCACAATCCAAAAGGCAGGCAAATAACAGTGAACTGGTATAGCCCAGAACCAGTAGAAAATGCAGTCTTTTCTTTGTCTTCGGGAGCAATCTTTACTCGCCAGTATCCACTTTTTAAATCTAGAGTGGAAAACCACTTTGATCCCGATAAAGTTGCTAAGGTGTTTGGCCACATCATTAAGTTTGCTGCAGTCAACCCAGAACCGCGTTGAACCATCTTAACAAGCGTTCTTAACAAGAACCACAGACGACGACTATGGACTAGATGATTCTTCTATGACGCCCTCCTTTAACATTTCATTCAGCAAACTTTTAACTTCTTGTAGATCAGCCAGAGGGACCCTTCGTGGGTGTTATCGTATTAGCTGGACATCTCCTGTGTTGATGATATGGACAACTAAATCAGTTTGACTGTCGTTGGTCTTGAAGTTAAACATATCAGATTCATCCATAGCAAATTTTATGGCAGACTGAAGTTGTTCCTTTGACAGGCGACTCCCATGTCGTTTGAAAACATCAACAACTTCTGGGGAAGCTTTGTTAGAAGACTAATTTTGGATGTCTCTGCTTCGACACAATTGCATACCCATTGCACAGGCTCATAATTGGCAAGAACTGTTCCTTCTTTGAGCTTGATGGTCCTTTCTCCAATATTTGCTACTCGTACTGGCATCATCTTCTTCGTGTCGGTCAAAGTCCGCGCTACCATGATTTCAGTCGTCAAATTCAGGTTAGGTTCTATAAGTCCTATGGACCATCCAGGATCATTTTCAGAAGTAACTGTGATAAGTGGTTCTGAATTTGGAGGAATTTTCACATCTTTCACCACCAGTAGACGAATACTAGTTTCCACATTTCCACTGGTTAATGCAAACTCCTTATCTCCAAATGTGAGAATATTCCGTTTATAATCATAGGAGAATCCATGTTTCCTGATGAGATCCGCTTCCATAATAAACTCGTCTTTGATCTTGGCAACCAACACTTTATGCCGAACTTCAAGTCTTTCTCCAATAATGATGGTGACATCGGCTTCTCCGTCTATAGGGCAAGACTCTCCAGTGACTGTTTTTAACATAATAATTTAATTAAGATTCTCGAATCCCTTGTGTTGGACCACATGATTCAGAGCTTCCGAACTGTTTTGTCAACCGGTCAGCGTAGCTTTCTTCCTGGGAGTTCTTGCCTCACCAACTTAAGTGTGTACTCCTCCTTTTTGTGCTCCTCGGTTGATGCCGGCTTCCAGGTTGACTCTGTTTACCGCGACTTTCGGAAGGCCTTTGACAGGGTGAGCCATGGTGGTTTAATGTCCAAAGTGGAGTCATATGGTGTGACTGGAGCGCTTCTCAGGTGGTTGTGCAGTTTCTTTACCGGCCGTAAGGGCAGGGTCAGGATGGGAGGGCGGTTGTCGCGCGAGTTTGATATGTCCTCTGGTGTGCCCCAGGGCTTCCCACTTGGGCCCTCTGCTTTTTCTGATATTTATAAAGGACATAACTGATGTGCTGGGGGACTGCAATTTTCCATTGTACGCTGACGACTTCAAAGTCTACTGTAGAGTGGAGAGCATCGCCGACTGCGGTCGTCTGCAGCTTGCTATCGACGGGATAGATCGATGGTGCCAGAAGAATGGCATGGAACTTAATAATATGGTTGGGCAATGGTTGTATGGTATATCCGACAATTTTATCTGGCCTTACAATGGTCACATCGTCTCCTGTATCGATGGTAATCTGGATCTTCTGTCTCTTAATGCATCCGTTCGCTGTAAGATTTTTACCACCCAAATTATTAACTTTAAGGATCTTGGGGGTCTTAACGGGCCCGGTCAATTGCCCCCTTGCATTGACCGAAATTAGTTTTCCTGGAATCTAGGGCGGTCTTGGTCGCCGCTCGGTCTTCTAAACGGCGGCAACGGACTTCTTGCCCTATTACGGCAGTTACTCTTGATGTGACCCAGTCTGCCGCAGTTACAACATTTTATGCCCCGACTGTCTATTGATCGAGGAGTTCTTCAAAACAGGGCTTGTATATTGACTGCCATATCCTTAATCGTTTTATGTAAACTTGCCATGGATTCAGCCCTAGACGTATCTTCCTCGTCATCGCAAGTTGCCATTGTGGAGAAGAACCAGATGACACTCGAGTGCCTCGAATTCCAGGGCCCGAACTAGTGCCTCGCTTATATTCCTGGACCTTACTAGACGTAAGTGGTATCTCATGTCACTATCGCGAACTCCCTCAATGAACCTGTCGGCGGCAAATTGCGTTTGAAAACATACAGGGGCTGATGGGTATTCCAGGTGAATTAGTCTGTCTATGTCCGCCTCAAATTCTCGTAAGAATTTACCTGACTTTTGCTGTCTCATCCTCAGCTGGGCCTGGGACACGGTTTCTTTGTGCTCATTTCCAAATCGTAGTTGCAGAGAGTGTACTAAAGCTGCATAATTACTTTGATCAGCTACCGACAGAGATTGGAGTAATTCAGCCGCTTTTCCACGAAGTGCTACCACTAATGATGGATCTTTCTGGGACTCGGACGAGCCCTTAGCTTTTGCAACTGCTTCAAATTGGGTTTAATAAATTTCCCAGGACGTAGTACCGTCATAATCGGGAGGCTTAATTTTAGCGTTGGCTGTGCTAAAACTCTCTGTAGACACGTTGTCGTCCTCAGGTTGTTCCCGGAATTTCCTTTCTAGCTCGAGAACCTACTGGTTGACAGCTTCGGGTCCTTCGTTAATGGATTGCATTATCCTTTCTTTCAATTGTTGCTCCCTAACTGCGAGATGGTTCACTAATTCTTCTTTGAATTATTGGTGACGTCGCTCCTGTATTTTATCACGTTTTTCTTGTTCCTCTTTTTGCTTGTTATATGCTCGTTTTCCTGCTCTTCCCGCTGTTGTTGCATAAGGGAGAGCAGGATGGCAAGTTGATCCTCCATCGCTTGATGCTGGCTTGTAGTCACTGGCGTAAACACGTCATGTCGGGCAATGAAGCACTCACTTACAGAATCACACTTCTGACACCAATTGTTGCGAACTCAGGGTTCAATAATTCCAGTGTAGCGATTTATTCCAAAAACACTATTTATTTATCCCACAAATACACACAAGTACAATTCGACTACTAAATAACTCGCTACTTAACACTTTATAGCCTTCTATTATCGTTTGGTACTTTAGCTTACCTATAGCTCGATTAAAATAAGCTTAGAACATTCTTAGAAAGAAAAAAAATTGATGAGGGACACATAAAAATAGGTCGTAAATAACTGCGTTCTAAATGAACAGAGCAATTAATCACTCGTGGCAGTTTCCATGCCGCAGCGCCCGGATAAGCCGCGAAGGTCCAACCTCCAATGTCGCTCCGCCTCCCAGCGCCCGCTCACCGTAACGGTATATATTGGGTAAAAGTGGTTGATTACATTATCCACCTACAGGGTGCTTCACGTACCTACAGGGTGTTTCTTTTATGTGTTCTCATCATTGCTATCTCTGAATCAGTAAAAGTTACAAGATTGCTTAAATTAGGAAAAAATTTGCTTTTCGTTGAGTTACTTTAAGATCACGCTTCAAAGTTGCTACATTTTCAGTAGTTTCTGAATTATTTCGAAAAATGTGAAAATTTCTCGAATATTCAATCTTCTGTATTTTGTGAACTATTCTTTATAGGGATTCTTGAGAGGAAAATAAAAAAATTATAAAGTGTAATAACATTTTCGTTTCTACAAAATAACATATCGCATGTCATTATGTATATTTTAATAACTGAGTTATCGTTACCAACTTATTTTTTTTAAATACGGACCTCGCATTTTTATCCATATTTTAATTGCACTTGGCGTTACTTAAGAAGATTCATGGTCGCCTTTACCTAGAAAGTCAATCAATCAATTATATATATATTTTTTATTTAATTGGTAACTTACCTTTTCCCGACTTATTAAAATGTAGTAAAATATTTATAATTTTGGGACAAAATCATCTAAAACCTTATGCTACACTTTGCTAAATGAGCTAGCTGAGAGCTAAATGAATAAAAATTTGAAAAACTAGCCATTATTATTTAAAAATACTCAGTTTCGCGTCAAAATTGATTTCATCTTACATCACAATAATTCTTCAAACGTAGCAAAAGCTCACTATTTGTTTAAAAATTACCTCAAAAGAATAAAAACTCAGTAAAAGGTTAAATTTAGATCAATGAAAAAAAAATATAGATATAAAAAATTAAACCGATAAAAATATATACAAAATTAAACGGATCATGTTAAAGAATGAGATTAGAAAAATATGAACAATAAAAGAATAGTATCGATGAATGAGCATCGAAAATAAAAAATCTCGATTAACTGGATAATTATAGAAAAAAATATGTCCAAGAGAGGCAGATAGGAGCTAAATCATTTCTAAGCTTAGGGCATATTGTTTAAAAGCTTTATAAAAGTTGCTAAATAAGGTTTCTTTCGGACGATAATTTGTATTTTTTCGAAAAAATTGATTTAGTGGGACTCGTTTTTGATCTTCTTTTTCGGGCCAATACCGTACAAAAAAAATCGTAAAAGCAAACACAGTTTTGGGCCAAAAGTTGTTTCAATATAAATAATTACATTACAATAAGGGTTCACTGTTTGGAAAAGTTGGAAAAGAAAAAACGAGTGATATATATGACTAAAAATGCTTCAGCATAAAAAAGTGGGATTTTTCGAAATAGTTTGGATAGGATTAAGGCTAAAAATCTTTGTTTTATTTAATTGCTTATTTTAGTTATTTAATTATATATAGTACAATGTTGGCCGGTTGTGTTGCATACACTTTGGATTTCAAATGCCCCCATAAATAATAATACAACAATAAATAATAATCCAACGATGACAGGTCGGGTGATCTAGGCGGCCATTCGATGGGACCATGTCTTCCAATGCATTGTTCAGGAAACCGCTTGCTAAAAAATTCTCGAACGGGAACTACATAGTGAGGAGGTGCACCGATTTGCTGAAAAACTATTTCATTTTGAAGCCAATTCTCGTAATTTTTCAGTTATTCTGTTATGCGCGGAATATAATGTTGTTCCGCGAAGTGTTTCAAGAAGCTGAACGAAAGTAGCGCCATTCAAATTACCATCAATAAAAAAGGGGCTAACGTTTTGATTTCCTAGAATCCCTGCCCAAACATTCATTTTATGTGGATATTGGGTGTGGGTTTCCCCAATGTGGAGTCGTGTCTGACCCATAAAAAATATGTACTCATTACTGAAACAAATATTGTACAAGTTCACGTTATTCAACAGATATTAGACATAATTTCACAGAACTCTAGTCTTCCATCATTGCCCTATTCATTTAGTTCTCGAACAAGTTTTATCTTATATGGGTAAAATTTGTGCTTTTTTCTCCTTACAGTGCTTGTTAAAACCCCGGATCCCTGGGAAAGTTGATTTAAAGACTGGTTGTCATATATCGCAATCTGGTCCAAAACAGCAACTTCAACAGATTCCTTCATAATTGGTCTTTCTGGTTGATGGTTTTGTTTGCCACTGACCTTATAATATAGAATAGCCACCCATAATTACAGTTTCAATCTATCGTTTGGTGTTTATTTTCGTTGATAATAAACAAGTTTAAAAATATATAATTTCTTGTGCCTATTTAATAACCCTTTATGATACCAACAATATAGGGCATTAATGTACTAAAATGTACGTACAATGTCTATGTATTTAGTGGGACTCAGGGTCGTACATCAATACGTACAGTGCATGTATTTGTGACATAACCACAGACATACAGTTCTGTCGACATCGTGCGAATACTGTACGTATTTTGCATGTACTGAATTGTACGTACATTGTACCTATGCTACGTCCATAGAGTAGATATCTGAGTCAATTAATCCCATTTGTTTGTTTCCTCAATAAGACAATTAGAGACATAAAGTCACATTTAAAGCGCAATAGCTGGCGACTGGAAAGGCGACGTTAGAGTAAAGTTCATATGATTGAAAACTGTCTTTTAAGGACCATTGGAGCAAAATGTAGTATTTCCATTAACACAGTCAGAAGGCTATTTTACTAAAGCTAAATTAAAGCATACAAAAAGTGCTGGGAAAATAGAAATGACAATTATTAACGGGAGAATTAAGAACAGAGTAATGCACTGTAATAGAAAATTGCATCCGCCATTATATCAAGAAACATTTTTCTCTCGCTACTAGCAACAAAAACATGTTTTAAGGGCTTTAGTATACCAGATATCTTTTGTAAAAAAAGGGTATAAATTCGGAGAAAAGAAACATAACACGTTGAAGGACGGTGACG
The DNA here is from genome assembly GCA_951812265.1 of Taphrorychus bicolor. Lineage (NCBI taxonomy): Eukaryota > Metazoa > Arthropoda > Insecta > Coleoptera > Curculionidae > Taphrorychus > Taphrorychus bicolor. The sequence continues at coordinate 48,189,841 of OX638299.1, forward strand.
CCAATTGACGTCTTTTATGGCAAGCAAATTCTGACAAAACGCCGTACGGCGTTCAATCTTTAACTTATATTAACTCAAACTTTAACTACGCCGGCGCCGATATAAACGTATATCGGCGTTCCATTTCTCATATAAATGTATAGGTAAGGGCGGACACTTGGCAACGATGGCGTCAAAGTCCCGTCGATTTAAGTCGGCTAAAAGTTCGTTAGAGTGATGGTGGTAAGAAAAAATGCAAAAAAGCAGGATGCCGATAGACGTTCTCCATCATCTTTGACTTCCAAAACTTTAGCGCCATTTTTGGCTCAAAATTTGTTTGGATACTATCCTTCAACGTGATAATGCGGTGGATGCAGGGGTCCAGTGTATGAGGAAAAGGTTTAGAGTGACGAACTCGAAAAAGTTTTAAAAAAATTGGGAAGACAGTACTTGGATCTTATGGGAAAGAGGGTGATAAGGATAAGCCTAAATGGGGCTAAAATCCATAGAAATTAATATAGAACGTAGGAGAAGTGGTAAAGAAATAGGTATTCAATCCGACCAAGTTATTCATAATGGGATTAGTAATAATTCAAGAACCATTTCTAGAAAATGAAGGATGGGACATTTTTGTAAGGTTCGGAAAATGAAAAGCAATTAAAGTAATAAAAAATGATAGCAAAATATATTCCTGAAATATTCTATGAGAAATCAAATAGGAAGATTTTTTAGTTTAAGAATATTCCAAATAAATATTCCAGGAACATCTATTTTAAACTTTTGCCGTCTAATGATATATTCGTGGAATATTCCGGAAATAACCTTGAACATTTTAGATGTATTCTAAGGATAATCAATTCATACTCATCAAAAAGAACAAAAAACCGTTGGATTTACTTCAATCGGTCGACTCGTTCTAAAGTTACAGGCGGTCAACGTTGAAAGTTGAGAAAAAAAGTTGTAAAACGTCCTCCTTTGGTCAATTTCAAAAAAATAGGTTTGCTTTTTGCTGTTTTTGATCCGAATAAGGCGATTTCAATCCACTGTTGAGGTAATAACTTTTTTCTAAATGCCTCCATGGCACGTTTTAAAAGCGCCTAAAAATCTTCCAAACTGTTGGAGCTACGGGATTTTCTTTGATGGGAGATGAAAGAGGACATCAAAAAGAACAAGAAACGGTTGTATTCATTCCAATCGGTCCACTCGTTCTAATATCGAATTAGAAAGCAGTCAAATTTAGAAATTGAAAAAAAAATTTCCTGTTCTTCAATCTTCAAAGCTGCAGACTGCAGACAAGATTTTTGTATGAAAGAAAACAAGTAATTGATGGGCTCTATTGCAGCAATACCTAACATGATAACTTTACATTTTTATTAAAAAGATTAACGGCACTTCCAGCTACAGAAGTATGTTGTCTGTGGTTCCAGTAAAAATTGTGATTTATCCGGATTTAACATTTTTGTTTAAATAAGGCTGGCTGTGCAAGAGCTGTACCAACTGTGGCTATAGATATGGAAAGTATTTTTAGTTAGTTACTAAACGTAACTTACTGAATTGCAAAAAAGGTGGTAACGCATAACTAAAATATATAAGTTATTATTCCAACTGAAGTTAATTGCAGACGTAAAAAATCTACAGACGTTGCAGTACAAGCTACACGTGCAGCCTTCATAAACTTACCGGTTAAAATTAAAAAATGTATGTGTTTATAAGACTGTGAAGGCTTTCGCGGCCGCTCAAAATATAATCTAAAGTGTTTTCCGGGATTTGAAGCCGTAGTCCAATAGAATTTCTTTCTGACGTTTCGTCTACAGCTGCGGTAGACTTCATGAAAGGCGATGAGGCAATGCGCGAAATGATCTCCCGCGCTTCCCAACGTTGACTAATTCGACTGTGGGGAGCTCCGTGGTATTTATTCCCCCGCCGTCGCGCTGCAGTAGAAAAACTAGGGTGGGAGTAATGGTGGCGCGGGGTTTCGGTGCGTTTGAAGTATGTTGTAGAACTCGCTTCCAGTCTGCATTTAGAAACGAAATTTCCTCCATCCTGTTGAAATTGTTTTCGTGATTAAAGATCTCAATGTCCTCTCTCGTTAGAACAACGGGAGAAAGTAAAGAAAAGCGCGGATAGTCTACCATACATCCACAAAGTAACGGACAGGATCGGCAGGCTACTGGAAAAGCACAGTGTCTTTAAACCCACTCGGACAATACAACAGATCGGCCAAAGACCGCAGAGATCCCCTATCGGCACCCGGCGTTTACCGAGTTCCATGCAGCTGTGGCTCGGTCGGTATACATTGGCACCACAAAACGCAGTGTCAACACGAGGATTTCGGAGCACAAGAGGAGTTGCAGAGTGGAACAAACACAAAAGTCAGCAGTAGCAGAGCACGCTTTCTCCCGAAGGTCGCGACATCTTTTTCAGCGAGGTGGATATCTTATATCAATCTCAGCGTTTCTATTCGAGACTAACGAGAGAAGCCATTGAGATCTTTCAACATGACAACAATTTCAACAGGAAGGAGCTCTACGAGTGGAACTCTACGATTACTTCAGACTGGAAGCGAGTTCTAAGATATACTTCAAGTGCGCCGAAACCCCGCGATACCCCTACTCTCACTCCAGTTTCTCCACTGCAGTGTAACCGCGCGCGGCGGGGGAACAAATACAACGGAGCTCCCACATTCGAATCAGTCAACTTCCGGAAGCACCGAAGATCACTTCGTCCATTGCCTCTTCGCATTTAATAATGTCTGCCGCAGCTGTAGACGAAATGTCAGGACGAAATTCTATTGGACTACGGCTTCAAAGGCCGGAAAACACTTTAGATTGTAAAAAGAAGTTTGTTTGCCTACCATAACTCTTTCAATAAACATTGATTTTTGCCTCGTTTTAGAACTTACATGTCGGATCAAGTGAACGAAAAAAAAACTTATAAAGTTAGGAATCATTAATCGTGTTGGTTATTGGTTACTCGTTAGAAAAGTTCAACCTGACAGAGTAAAAACGCATTATAAGTTTAATCTATATACTAAAAAAAGCAAAAATGTTTTGCTTAAAATAAAGGAAAAATATGAAAAATTAAAGAACAATAAAGTTACAACTGCAAAAGCACAGAGAAGAAACTGGAAAAAATCAGGGCATTAATGAAAAAAAAAAGTAAGTAGAAGCACAAATTTATATATATTTTCAATTTTTGACCACATTAGTCTATAACTTCGAGCGTCGAAAAATTCAAAAATTAAGACCCTTCTCGAACCAAAATTCTCTCAATAAAAGTTAATTTTTTACGCGTTGTAAAAGTTTTATTTCAAGCTAAAACCATACAAAAAAATTTGAAAAAACACAATTTTGACTCAATTTGTTTCAACGGATGTGTGAAAGTGCTGATTACATTACAAATCAATTTACATTGCAATCTTCAAATTACCTCTAATAAAAAGTCAAAATTGCATTACTTAAAAAAATAAACAAAAAAAAAATTGCACACCACGTGACCAAGAAATAACAATAGAAAAATAGGAATTTTAAATGAAACGTGACGAAATGCACGGGAACAAAAATCCGAAGTAGCCTTAAATTATAGTGAAGAGATCAAACTGTATACAAATGAACTTGAAAACTCAGATTTTTTATTTTTTTTTACTGTTTTTGATTAGAATGGGGCGATCCCCTATGAACGTAACAAACATAATTAGAGTGAAATTAGTCCATTAGGTGATTTTTTTTTCTAAAGGCCGCAAAAGTTTATTCTAAAACTGGCTAAAAGACGAACTCTAAAGTTCATGTTCAAGGATTTCTACCATTTACATTTGTAATTTATTCTTCTCTCTTATTTTTTTTGTTAGTTTCATTCTCTCATTTTTTTCTATTTTACTTAATTTTTTTACTCTTTATTGTCTGTTTATTATTTTTAATGTTTGTTTTTTTGCTTTATTAAGTTTGTTATACCTAACCTGTTGGATTATACGTTTGCCTATCTTACTCTTTTTTTTCGTATTTAGCACTTTCGGATCCTTAACTCTTATTTTTTTCTATCTGACTATTTTGCGAGCACGTATTTATAGTTTGGATCTTTCTACCATTTTATCTCATTCTCCTTTCCTCTGAGTTAAATTGTCCAGTTTTTCTTTTCATAAATTTTTATTTTGGTTTTCAAATTTTACTTTTTGTTCTCTTACTCATCAAATTTCGTTTGTTTTTTAGTTTTAGTTTTATTTATTGTTAATCTGATTACTATCAAGCTTCAATTTCATCGTTTGTAGTTTTTATCACCTTGCTTAATTTCTTTATTATTCAGGTTAGTTCAGGTTAGTACTTACTATTTAGTACTACTTAGTACAGTAAGTTCAGCTTCTGCATTCTCAAGTTTTAATCTATAATTCATTGCGTATTCTTTTAAAGCTTTTTGCGACTTAAATCGGACTCCGTTAGTTTTGTATGTGTTTTGTTCAACATTATTTATACCTGTTCTATTTTTGCTCACTTTTTTACCCAAATTAAACTGCTAACAAGTTAAAGGGGGGTATTAAATTAGTTATTGCTATATATTACCTTTTGCCACTTCTTAGTGGAAAAAGGTAGTTGCATTTCTTTGTTTAATTTAATTTTGTGCTTAAGTTTATCCACTTTATTCTTTATTCACATTTAAGTTTTGCTGGTAATTAAATTTTTTTAATGTTTTGTTTATTCAAGAACTTTTCAAGCGCTGTTTAAGTGTTTGTAGTTTTTATCATTCTATCTTTTTGTCCTTTAATTTCAATTCATTAATTGACTACATATACTTTTACTTTTTTTATTTCTTGCCGATCATATTCTTGAGTGTTTTTGACTATAATTATCGACCAAACCGATAATTTAATTTCTCATTTGTTCAAGCGTTTCCATCATTTGCATTTGTGATTTATTCTTCTCTTTTATTTTTTTTCAATTTCATTCTCTCATTAATTTTTGTTTCATTTAATTATGTCCTTTATTTTTTGTTTATTATCTATATTGTCTATTTTTGGCGTAATTAAGTTGGTTAATTTCTTGATGGTTCTAGGATTCGTTATAAATTTGCCTATCTTTCTCTGTTTCTTTCATATTCCAGCCCTTCCGAGCCCTTCAATTTTTGTTATGTATCTGAATGTTTTGCGGGCACATTCATAATTTGGAGCTTTCTAGTTTATCTCTCAGTTAAATATTCACTTTTTTAGGGTTTTCTATTTAGGTTTTCTAAATTTATTTCTTGATCTCTTACTTATCGATTTTCGTTAAGATTTACTTTTCAAGCTTCAATTTTACCGCTTGTAGTTTTAATCACTTTGCTTAAATACTTTTCGTCAGTTTAGTCATAAAATGCTATTAAAAATTTCTGTTTTTTTTTTGTTTTTTTTTTGTCAATTGTTTTGATGTTACAGGCGATGAAAGTTGGAAATTAAGAACAAAAAGGGAAAACTCTGGGAAAAAATTGTTTTTTGTTGTATTTTTATCGGATTGAGACGATTTCAAACCCCTATGGACGTAAAAAACATAAAAAGATAATCATAAAAAGAAGGAAAATTAGTCTCATTAGTGGACTTTTTCCTAAATGCTTCCAAAGGACGTTCTAAAAGTGCGTAAAAATTGACCTCCGAAGGGGTCTATCTCTCAAACTAATGAACCTACGGGACTTGAAAGAGGACATCAAAAAGAACAAAAAACCGTTGAACTCAAGTGGTACCCTCGTTCTAAAATTACAGGCGATCACAGTTTGAAATTGAGAAAAAAGAGTCCACCTCCCTTTGGTCAATTTAAAAAATATATATAAAATTGTTTTTTGCTGTTTTTCTTTGATTGTTTATTCCTATATTATTCTAAAAATACTTCAACTGAAATATTCCTCAAATTCTCCACTTTAAATATTATGGAAATATTACAAGTAAATATTACTGAAATAATTTTTTTTTAAAGATTAATTAAAGAATGTTCTGAGAATATTCCTAGGATATTTATAAAAGAATATATCCTTTAGAAGGTCGTAGAAATATTACAAAAATATTCAGTGTTATCTGGATAATACAGAAAATATGCTAATGTTAGTAATAGGGAAAAAGATCATATTGTTACGATTCGCAGCAACGCCGCATGGGAGGTGGGGCAACGCGTGTGGTTGGTGGAGCTTCGCGACCTATCCGCGCTGCGTCATGGCTGACACGAGTGATTTATTGCTCGGTTTAATCTAGAAGGCAGTTGGTTACAACCTTTTTTTTATGTGGGATTATTCAAGAATTCTTATAAAGAAGTTTCTAGGTTTTTCTGTAATTTTAGGATTGTGTATAAAAGGCGCATAGAGCGGCGGTTAGAATAGTCTTATTTTAAGCGAGCTATAAGTAAGCTAAAGTACGAAGCGATAATAGAAGGCTATAAAGTGTTTAGTAGTGAGTTATTTACTAGTCGAATTATACCTGTGTGTATTTATGGAGTAAATAAATAGTGTTTTCGTGAAATCGTTACACTGGAATTATTGAACCCCGAGTTCGCAATAATTGCTGTCAGAAGTGCGATTCCAGTGGGAATTTGAGGACTAATATTACTGAACTGTAAGTGAGTGCTTCATTGCCGGACATTACGTGTTTATGCCAGTGACCAGAAGCCAGCATCAAGCGATGGAGGATCAACTTGCCGCTCTGCTGTCCCTTATGCAACAACAGAGGGAAGAACAGGAAAAACGTGATCAAGTACAGGAGCGACGTTATCTAGAACAGAAGAAAGAGCTGGAAAACGTGATCAAATACAGGAAAGACGTTATCTAGAGCAGAAGGAGGAGCAGGAAAGACGTTATCTAGAACAGAAGGAAGAGCAGGAAAAACGTGATCAAGCACAGGAGCGACGTCATCAACAACAGAAGGAAGAACAGGAACGGTTCAGAGAAGAATTAGTGACCCATCTCGCAGCTAGGGAGCAACAATTGGAAGAAAGAATAATGCAATCCGTTAACGGCGTTAACGAAGGACTCGAAGCTGTCAACCAGAGGGTTCTCGAGCTAGAAAAGAAATTCCGGGAACAACTTGAGGACGACAACGTGTCTACAAAGAGTTTTAGCACAGCCAACGCTAAAATTAAGCCTCCCGATTATGACGGTATCGGTTATACGGCCTGGGAAATCTATAAAACCCAATTTGAGGCAGCTGCAAAAGCTAATGGCTGGTCCGAGCGCCAGAAAGCTACATCATTAGTGGTAGCACTTCGTGGAAAAGCGGCTGAATTACTCCAATCTTTGTCGGCAGCTGATCAAAGTAATTATGCAGCTTTAGTACACACTCTGCAACTACGATTTGGAAATGAGCACAAAGAAACCGTGTTCCAGGCCCAGCTGAGGATGAGACAGCAAAAATCAGGTGAATCCTTACAAGAATTTGAGGCGGACATAGACAGACTCATTCACCTGGCATATCCATCGGCCCCTGAATCTTTTCAAATGCAATTTGCCGCCGAAAGGTTCATTGAGAGAGTTCGAGATAGTGACATGAGATATCACTTACGCCTAGTAAGGCCCAGGAATATCAGCGCGGCACTAGTTCGGGCCCTGGAATTCGAGGCGTCACGAGTGACATCTAGTTCTTCTGCAAGTGTAAGAGTGGCAACTTGCAATGAAGAGGCGAATACGTCTATGGCTGAATCCATGGCCAGTTTACATAAAGCGATGAAGGATATGGCAGTCAATATGCAAGACCTGTTGGGAAGAACTCCTCGATCAACAGGCAATCGGGGCATAAAATGTTTTAACTGCGGCAGACTGGGTCACATCAAGAGTAACTGCCGTAATAGGGCAAGAAGTCCGTCGCCGTCGTATAGAAGACCGAGCGGCGACCAAGAACGCCCTAGGTCCCAGGAAAACTAATTCCGGTCAATGCAAGGGGGCAATTGACCGGGCCCGTTGCGACGCACTTTCTCAGGTCTGCTGATACTTAATTAATTCGTTGAGTCTCGGGCGCCACCCTTTGATATTTATAAAGCGACAAAGGGACCGCTATTGCCTACAAGGTAGCTTTTAAACAGGGGAGAAATATTCCAGGGATTTTTAGATTAAAACACCAGGAGTAAGGAACAATAATAGGGTGTCTATTAAACTACGGTACAACAACATCCAAGCACCTACTAATACTACGACTGTTAGTGACTCTCTATAACTACATACGAACACATCCTAAAACTATGAAATTAATAATAGCGAGAGGGGGGGAGCAACAGTTAGTTACTTAGTAGACGAAATTCTGATGAACCAGGGAAAACGGGAGGTTTCGGTAATAAACCAGTACACTCTTTCTGGATCGGTCGGGGTCGGAAACTTTAATATTGCGTACAAGCAGTAACAACAATATGAAACGGTAACGGAGCTGGGACCACTGGGAACTGGGGTTTCGGAGGAAGCATACTTTATAATTCGGCATCGGATATAGTCGGTTTCGGTTTATTCACATCCAGCCTGGCTTTGAAGATCGGTGCTACGGGAAGCCCAGGATGTAAAACAGGTCGGTGACGGAATCGGTAATAGGTCCCAAATCGGATTCGAAGAAGCGGTACGGTGAGCGCGGTGTGTTAGCGATTTTCCCGGGTTACATATGAACGCACCCTGTGATGAACAAAATGAACGCGGCCAGAATCAGCATGGCACCTGCGTCACTTGAACGTCCCAGGTACTCCGGTGGAGCACGACAACTCCAACTACACCGGGAAATCACAAACCCACCCCTTTTGTGTCGTAAGACCCTAGCATGACGTCAGGAGCCGAAACGTGAAGCAGCAACGTCGGCCCTCTAGGTCAGATATCCGGTACTAACTCATTGAGTCCTCCCATTTGATCGACCGTCCACGACCGTCGACCTCTCGACCCTCGACGACTTCGAAATTTTCGAATTATTTTACAAGTCTTTATAAATTCTGTCGGCTTGTTAAGCGCGACAAACAGGTGGCGCCATCTATGGGCGCACTCGCGGACCTACGGCCGTTTTGGCCATTGCCTTTGCTTTTATATTGGGAATTCCCGTTTTTTATTTAAATAAAAGGTGTTGTAATGAGTTGGGTGATGAAATATAAAGAAAATGTTAATTGTGACGTCATTACCTGTGAGTTAGGGAAAAACTTCGTTACACCGTTAAGACCCCCAGGATCTTTAAAGTCAATAATTTGGGTGGCAAAAGTCTCACAGTGGCCGGACGCATTAAGGGACAGAAAATTCAGATTACCATCGATACAGGAGCAGATGTGACCATTGTAAGGCCAGATAAACTTGTCAGATATATCATACAACCATTGCCCAATCCTATTATGTTAAAATCAGTCACTGGGGAGTCTTGCCCTATAGACGGAGAAGCCGATGTCACCATCATTATTGGAGAAAGACTCGAAGTTCGGCATAAAGTGTTGGTTGCCAGGATCAAAGACGAGTTTATTTTGGGAATGGATCTCATTAGGAAACATGGATTCTCCTATGATCACAAACGGAATATTCTCACATTTGGAGATGAGGAGTTTGCATTAACCAATGGAAAGGTGGACACTAGTGTCAGTCTACTGGTGGTGGAAGATGTGAAAATTCCTCCAAATTCAGAACAAATTATCACAGTGACTTCTCAAAATGATCCTGGGTGGTCCATAGGACTTATAGAACCTAACCTGGATTTGACGACTAAAATCATGGTAGCACGAACTTTGACCGACACGAAGAAGACTATGCCAGTACGAGTTGCAAATATTGGAGAAAAGACCATCAAGCTCAAAGAAGGAATAGTTCTTGCCAATTATGAGCCTGTGCAATGGGTATGCAATTGTGTCGAAGCAGAGACATCCAAAGTTAAATCTTCTAACCAAGCTTCCCCAGAGGTTATTGATGCTTTCAAACGACATTGGAGTCATCTGTCAAGGGAACAACTTCAATCTGCCATAAAATTTGCTATGGATGAATCTGATATGTTCGACTTCAAGAGCAACGACAGTCAAACTGATTTAGTTGTCCATAAGATCAACACAGGAGATGCCCAGCCAATACGACAACACCCACGAAAGGTCCCTCTGGCTAAACAACAAGAAGTTAACAGTTTGCTGGATGAAATGTTAAAGGAGGGCGTCATAGAAGAATCATCTAGTCCATGGTCGTCGCCTGTGGTTCTTGTTAAGAAGAAAGATGGTTCAACGCGGTTCTGTGTTGACTACAGGAAACTTAATGACGTGACCAAGAAGGACAGCTACCCATTGCCACGTATAGACGACACCTTAGCAACTTTATCGGGATCAAAGTGGTTTTCCACTCTAGATTTAAAAAGTGGGTATTGGCAAGTAAAGATTGCCCCCGAAGACAAAGAGAAGACTGCATTTTCTACTGGTTCTGGGCTATACCAGTTCACTGTTATGCCTTTTGGATTGTGCAATGCTCCATCAACTTTCGAGCTACTAATGGAACTTGTTTTGAGGGGGCTGACTTGGAAAACTTGCCTGGTATACTTGGATGACATAATTGTCATGGGACGTAATTTTGACGAGCATTTGAAGAATTTAAAAGAAATCTTCAGCAAGTTACGGAATGCTTACCTGAATTTAAACTACAAGAAATGCAGCCTATTCCAAAAGCAAGTCGAGTACTTGGGGCATACTATCTCAGAACAAGGCATTAAAACTAGCCAAAGTAAAATATCTGCCATTAAAGATTGGCCAGTTCCCCGAGACAAACACGAAGTAAGGAGCTTTTTGGGACTATGTACTTACTACGGGAGATTTGTAGAGGGATTCGCCGACATCGCAAAACGCTGCACAAATTAACAGAAAAGAAAACACCCTTCTTGTGGAACCATGATTGCAGTCAGGCGTTTACAAGGCTTAAAGCTGCCCTCTGTTCTAGTCCAATCTTGGCTTACCCTATAAAGGACAGACTGTTTATTCTGGACACGGATGCAAGTAACTGTGGTCTAGGTGCAGTACTCTCTCAAAGACAAAACGGGCAAGAGAAGGTCATTGAGTACTACAGTAAGACTTTAAGTAAGCCAGAAAGAAACTATTGCGTCACTAGAAAGGAGCTGTTGGCCATCGTTAAAGCAGTCGTACATTACCATCGCTACTTATATGGAAAAAGGTTCCTGATTAGAACTGACCATGGAGCTTTGAAATGGTTATTACAGATGAAAAACTCTGAAGGTCAAATAGCCAGATGGATAGAGCGCCTGCAGCAGTACGATTTCCAAATTGAACATCGATCAGGAAGGTCTCACGGGAATGCCGATGCATTGTCTAGACGGCCATGTAAAGAAGATTGTCGGCATTGTCAAAGAACTGAGCAGCATGGGGGACTTCCTTCTGTACGGAGAACGTCGGTGGAAATAAACGATGGCTGGAACACACAGACCCTTCGAGAAGAACAAATGAATGATCCAGATATTGGACTCATCCTCTCTGCAAAGACTGACGACAAGAGACCAGAATGGCCAGAAATTGCAGGTAAAAGTCCAAACCTGAAGGCGCTATGGGCCCAGTGGCACTCTCTTAAAATAGAAAATGGATTACTGAAGAGAGCGTGGGAGAGTCCGGATGGCAAGACCGTAGTCAGTCAGTTGGTTGTTCCTGGTAGCAGAAAATCGGACGTACTACAGAAAATGCACGACGGAACCAGTGGAGGTCATTTTGGGGTCAATAAAACCTTGGCCAAAATTAAAGAGCGGTTCTACTGGGTGAATTATCATGAAGACGTCGAATCTTGGTGCCGCAAGTGCGAAGTTTGTTGTGCCACAAAAGGACCTCAAACAAGATCACGCGGCCGGATGGTGCAGTACACTGTAGGTGCTCCATTCGAGAGGGTAGCAATTGATGTCGCGGGACCGTTTCCTCAGACTGAGTCGGGCAATAAATACATCTTGGTCGCCATGGATTACTTCACTAAATGGCCTGAAGCATACGCCCTGCCTAATCAAGAAGCAACGACTGTGGCAACGGTGCTAGTAAATGAAATGTTCTGCAGATTCGGAGTCCCTCTCGAACTTCATTCTGATCAGGGCCGAAATTTTGAATCGGCTGTTTTCCAGAAGGTCATGGAACTTCTCGGAATTCGCAAGACCAGGACAACTCCTTTGCATCCACAGTCGGATGGGATGGTAGAGAGATTTAATCGGACCATGGAACATTACCTGTCTAAAATGGTGGCAGATCATCAGCGTGATTGGGACCAACATCTACCTCTCATGTTGATGGCATATCGAGGCTCTACGCATGAAGCCACTGGTTATACTCCGGCGAGAGTAATGTTCGGAAGGGAAATGAGGCTTCCTGCGGATTTGATGTATGGAACACCAGAAAAAGACTCGCTCAACTCCGAGAACTTTGTGGTGGAGCTCAAAGAGAGGCTGGACAATGTTCATGAACAAGTCAGGAATAAATTGCGGATATCCAGTGATCGAGCCAAAGCAAGATATGACTTACTAGCTAACTCCCGCGGCTTCCAGGATGGTGATTTGGTGTGGCTATACAATCCGCGGCGAAAGGTGGGGAAGTCGCCCAAACTTAGCCAAAATTGGGAAGGACCTTATACAATTATAAAGAAGATTAATGATGTGGTGTATAGGATCCAGCGGACCCCCAGGTCAAAGATGAAGGTCGTTCAGTTGGATCGATTAGCACGATACCATGGAACTCTATCTGTTCGGGACGAACAGCCTTAGGAGGAGGGCAATGTTACGATTCGCAGCAACGCCGCATGGGAGGCGGGGCAACGCATGGGAGCGTGTTTTTTTGGTGGAGCTTCGCGACCTATCCGCGCTGCGTCATGGCTGACACGAGTGATTTATTGCTCGTCTGGCTTAATCTAGAAGGCAGTTGTTTACAACCGTTTTTTTTTATGTGAAATTATTCAAGAATTCTTATAAAGAACTTTCTAGGTTTTTCTGTAATTTTAGGATTGTATATAAAGGCGCATAGAGCGGCGGTTAAGGAGTAGTCGTATTTTAATCGAGCTATAAGTAAGCTAAAGTTACGAAGCGATAATAGAAGGCTATAAAGTGTTAAGTAATGAGTTATTTAGTAGTCGTGTGTAATTGTGGAAATAAATAAATAGTGTTTTCGTGTTAAATCGTTTCACTGGAATTATTGAACCCCCGAGTTCGCAACAATATGTAATATGAAATAGGCCAGGGGGGAGTAGCAAATGATATGGGATATTGTTAGGGGGTGGTGTCCATGCGAAAAATTGAGCATGGGATAGGGATGTGAGTGGATAGACTGCGTATTTTATGAGGGAATGAAGGTAGAGAAAAAAAAACAGACCAGCCGGTATCCTTCTTCAGTTTAAATGGTCGGCGTTTAGGCGGATGGGCATGACACTGGGAGGAAAGCATGAATGATCATATGTTGATTAGTTTTGAAATGGAAATATATGTTGACTAAAGGTGGGTGTATGAATTTTTTAGGAAAATTTTTATGAGGTGAGCTTGAGGTAATGGAGAGAAACAGTAAAGGAGAACTGGAGGATCTAGCTAGATGTTTTAATAATATGCAATTAAAGATTATGTATGTAATTTTTAATATGCTTAAAAAGCATATTAAAAAAATTAAATTAAATTACTGAAAAAAATAAATAGCGGATTTAAAGTATTTGAGGAGGGGAGTGAAAGCAGATCAGGGAAAGGTAGATCGTCAGGCTAGTAGGAGTGTTAAGGAAAGGGTTTGTAAAGAAAAAATAAGGGAATATAGAAAAATGATTGAGGAAAAGAAATATTGTAATTAGGTTAAAGAGGTTTAGGAAATCTGTGGGTAGGCAAATCATGCGAGAAAGTATGGGGAAAAGAGAGGTTATTGAAGAATAGTGTTGGAAGCAGGAAATAGAGTATTAGTGGGGGACAAGAGAGATATTTATGTATTTTTTTTTTGGTTGGAGATTTAGAGCGAGTAAAAGACAAAAAAACTCTCAATCTTCTATTTAATAATGCCTCTGTTTCGACTAAGCTTAGTCTTCTTCAAATGCTAAAACATATAGGAAGATAATCTGAATGATTCCTAACTTGCACTTAATGTAACCTTGTGTAACTATAAGGGCCCAAGCAAAAAACGCAAAAGTATAATAGACAGGGTGTGTGTGCCTGTATATTATATTACCCAAAAACAAATTTGGTCTTCCACGAAAAAAAAAATTGAACTTGATATTATTTGATAAAATCATTAGATGATGGTCTGATGGATTAGAAATAGGGCGAAATGTAATAAGTAACTTTAGGTGTAAATACCTTTAGTTCTTTAATTGAAAGTAATTTGCTTTAACGTGTGACTTAACAAAACTTATTTTTCAGTCATGGATACCCAGGGCGACCCTGTTTGCTAAGGACCATATGCGAAGCTGCTGAACTATCGACGCAAGGAACGGGAATCCTGGGGGATATAGTACATTTGGTATTAACGTAAGTTGTTACATAATAAAATCGTTTTAAATCAAAAATAAAGGTGCAAATTAAAAAAAAATGTTAAAAATGTTTTTTAAAACAGGCACATGCACGGTGAACTCTTTTCCTACGACCGAAACTCTTCGCCTTGTTAAATAAATTGACCTAACAAGGGCGAAAAGTAGTTCTTTACCACACGCCATGTTACTTGAAGGAACGCTTCGAGCGGGTGTGTAACAACTTTGTGGTTTCACATCTGCAGCAAAACGATGTTTTTTCTCTCTTGAAAATCAACAAAATCTCACTACTAATAAGCACTGAAAAGCGATATTGCAAACAGTGTGTGCAAAGTGCACTTTGCATATGTTTTTGTATAGTTTGGCACACGCCTTGCACATATTTCATAATACGAATTTCACAGCAGAATGATAAAGCAAAATCGCAGTCGTAGACAAGGCAGAGTAAGCGATATGTACGAAGATCACTTTCACCCAGCTATTCACACTCTTGTGACGTTGAGTCACTAGCTTCTAGCTGGTACCACAAACCGTCACACTCGTATGCAAAGTGCAATTTTAGCACACTATTTATTACTATAATTATATTATTACTATTTTGTTAATGTACCATTTATTACCTCAAATGTGATAACTGAGCAGTAAAGTGCTACTCTCAACTCACAAATAAGATAGGGAAACAATTACTTTCTATAACACAAGATTTTTGTAGCCCTTCATCATCGCAGAACGCCAATTTGACGCAAGAGTACCAAGCGGCGGAGGCCCAGGCGAAGAAGAAGCACGGCTGCAAAAAGTACAAAAAGTCCTGCAAATTTAGTTTGCTGAAGGTGTTCACGTGGGTGGGCAACGCATTATCCAAAAACAGCTTACTGTCGCTGATGTACTCGTCGAGATCGCTCGAGGGACTAGGATGAATCCATACTACACAATGAACACAAAGGTTGTTTGTTCTGGCAGACCACTACGTATACTCTGCCTAATTAAATGCCTATCTATGGCTTGGTATAAGTTGTTTTTTTTTATTTTTTAAGATCTCAATAATATTATATGATGCTGCTAACGTCAGATGGATGACAACTCCATATTTCTAAATAAATATTTTTTTTAATCCTCTATTAGATTCAATGCAGTACTTAAGTAAAATAGTATATTATACAACAAGCATTTAATGAGAGTCGTTATTCTCGAGGGTAACGTTTGCCCGAGAGAATAACGCTCATTAAATGCGCGTTGAATACTATACTTTATCCACGACCAAGATTCTGGGTTTTCTCAAATATGATAGGTTATAGGTGCCACAAAGATAATTTACAATTTTAAAACCACAACCACGACTGGTTTCGCTATTCAATGGCGCGACGTTTGATGCGTCTTGTCGATAGATGACGGTCTAGTCACCCGCGCATGTCACCGCATGTTCATTTCAATGCTACGAGGGTGGACGGTAAATTACTTCATTTTATGGCCTATTTTAAGTATTTTTCAGTGAAAAGTACATATTTTAGTGAAAAAGAGACACGTTTTGTTTCCATGACAACTCATTATTCACTTGTGAATAATGTTCTTTATTCACAAGTGAATAATATGATTATCGTTAGTCTTGAGAATGTACAAGAATAATGTGATTATTATAGTATGGTCGTGGATAAATTATATTAATACCCCCCCCCCCCCCTGCCACCTCCTGCAAAGAAACGGTATTATGACTTTTTTATTAATTTTTACCTTCGACCACCCTATTCTTAGAATGATTCAAGCAATCAGAGTAAATCCAAGTGTTTTCTGCTCTTCTTGATATCTTCTTTTTCCCATTAAAAACGAAAATCCCATTTGCTCATTAATTTCAAAAACAGTGAATCTGTGGTTCTCCCAAGAATAGAACAAAAATTGTTAGATAGTTCAGTTGTGGCGTATTTTAAAATGAGGTGTAGATCATAATTATAAGTTGCGGGAGTTAGGGACTGATTGAGGCGTCCAGTGTGCTCTGGGCATTGATCAAAATGGAAAATGTGTGTATCGTCTTTGCTTTCGGGAAAATTAACACAGGCTACATAATCAAAAAAGTTATCGGTCAAGCGTCATCTATTCGACCGTATGGTAACAAAACCAGACAACAGCTTGAAACACGCGAAACAGAGCTGTTATTGAGAATAGTTTTACCTCTGGCATACAGAGGGCGTCAGATATCGCTACCGGAATTTTGCTTCGTCAATTATTGAGCAAGTATGTTAACACTATCTAAAGTGTTTTCCGGGCTATAAGGCCGTGGTCCAATGGAATTGCTTCCTGACGTTTCGTCTACTACTGCGGCAGACATTATCAAAGGCGATGAGGCAGTGGGCGAAGTGATCTCCCTGGCTTCCCGACGATGACTGATTCGACTGTAGCACGAAATACGGACAGCTTTATAAAAGACTCCACTCATTTTGTCGAAAAACTGCATTCTTTGACTCTTTCTCCAGGGGTTATTCTCGTTAGCTTCGACGTTGTTTCGCTCTTCACGATGGTACCCATTAAGGAAGCCATGGAACATATTAATCAAGAATTTCCACAGGATATTGCTAAGCTGTTCCAACATTGCCTAACCACTACATACTTCCAATGGAAGGAAAAATTCTACGAACAAACTGATGGTGTAGCTTAGTCCAGTAATAGCCAACTATTTTATGGAAATTTTCGAGGCCAGGGCGTTGGCTACAGCAAGGAAGAGGCCAAGGTGCTGGTTTCGATATGTGGACGACACCTTTGTTATTTAGAGCCATGGAAAGAGCGAGCTTCAAAACTTCCTCTTACACCTAAACTCTATCAACTCGAAGATCCAATTCACTATGGAGATAGAGAAGGAAGGACGCCTACCGTTTTTGGGTGTTTTGATGGCAAGGAGGCCGAATGGAAAGCTTGCACATACCGTGTATAGAAAACCAACAGACACTGACCGATACCTCAACAACGGATCAAACCATCATCCAAGACAGAAAAGGGGAGTATAAAAACTCTGTCTGTGAGAGCCAAGAGAATTTGTGAGCCGGCTGAATTGGAGCGGGAAATGAAGCATCTGGAGAGAGCCTTTGGTTGGAATGGTTACAGCAAGCAGGAGTTTGATAGAGCCGTGCGCCCAAGGAATGTAGAGCGACAAGAAGCAACAACGGGAGATGATGTAGAAAAGCGCGGTTGGGCTACTTTACCATACATCCACAAAGTCACGGACAGGATCGGCAGGCTACTGGAAAAGCACAAGGTTAAGACTGTCTTTAAACCCAATCGTACAATTCAACAGAGCTTGAGATCGGCTAAAGACCGCAGAGATCCCCTATCAGCACCCGTATAGAGTTCCATGCAGCTGTGGCTCTGTATACATTGGCACCACAAAGCGCAGTGTCAACACGAGGATCACAGAACACAAAAGGAGTTGCAGGCTGGGACAAACGCAAAAGTCAGCAGTAGCAGAGCACGCTCTCTCTGAAGGTCACAACATCCTATTTAATGAAGTGGATATCCTACATCAATCACAGCGCTATTATCCGAGACTAACGAGGGAAGCCATTGAGATCTTCAAACACGAAAACAATTTTAATAGGAAGGAGGAAATTACGTTTCTAAATGCAGACTGGAAGCGAATTCTGCGACATACGTCAAGCGCGTCGAAGCCCCGCGCCGCCGCCTCGACCCCGGCCCCACCACTGCATCGCGACAGCGGCGGTACGAACACCACGGAGCGTGCTACAGTACAGTCGAATCAGTCATCGTCGGGAAGCCAGGGAGATCACTTCGCCCACTGCCTCATCGCCTTTGATAATGTCTGCCGCAGTAGTAGACGAAACGTCAGGAAGCAATTCCATTGGACCACGGCCTTATAACACAGTATGTTAACAATTAGGATTAATAGAAAAAATATAAGGGATGCCAGAGGAGGTTTTTCTTTTATATAAGAAAAAAGTGACAAAATTTGGCAACGCTGATAGATTTTCTAATTTACCTTGTGCCAATTCTGTCGCACTATTGGAAGGCTTCAGGGTGTGGTGTCATCGGGATTACTCTCTGCCACGATATTAAATATCTGAGAAGCGATAGCTGACTTGACGCAAGTCAAAATTACGAATTTGAATATAAATTTACAGATTCCGATATTATCGTCAGAGAGATGGAGAGAGAGACATCTTGATATACACTCAACTCGCGCGTTCCTTCCCTCGTAATTAAAAATAATGTTTGTAGTGAAAAATAAAGTTTAAATAAAATCAAATTATGGTTCGTTTGTATTAACAAATCCATCAAGCCAGGGCAAGCGACCATAAATGGTGACCCCGACGTGATAGTTCTACAAGAGTGAACAACAGCCCCACATCCTGGCCATAAAACCATGCAGCGCGTGGCAACACGTGTTCAATCAAATTGTTGAACACAGGAAAACTACCTTTTTCACGCAAACCTTACTCAAATTAGTAAGCTGAGGGACATTATACTAATCAAATCCACACAAGATGCCTGGGGGTGAGCCAGAAGAGAATTCAGGTAACCAACACCACACTGAACGAGTTTCTATCAAACCTCCTCCATTTTGGCGAGCAGATCCAAAATTGTGGTTTGTGCAGTTAGAGGCCCAATTTTCATTGTCTATATTACTTCTGACAATACCAAATACAATTATGTAATAAGTGCCATCGACACAGAAGTTTTAACCCAGGTAACTGATTTTATAGTCTCTCCTCCACCAACGAACAAGTACCAAGGTATTAAGGATCGCCTAGTTTCAATTTATTCTGATTCTGAGGAAAAAAAGCTAAGAAAGCTCCTCTCAGAAGTAGGCTTGGGAGACAAAAGGCCTTCGCAATTACTTAATGAGATGTCTCGGTTGGGTGGAACTTCAGTTCCTCAAGAGTTGTTACGCACCTTATGGATGCAACACTTGCCAACGCAAGTACAATCTGTCCTGACTGCCAGTAGTGACACACTGGACAATCTAGCAAAAATGGCTGATAAAATAGTGGAAATTGAACAGCCTAGAACATATTTCATACAGGAGCCTAACAGCAATCTCATGGATGCCATTCAAAAATTGACTAAACCGGTAGAAGAGCTAAATGTGCAAACACGAAGCCGTTCTAGAAGTCAAAATAGATCCAACTTCCAAGGAAAGCGCAATCGATCCAAGACACCTAGCACCAACAGTAGACTTGAGGACCAAGATCTTTGCTGGTATCATAGGAAATTTGGAGAGAATGCTCACAAGTGCACCTCACCATGCCATATGAATGCTGAGACCAAGGGAAATGCAAACCCACGCTAGTGACGGCGACTGCTGGTGTGAAGTTTACAGGTCGTCAAGAAAATCCATCACCTTCGATCAACTATACCACATACCGACTATCTATCAAGGACCCAACATCAGGTATAACCTTTTTAATAGACTCTGGTTCAGATATCTCTTTAATTCCAAAAACTCTCAAAGATAGGCATTGTAAGGTTAGCAAATTTACTCTTTATGCAGCCAATAACACTCCTATTTCAACTTTTGGATCAAAAACTCTTACAGTTAGTCTGGGACTGAAGAGAAGTTTTAACTGGTCATTTGTGATAGCTCAGACTGATCATGCTATTATATGTGCTGATTTCCTACACCACTTCAAACTTTTAATTGATTTACGCAAACATAAACTTATAGATCCAACTACAAGTCTAGAAATAAAAGGAAAACCCAATTCAAACCCAAATCAATCTGTGTGTACACTTTCAAAACAGTGTAAATACTATCATTTATTAAAGGAATTCCCATCAATAACACAGTTTTCTCACATACCAAACAACATTAAACACAACACAACACACATCATTGTCACTAAAGGTCAACCAGTTTCTTCTAAAGCACGTCGTCTCCCTACAGATAAGCTTAAAATTGCCAAACAAGAGATTAATTTTCTCCTGGAACAAGACGTGTGTCGACCCTCTGATAGCCCGTGGGCTAGCCCTTTGCATTTGGTCAAAAAGAAATCTGGTGATTTGAGACAGGTAGGAGATTACCGTCGTCTCAACTCTGAGACCATTGAGGATAAATACCCTGTCCCAAACTTGCAGGACTTCTCACAAAATCTTGATGGCAAGACCATATTTTCCACAATTGACCTTGTCCGTGCTTATCACCAGATCCCAGTGGAACCAACTTCCATTCCTAAGACAGCTATTATAACACCTTTTGGTTTGTTTGAATTTACTAGAATGCAATTCGGTCTTCGCAACGCAGCTCAAACATTTCAGAGGTTCAATCATGAAGTCTTACGAGAATTTGATTTCTGTTTTTCCTACATAGATGATATTTTGGTAGCCTCATCTAATCCCTCTGAACATGAAAAACATCTTCAACTTATTTTTCAAAAATTCAAAGAGTATGGATTAACCATTAATTTGGAAAAATGTGTTTTTGGTGAGCCAAAGGTACATTTGTTGGGTTATGAAATTTCAGCAGAAGGATCTAGACCACTTCCTGACCGTATACAAACTCTTCAAACTTGCCCACTGCCCAAATATACAGGTGACCTAAGGAGATTTCTTGGAATGTTAAATTTCTATCGTAAATTTATTCCAAAAGCTGCTGAACAGCAAGCAAATCTCCACCAGCTTCATGGCAACTGCAGGAGGAATGACAAAACCCCACTGAATTGGTCACCAGAGGCTCTTACTGCTTTTGAACAGTGTAAATCCAGCTTAATAACAGCTACCTTGTTAGTTCATCCCTCATCCTCAGCCCCAATATCTCTTACTGTGGATGCTTCTAACACTGCAATGGGTGCTGTAATAGAACAATTTGAGAACTCTGAATGGAGGCCACTTAGTTTCTTCTCCAAAAAGTTTAATTCTGCTCAAAGTAAGTACAGCACTTACGATAGAGAACTGCTAGCCATCTTCTCAGCAATAAAATACTTTAGGCATTTTCTTGAAGGCAAATTATTCCAAATATTCACAGATCCCAAACCTCTCACTTTTGCTTTCAGTCAAAAATCAGACAGAAGTTCTCCCAGACAAATTCGCCATTTAGATTATATTGGATAATTTTCAACCAATATAGTTCACATTAGTGGAATAAACAACATAGTAGCTAATGCACTGTCTCGAATTGACAGCATTAACACACCCCAGCCCAGCTTTACATCAACAACAGTTGACTGACCTAGAACTTCAAAATTTACTTCAAAATCCAAATAGTTCTTCATTAAAACTCAAAGAGTATGCTTTTGACAATCCCTTCACCCCAATTTATTGTGACGTTAACGAATCTAAAGTTCGCCCATACATTCCAGTCAATTATAGACGCCATATCTTTGACAAAATGCATAATCTATCTCATCCTGGAATTAAGGCCACTAATAAACTTATTTCTTCACGTTTTGTTTGACCATCCATGCACAAGGATATTACATTATGGACTAAGTCATGAGTAAATTGTCAAAGATCTAAAGTCAATAAACACACACTAACCCCTTTCCAAAAATTTCAAAGACCTGATGAGAGATTTCAAGTTGTAAATTTGGATATAATTGGACCATTACCTTCATATCAAGGTTTCACTTACTGTCTAACTTGCATTGATCGTTTTTCATGTTGGGCTGAAGCATTTCCCCTTAAGGACATAGCAGCAGAAACTATTGCTACATCCTTCCATGCTAACTGGATATGTAGATTTGGAACCCCAGCACGAATCGTCACAGATCAGGGACGTCAGTTTGAAAGTTCTTTATTCACAGCCTTGGCCATGGTTATGGGTTGTGAACGTGTACGTTCATCTCCATATCACCCAATGACGAATGGGAAGATTGAGAGATGGCACAGGACATTAAAAAGCGCTATTATGGCCCATGCCTCAGAGCGCTGGACTGAAGTCTTGCCCGTGGTTTTGTTAGGACTTCATTCTGTTGTAAGGGAAGACGTAGGAGTATCCCCTGCAGAAATGGTTTATGGAACCACTCTCCGTCTTCCAGGAGAATTTTTCCTAACCTCACCATATTCAAATCTTGACCCCTCATCATTTGTTAATCAATTAAGACGAAAAATGGAATTGATTAAACCCATCCCTGATAGTAATCATTCACGACACAAAGTCATCATGTCTCCTCATCTAAATACTTGTTCCCATGTATTTGTTCGAAGGAACGCCGTTAAGAAGTCTTTGGAACCTCCGTATGAAGGACCTTTTCCAGTTGTTAAACGCAAAGAGAAATATTTCACTATTCAGGTGAATGACAAGAAACAGGTCAACATTTCTTTAGATAGATTGAAACCAGCATTCTTGTTAGCTCCAGATAATGTTTCTTACGACCATACATACTCTTCCTTAAGTACCATTAATACTAACATGAGAAGCACTAACACAAAAAGACTGCCTAAGACTGTAACCTTTGATATTTAATGGTTTCTGAATTATCACCGGACTATGCGCATGTATCAAGTTTATATTGAGGCTTATTTCTGTTACAGACTGCATTAGCGTAGGCATAATTTTAACATAACTTAATAAATTATGTCAAATCCTGTAACGGTATAATATTTTAAGGTATTAATCTTTTTAGTTCGTACTTATATTTTATTTTAATCTTAGTTCTAGTGATCTTGTTATAATTTTCGAAGTGTGATTTAACTTGAATGACTAAGATTTAGTTAAGCTAACCACTTTTTCCAATCCTTTTGTTAATAGCATAGGATATTTAACATTTTCATTTCTTTTAAGTTTAGTCGTAAATTAATTGTAAATTTTAACTCCGTTATTCGGGGGTGACTATTGTGGTGTCATCGGGATTACTCTCTGCCACGATATTAAATATCTGAGAAGCGACAGCTGACTTGACGCAAGTCAAAATTACGAATTTGAATATAAATTTACAGATTCCGATATTATCGTCAGAGAGATGGAGAGAGAGACATCTTGAGATACACTCAACTCGCGTGTTCCTTCCCTCGTAATTAAAAATAATGTTTGTAGTGAAAAATAAAGTTTAAATAAAATCAAATTATGGTTCGTTTGTATTAACAAATCCATCAAGCCAGGGCAAGCGGCCATAAGGGAAATACAGGCGACATATACAGTGATATGGGGCCGGCACCATCTATTCGACCGTAGCTTAAAAAGCAACTTAGAATCCACAAAAGGACGCTGCTTCAGAATAGTTTTCCCTCGGGAGCACAGAGGGCGCCAGAATGACCGAGCTTTAATACAGACGACATATAGTTTTATCGGTCGAGCCCCTTCTATTCGACCATCGTATAACTAAGCGAGACATCAGCCTAAAATCCTTGACATGACGCTGCTTCATAATAGTTTTACTTCGCGTACATAGAGGGCGCCATATAATTCACAACAGCAATTTTTCCAGCAATTGGGTTTATAGTAGCGATAACAAATGTATATGTTAGGAATTGGACTTTCCAGGTATTAAGTAGAAAAAGTTTTTAAATTAGCTTTTTTACAGAAAAACCTCCGACCAAAAAAAAAAAAATACCCGTAGGTTTAATAGTTTCCCCTTCGCAGGTCGATTTTGAGGCACTTTTAGAATGTGCATTGGAGGCTATTAGAAAAAAGTTCATTTATGGGACTAATTTCACTCTTATTATCTGTGTGGCGTTCATAAGGAATTGAAATCGCCTCAGTCTGATCAAAAACAGCAATTAAAAATTTCCATATTTTTTTCATAATTGACTAAAGGGGGGGGGGGATATTTCTTTTTTTTCTAATTTTCCGAATTTGACCGCCTGTAACTTTAGAACGAGTGAACCGATTGGAGTGAATCCAACGGGTTTTTTGTTCTTTTTGATGTCTCCTTACTTCCTATCAGAGAAGGTCCCCTAGGTTTAATAGTTTGGGAGAGTAACCCTTCTGCAAGAATGGGTGAATCTTGTGAATCTTGAATTTTTTTAATGAAAACTTAAAAATGTGTACCCACCAAAGACGAGCAGGTGATGTTTATAAAATAGCGAAATAGCAAATAATTATAGTGGTACCGAAGACCATTAGGTTTCGTGGCGGAATAGCAGCTGATAGCTTTATAGCCAAAGTAAACTATCACGATATATAATAGTTAGACCATAAATAAGTCATTTCATTAAAAAAGCAGTTTAATAATAGACAAAATTCGAGGAAAAAAGTTGGCAGGTGTTTTGGCATTTGCAGGTCTTGGCCGATATTTAGATCTAAAATAAATATTCTCTTAATACTGTGTATTTGTTAGAAGAACCATAATATTAGTAAGTGATAATACATGGCTTTAATCTCGATAAGATTGCGACATTATATCTAACAATTCGCTTTCTATCAATTGAGATTACTTTCGCATGATGTAGTGCATCTAGGTTTAATGACACATTTTAAGTAGTTGTGGCAATTGCACAACTCAGAACAATTAAAGAAAAAACATAAAAGTCAAAGAGAAATTAACGAGATCAGACTAAACCTTAATAAGTTAATATAGCTCCAGGGTGTTAAAAAGAAGTCGAAACGTCGGCATAAATTGGAGAAACTACTTTTTTGCTACTCTTTTGTATATCTTCTATCTATCGCAGTCTGTATATCCTCTTTGACTAATATATTATTCTAAAAAACAGCCTTAAGGGAATCACTAAACGTTTTCTCATTAGAAACCCATAAAAAAGAACAGATGGTAATATCCCACGAACCATGCATTGACATGTCGGCTGCGTGTATGAGACCCTTGGTTTTACCTCAAGAAAGAGCGCTTTTTTTCCACATGACCGACCGACCCATCGAATTGTCCCTGTTCAATTTAGCGAAATTAGCTCCGGGCTACCATGTTCTTAAATCCGACCAGATGGTGCGACTACCATTGTCAAGTACCTTCGAGGAATGTCTTGGTGACATCGCACGGTATTAACATGTTTGTATTTTATTTTAAGGGCGAATTCGAGGGGACAGTCTTAAAATTAGATTTGGACGAATAATGGCATCAACAGGAGTCCCTATAGGTCTTTTGTGCTTCCATGCATTGACTCCCCTACTAGTCGTAATAAGGTTGGCAAATATTTGCTGTTGTATGTATTTTGAATAAGGAGAATCGCTCCATAGACAATTCGAAAAGATTTATTTAGAATACCGGTAAATATTCCTGAAATAAGTCTCTGCAATTTTTCATATTAAAGATTTTTAAAAATTTCTTTTACCAACTGTACGTCACTATAGAATTGTAACGCAATTGGAGCGAATTATAGTATTTATCTAGCTGTTTAATAACAGATGTTTATGCCTGTAAAGGTGGAAATGACTAATTAATGGGTTTTGAATTCTGAGAAGCAAAAAGGCATTTTAATCCCCTGAATAGATAATCCTCAATTACAGAAATATGTTCACAATGTCTACGTCATTGTATAGATAGGCAAATCCAAATTTACACACAATGTCTTAGATGACCGAAAAGATTATTTTATAGGTTTTTTTGACATGACCAACTGACAAGGGCTAAGCGTCAAAATTAAATTGGTTGTAAAGCCTTTCGTCATTTGTCATTTTCCGTACCCTGATAAGCTATATCCTGGGTTCAATAGAAATCGTCATCTAAAAGGCTAATAAGTGTAATCAAAGTAAATGGTTTTTTGTTCTTTCATCCTTTTTTTTTTAACATTTCCAGCCAACTAGATGGCGTTTTCAAATGAACACCCCCTATATGCTTGACGGACAATTAACAACTTTCTACTGTTTACCATTTTACCTAGCTAGGAATCTTTTTGGGGCCAATCCGAACCTGATCGATGCTTCTGCACGTAATCCGCTCATGAATCTTTAAAAGGCCATTTTTCATCGACGAGACGTCAAAGCCGAAACCTTAACTGGCCGATTAAAATCGAACATTTGTTCGATTACACATTCCCCGGATTCGTACACGCTCGACCGCAATTTGAAATGAAAATTCCCATTTGTTTATGACGATGCATCAAGAAAAACTCGGGAATTCGAACGGGAAAACTGCATCAGCTTTCGGGCGTAATTTTTGTATCTTTATTGTCATCGTAGTAAGCCCAGTCCAATTAATTCCTGCATTTTTTTATCTCTTTTTTTTTCTCTCGATTTTTTTGTCCTAATCCTAACCTAAATATTTCAAAAAATTTGAACTTTGTATTTTTGTTCCTAATCTTAACTTGACTCTCGAAAAACATATAATTTTCTTGTTAAGCAGTTTTTTATTTCGCTTATTTTAGTCTAAAAATTAATTTTACCGTAAACAGCAAAAGGAAAAATTTATTAATTCGGTTTTGCCTCATTTCATTTCTTAAAAAAAAATCAGTATTTGCATATTTTTGATCATGTAGGTCATTTTTAAGCGATTTAGCTCTAATTTTAACCAGAAATTCTTAAAGGCTTCAAATTTGCTTTTTTGACGTTTTGTGTACTTTTTTTTGCATTGATTGTATTCTAAACTTTTCCACAAACCCAAAATTTGCGAATTTAAACGTTTTGAGTAATGTTTAACCAATTCTGCACCTAATTATTGCTTACATTTCTCTAAAAACTCCCAAATATTCCAAATTTGTATTTTTATTACAAGTCACTTATTTAAGTCTACAAATTCATTTTACCAAAAATAATAAATAATAAGATTTCATTCACTCAATTTGACCTAATTTTATCCTAAATTGAATTCTCCAAAGACATCAAAATTTGCATTTTTTTCACTATGTGGGACTTTTTTGACCGATTGTTTTTCTAAAGGCTTCTAATATGTTTTTTTAGACGTTTTGTGTAACGTTTAAATGTTTTTTGCATTGATCCTAGCCTAAACTTTTCCACAAATTCAAAATTTTTCATTCTTAAATGCTTTGAATCACCTTCAACCTATTTTGGTTCTACTTCTAGCCTGAATGTTTCTAAAAATTGAAAATATATTCTTGTCCCTAATACCGACCTGCGTTTTGAAAAACTCAAATATTTCATTTTAAGCCATTTTGACCACATTTTACTTATTTTGCCATTCAATTCGGCCTGATTTGACCCTAAAAGTGAATTTCTCCAAAAAAAATGAAAATTTACATTTTTAGACCATGTGGGTTATTTTCAACCGATTTGTTATTTTGACGTTTCCTGTAATTTTTAAACGTTTGTTGCATTGATCCCAACTCGATTTTTTCACGAACTTAAAAGTTTGCATTTTTAGATGATTTGAGTCACCTTTAACTTATTTTGGCCCTACCTCCAACTACCTCCAACTTGATTTTTTTCAAAAATTGAAACTTTGTATTTTTGTCCCTAATACTAACTAACCTAAGTCTCGAAAAACATCAAAGTTTTGAGTAATTTTAACCAATTGTACCCTCATGTTTTGCTTGAGTTTTCCCAAAAACAAATTTTGCATTTTTAGATGCTTTGAGCCAGTTTTAACCTGTTTTAACCCTAGTTTTCCAATTATTTTAAATTTGAATTATTATCATATTATACTTATTTCAGTCTAAAAATTAGTTTTACGAAAAAACAACAAAATGCAAGATTCAATTCATTTAGTTTGAAAAGCATTAAAACTTGAATTTTTTTGCCATGTGAGATATTTTTAAACGGTTTAGCCTTGATTAACCTGAATTTCTCCAAAGGCTTCAAATTCGTTTTTTTTTAAACGTTTTGTGTAATTTTTAAAAGTTCTTTTCCTGACCTGAACTGTTCCAGAAGTCATCTTTAACGTATATTGGCCCTACTTGCAACATAAATTTTTCAAAAAATTGAAAATTTGTATTCTTGTCACTAATACTAGCTTAAGTTTCTAAAAAGATAAAATTTTCATTTTTATTAATTTTTTATCGTATCTTACTTGTTTTGGTCTAAAAGTAATTTTACGAAAAGTAACAAAATGGAAGATTTCATTTATTCAGTTTTTGTCTCATTCCTAAAATTGAAATTTCTCCAATAACATAATAATTTACATTTTTTGAGTATGTGGGACGTTTTCAACCGATTAGCCCTGATTTCAACCCGAATTTCTCTAATGGCTTTGAATTTGCTTTTTAGACTTATTGTATAATTTTTAAATGTTTTTTCATTGAATTTTGAAAAAAATTGCGCTAATTTCTAAAGACATAAAAAATTACAATTTTTTACCATGCGGAACATTTTTCATCGATTTAGACTTAATTTTAAATTTGCTTTTTTTAGACGTTTTGTGTTTTTATTTGCATTGATCCTAACCTGAACTCTGCCGCAAAATCCAAATATTTCAATTTTAGATGGTTTGAATCAACTTTAATCTATTTCGGCCCTACTTCTAACCTGAATTTTTCAAAAAATTGAAAATGTATTTATTCTGTGTAGGGTGATTCACATTATTCGAAACGGAAGATTATGGCTAAACTTTTAGATTTTTTAGAAAAGTTTTGTATATGGAATGGATGATGGTCTATTGGAAGTACATTTTTAAATTATTGTCATTGTATACAGGTGGTCCCAAAAGTATAAAATTGATTAAAGTTGTATTTTTTTAAATGAGACACCTTGTATATTAATGTATTTTCGGTACCAATGGACAAAACGTAGATACCGAAAATACATTAATATACTAGGTGTTTCATTAAAAAAAAATAAAGCTTTAATCAATTTTATACTTTTGGGACCACCTGTATACAATGACAATAATTTTAAAATGAACTTCCATTAGACCCTCATCCATTCCATATACAAAACTTTTTTAAAATCTAAAAGTTTAGCCATAATCTTCCGTGTCGAATAACGTGAATCACCCTGTATATTCTAGTATCTAATACTGACCGGAGTTTCGAAAAAGAGAATGAGATTTTTTTATCTAAATCTTAATTTTACCAGAAATAACATAATGGGAGATTTCATTCATTCAGATTTACCTAATTTTTTCCTAAGATTAAATCTCCAAAAATATCAAAATTGACATTTTTTGACCATGCGGGACATTTTTTTACCGATTTAGCCTTGATTTTTAACCAGAATTTCTCTAACGGCTTTGAATCTGTTTTTTGGACTTTTTGTGGAATTTTAAACGTTTTTTTTTTGCATTGATTGTAACCAGAATCCTTCCACAAACTAAATTGCATTTTTTAAAGCTTTGAGCAATTTTGAACCGACTTAATATGCAATTAATGCTTGACTTTCTTCAAGAACTTTAAATTGCACTTTTAAATGATTTGAGTCACTTTTCCTAACCATACTCCTAATCTGCAGTTTTCCAAATATTAAAAAAATTTGCACTTTTTGATGCGTTAAGTAATTTTTAACTGATTTTGGCCCTGATCATAACATAAATTTTTCCAAAAACTTTTAAATGAAAAATAAATTAAATTTTTTATTCGGTGCAAAAAAGACCTTAAAACAATTTAAACACAAGCAAAAGTTTAGTTTAGATAGATACAAAATAAAAGAATCAAGCATTCAATGAATCATGACAAAGGTGTGATCATAAGAATAAAAAAATATGAAAAATAAAAGAACAGTAAGAAAAAAAATAAATACTACAAAAAAAACTGAGTTAAGGTTAGTAGAAAAATTGAAGAACAGAAAAATTTAAAAAAAAATAATTCCAAAGTGGTAGGTAGAAGCACAAAACTAAAATATTCAAATTTTGAGCCAAAATCATCTAAAAACTTAGAAAATGAAACCAAGGTTTTCTCGATAAAAATAATTTTTGACTCTCTGTTGGAAAAGTTTTATTTCGTGCCAAATCCCTCTAAAAAAATTTGAAAGATCAGAAATTTCTACAAAAAGATTAGTTGCTATAAAAGTACGGTTTTGGATCAAAATTGTCTCATTAATAGTTATTTATGTATTAAGAGCGAAAAGTACAACTTTTTTGCTCGAAACGATCAATTTCAAATAATGTGAATCACAACTGAGCATAACTGAAAACACAATCTGAAAATTTAAATCAAAGTGACAATGACGTTTTTAATAATTGGTTGAGTGGTGGTAGTTGCTATTGACAGCAAGCAAAAATAGTAGATTATGTCACTAGGAGTAAAAGTGGGTCTTTTCGTGCTGAGCCCAGAGATTGACGGCCGAAGCGAAGCTGAGGCCTGCAACTGGGCGAAGCACAAAAAGATCTTTTACTCCGAGTAACATATACTATTTTTTTTTCAAGCATGCGGGAAATAAGTATATTTCAGAGTGATTCAGTTTTGCAATTTTCTCTCATCCTCTTAAGCGGGTCTAGATACTTACCCAATTAGTGGTGTATATTATTTGTAAAATAAATAGAATATGTTAGAACGGTGGTTTCAATAGTATTAAATCATAACCAATGGTTTAGGTGGTTTGGGTAAATTATGGTAAACTAAAAATTTGTAGCATTATTATCAATACTAAATTAATAAAAATCGCATTGACAGATAAGTATGATGACGCGCATGACATTTAACAGACGAACTGAGAATATGCGATTTCGACTAATAACGGTTCCGCGTGGTGCTCTCGAACGCTCTGAGAGTATTCCTATCCTTTGTTTTTTCAATAAGAATGTAAAGAATGTAAAGATAGCAATACACTCGTTTATATATGCGCCACCATGACCGTAGCGGTGACTTTTCACTTTACTTTTACTGCCTAGGACTTTTTTGCTACTTTTTTGGTCTCAGGATTAGAAACCCCACTTTAGATGTGCGTATGGAGAAAACAAAAGACGCACTTTTGGTCCTCTTGAAAAAAAAATCTTTTTCGCTTGCTGTCCTGGGCAACGCGCGGAAAAGTAAACTCACATTCTGATCCTCAAAAAAGGCTAGGTTTTCGTTTGTCAAATGAAAGCGTAAAATGCGTCATTATTTGACGTTTGTAGAAAAAAATTATTATACTTGTAGAAAGTAAAAGATGTCTACTTTATTGAGCTTAATCGCTCTCAATAAAATTTTAGTTTCCCGAGACTTTTTAATGAATTTTAGTTTTAATCTTAGCTTAAATTTTTAAGCTGTTTTTAATAAAATATCACTTATTTTGGTCATAAATTAATTTTACCAAAAATAACAAAATATTTAGTAGATGCTATTCATTCAGTTTTGCAGATTTTATTCTAAAATTTAATTTCTCCAAAAATACCAACATTTGCAATTTTCGCTGTGCTGCTTTTTGACTGTGCTGAAGCAACAATTTAGAATATTTCATTCATTCAACTTTGACTGATTTTCTTTAAAAACATAAAAATTTGCATTTTAAGACCATGTGGATCATTTTTGATCGATTTATCTACCCCTTTTTTTTAACCTAAATTTCTCTAAAGACACTTCAAATATGTTTTTTTGCCGTTTTGTGTAATTTTTAAACGTTTATTGCATTGATCATTACTTGAATTTTTAGATGATTTGAGTCACCTTTAACCTCTTTTGGCCCCAATCCTAGCATAGAGTTTTCAAAAAATTAGAAATTTGCGTTTCGAGACGCTTTTTAAGTCATTTTTAACCCTTTTTGGCTCTAATCATAACCTAAATTTTTCTAAAAATTCCCAATTTTGTTGGCCATATTGTCTTGAGGGGCAGACACGTCAAATTATATGTCATTTTGGAATGTTCAATAATCAAATATAGTAGATAGTACAGCAAAAAGCATTGTATATTCCCATAGGAGTAATATGTGTTAAAACCGATGACGTAGATGTCTACGTTATTGGTTTCAAGTCCTGCTCCAAATATGTCTGTACCACATGGTACAGACATATTTGGAGCAGGACTTGATGCGCGAAAAGGCACGCAGATGACGTCAGTGTCATTCAGTAGTATAATATTTTCAATACAATGCGATTGGTTGCGAATGGAATGCGATGGAATGCGACTGGTCATTCTAGAATGATGTCATTTAACATAATATTTCCTTTGCCGAAATATGGCCGATTGGTCATATTTAGATTTATGACTTTTTTTTTTATTCTCATCTTATTTACATTTAGACTTATGTCATCTTAAACACGGACAAGCATTCATTTCTGTATGTTCAATTCCCGTAAGGAAATAGTAAGGCGTTGTTACAACACAAAAAATAATTGGCTAAACTGCCTGGTTAGTTTTCAAGGGAATAAGGCAGTAGAAAGTAAACTTTAGTTTACGAGGGTGTGCAAATGAGCATTTAATCCACTTTTTTAATTTTTGACATCTGCCTTGTACTGCAGTACCGTGACGTCACGCCGAGGGTACACAAATCTAGAAAGTCAAGCCATCCTTTACCGTCTACAGTCATCAGTCTACAGTCCTTCCCTACCGTCAATTATAACATTGATCATTCCAGAGTCACGTCATTTGACATGTGTGCCCCACAAGGCAATATGGCAGACCAAACTATCAAAATAACAGACGAAACTTAAAACTTGTTCTTGATCCTCATGTTTCATGCTTGATTTAAGAAATATTTATCGACAGTATCTCTCGAAGTTTGTTTGGCTACGTGGTTCGTTTGCCCCTTGAAGCAGTATGGCGGACTTTTGTCAAAATCAGCTATTCTGGAATATTGAATAACAGAGTCAAGGCTCTAGGGATGTATCCCGTCGTGATTCTCAGTGTCGTCACGTTACGACATAAATTTTGAATATGTTTGCTAATAAACAAAAACCTTAAAAA
The DNA here is from genome assembly GCA_951812265.1 of Taphrorychus bicolor. Lineage (NCBI taxonomy): Eukaryota > Metazoa > Arthropoda > Insecta > Coleoptera > Curculionidae > Taphrorychus > Taphrorychus bicolor. Next base: position 48,222,745 of record OX638299.1, read on the forward strand.
GTCAGTTCTTATTAAAAATCGACCAAATAATAGTAAAAAATGCAGAAATTCTTTATAAAAAACCTAAGTGTTTCGCACGAGTTGGCAAAGAATAGAACTAAGCTTAGCTAGCCCAGGAAAAAAATGCTACAGTGAAATAACAGATGTTGCTTTCTCAGGGAATACTTTTTTATTAAGATATTATTAAGTCATTTTTCAAGAAATGTTATGTTTTTACCCTTTATATACGGGTTGTACATTAGAAAACATCATCTAGAAGACTTGAATAGAATGTGCGATTATATAGAAAATTTTTGCTGGGAAGAAATAATGATACTTTCAGCTTAGAAGAAGCTTTTAGAATCAGAGGCGTGCACTTAAAACGCATCTAAATTAATAACAATCAAAAAGTAATGAATCTAAATAACCTAATTATAGCCTTAGATTGAGATTCCAAGTCGAGTCATCTTCGCCTTCTGTCCCCCTCGTTTTAATGAATAAACTGAAACTCAAAATTTGCACCTTTAAACGTTTTGTGTAATTTTTAATCAATTTTACCCCCAATTATTATTTCTTGAGTTTCTCCAAAGAACTCAAATTTGCATTTTCAGATGCTTTGAATCAATTTGAACCTATTTTCACCCTAATATCAACAGTTTCCAAATATTCCAAATTTCCATTTTTATCGTATTTTACTTATTATAGTCTAAGAGCTAATTTTACCAAACAACAAAATGGAAGATTTTATTAATTCAGTTACGCCTCATTTTTTCCTAAAATTGCGTTTCTCCAAAAACATGAAAATTTGCTTTTTTTAACATGTGAGATATTTTTGACCGACTTAGCCGTAATTTTAACCTGAATTTCTCCAACGTCTTCAAATCTGTTTTTTAGACGTTTTGTGTAATTTGTAAAAATGTCTTGCATTGATCCTAATTTTAATTTTTTTACATACTCCAAATTTGCGTTTTTAAACGATTTGAGTAAATTTAATCAATTTCACCCCCAATTATCATTGCTTGAGTTATCCAAAAACTTCCAAATTACATTTTTAAGTCACTTTAAACTACATTGCCCCTAATCCTAACTTGCAGTTTTTTCAAATTCAAATATTTCAAATTTGGACTTTTAGGATGCGTCAAGTTATTTTTAACCGATTTTGTTCCTAATCCTAATTGGGCAAAAAGAAAAAATTCTAACCTGAATTTTTTAAAAAATTGAAAATATATTTTCTTGCCCCTAATATTGACCTGAATTCCTCAGAAGAACATGACATTTTTATTTTAAGATTTTTTTTTCACATTTCACTCATATTTATCTACAAATTAGTTTTACTAAAAACAACAAAGCAGAAGATTTTATTCATTCAGTTTGGAATAGTCAGTTCAGAATAGCTGACTATTCTGAATTTGAATTTCTTCAAAAACATCAAGATTTGCATTTTTTGATCATGTGCGAAATTTTTAACTGATTTAACCATAATTTCAACCTGAATTTCTCCAAGGGTTTCAAATTTGTTTTTTTTTTAAACTTTGTTTCCTTTTTTAGAGAGTTTTATGTATTTCCACAAATACCAAATTGGGCATTTTAGATATTTTGAGTAACTTTTATAATTTTTCGGCCCTATTCCTAACCTGCAGCTTTGCAATTACTCCAAATTTGGAATAATCCAACTTCAAATTTGCAAATTTAGTAATTAGTAACTGATTTTATTAATTAGCAACTGAATTTGGCCCTAATCGTAACATGAATTTTTCCACAAACTCCAAATTTTGCATTTTTAGATGTTAGTTTTCACTTTAAAGTTATTTCGACTCGAATCCTAACCTGCAGTTTTTCAAATTTGCATTTTTTTGTCGTTTTTACTAACTTTGGCCCTAAGCCTAACCTGCACTTTTCCAAATATTCCAAACTTGCCTTTTTGGACGCGTTAAGTAATTTTTAACTGAGCTTGACCCTAACCCTGATCTTTTTTCACAAACTGCAAATTTTGCATTTTTAAACAATTTTAGTCACTTTTAACCAATTTTTGCCCTAGTCGTAGCCTACAGTTTATTCTAAATTTGCATTTGTGGGACGTTAAGTTATTTTTAATTGATTTTCGCCTTAATCCTAACCTTAATAATTATTCCAGAACTCTTTTTTTGATACTTTGATTCACTTAAAACCTATTTTGGCCCAAATCCTAACCTGCAGTTTTCCAAATATGTATTCCCAACTTGCATTTTTGGACGCGTTAAGTAATTTGGAACTGAGATTGGCCCTAATCCTAACTTAACATTTTTTACAAATTCCAAGTTGGTTATTTTTAAATGTTTTAAACTCTTTTAACCTATTTCGGCCCTAATCCTAACCTGAAGTTTTGTAATTGGTTCAAATTTGCATTTTTGATTTGATTTTGGCTCTAATCGTTAACTTTTAACCAAACTCCTATCCTGCAGTTTTCCAAATACAATCTAAAGTGTTTTCCGGGCCTTGAAGCCTTTGATAATGTGTGCCGCAGCTGTAGACAAAACGTCAGGAAGAAATTCCATTGGACCACTGCTTCAAAGCCCGTAAAATACTTTAGATTGTATTTTGACTGACCGTGAAAGCCTTCACAGTCTTATAGTTTTCCAAATATTCCAAATTTGCATTTGTGGGGGCGTTAAGTCATTTTTAACTGATTTTGGCCCTAATCCTATCCAAAATTATTTCACAAACTCCAAATTTTGCCTGTTCAACTATTTGGCCCGTATGTTACATGTAATTTCTCCTGTGGTGTCGACCAGAACAGAACCGGTGCGAAACGAGATTGGCTATAGCCTCGACGAAATATGGTGGAATGGGCATCAACCCGACTGGTCATTTATTCCATTTTTAAATTCTTTAGTACCTTGTATTACCGCACTACCGTGACGTCACGCCGATGCCGCAGGAAATGAGATAGTCGAGACAGCTTTTAGTGTCTATAGTTCTTGGTCAATTACATCATTGACCATTCCAGAATTACGTCGTTTGACATCTGTGTTCCTCCAGGCAATATGGAGGACCAATAGGCAACTGATCGAATGTCCAATTTGTTGAAAATCATGTGACCGTACGTCAAATATCGGGCACTAGAGATGTGTCCCGTCAATGTCGTCATGATTCTTAGTAGGAATGTGTTGTCATGAAAAAGTAGTTTATATTAAAAATCGACCAATGATAGGATAAGACCACGGAAAATATTATGGACTATTGCTCCGAAAGGTCGTGCCTGAAATTAAAATTGTTTTCCTCTGGCGTTAGTATATAGTATATTTCTATCCTTATATTTCGTGTCACTTGACAAAGGATAGAGCTAACTTTAGCCGCCGAGGGAAAAATGCTACAATTAAATAATAGATGTAGCTTTCTTCGTTGACGAATACTTTTTTTTTAAGACAGTGGGGTAGTCATTTTTTATGTTTCACCCTTTATATACAGGGTGTTCATTAGAAAACATCATCTAAAAGACTACGAATTTTCTACTAAAAAAAAATGTGCGAATTTATAGAATATTTTTGCTCTGAAGAAATAATGGTAGTTTTAGATAGTAAAGCTTATAGGGGGATCTTAGGAAAAAACAGAGGCGTGCACTTAACAATGCATCGGTAAAGGGACCTTCGTTCGAGTGAATTCTGTCGTAATGAATCTAAATAACCTAATTACCGTCTTAGATCCCAAGTCGAGTCATCTTCGCCTTCTCTCCCCCTCGTTTTAATGAATAGACGACGAGTTTCAATGGGCCGCCGGTCACGCCATCTATCTGCCTATCAAAAGCAGATGGCGACGGATAATTTCATAAGGCTGATGAATGGCTTGTAGTACATTACGCCTAATGGAGAAGGTTTTGATAAGAGAAGAAGGGCAAAATTGCAAAGTCGGCTTCAATTTGGGTGTATCGATCGTTCATTAGGCTCGTCTAGCTGGCACACACCACCGGAATTAGCTTCGCATTAACTTTACCTAGTGCTCCTCTGTTCAGCTCAATGACCTAGGAAATATAGACAGAGCCAACAAATATCCATATTTCCCTAATAATGGCCCTATTTTTTGACCGGAAGTCCTCCATTTTTATGGTACCTACGACGCAATTTCATGGTCAGAGCACATTAATTGGAAAATCACATTTTTAATGATTTGATGTAAATCGTCAAGTGACGCCAATTCAAGCCTACGCGTCGTTCAAGCCGCCATTTTTAAGAAACCCAATGCTAAAAAGGGGGGAAAATACCGTAAAACAGGAGGGGTTCTCCAGATGTAATATACTAGCTCGTTGGTCTAGCTGAAAAAGCATTTAAATACTTTGTTTACTGCAGCGGACATGACTGAAGACTTTTGCTCCTAATTTCAGGGTCTTTTTTTATGAACACGATAGACGATGATACGTTTGTAAGAAAGCTCTTTTTATATTTCTTATAAAGCGAGCATCATAAACTGTAAGCACCATTTGATCCTGCAAACTGTGGCAACAAAGGCGCCTCGGGAAAAACGAGTGGCCATAAAAATGTGCGTTTGCAGGCGCAATATCGTTCTCGCAATGTCGTTTTGTCTCCCTAAACCAACGCAAATTCTTTAGTGCTGAACGTAAATTCGGGGGAAAAGGGGTATTGAACCGTGTTTATGCTCCTGCACATCCTAAGCCGAGATGATATTGTAAAATATAAGTATTATGTATAGGAAAAAAAAAATTGTAAAAGGAATTCCTTGTGGCGCTGAGCCGAAGTGAAATATGCTACATACTAAAGCCAGTGAAAAATTATTTTGATTTCACACACGAAATATCGGAGTAATAATCCATAATATTTTCCGTGGTCTTATAACGTTTGTTTTGAATTTACTACATTTTTTACTATTATTTACTCGATTTTGGTGGCTGCTCTCAGTAGAGACTGAGAATCATGACGGCACTCTTCCCTAGTGTCCAATATTTGACATATGGTCGGGTGATTTTCAACCAGTTGCTTCCAGCTGCAGCTTTCAACCAATTTCGCTTCTCTGCGTTTTCGCCTACTTACGCCGACCTAGCATCATGGTACAAATTAAGGAGTCAAATATACAAAATTTGTCTTATTGCCAAGTCGTCTGTTGGTCCGCCATATTGCCTTGAGGGACACATAAAGGTCGATTTGTGTGCTCTCAGCGTGACGTCACGGCAGTGCAGTACTGGAAAGTAATAAAACATTTAAAAAATTGAGTAAATGCCCAGTCGGTTTGATGCCCAATCTACCATATTTCGTCGAGGGGATCATTACGTTAAATGACGTCATTTTAGAATGATCACTTAAGGCATCCAATTGAAAACACTATACTGCTGTTTGACGATGTGGTCACTTGTTCGAGCCTTATCGCGCTGCATGATATAGACCAAGTAGTTTATATCTGTATTAGATCTACGTCATCAGTTTGGTAACATATATAGGGAGTGTTCATTTAAAAACGTCATCAAGTTGGCTGTGAAATGTCAAAACAAAAGGATGAAAGAACAAAAGACCATTTACTTTGATTCTGCCATCCTTTACGGTCAAAAATTGATAGCCTTCTAGATGACGTTTTCTAATGAACACGGGTTCTTATGGCAATGTGTTGTCCTGTCGTTGATTATTTACCATTTAGCATGACATCATTTGACATGTGCCCTTTGAGAATGAGAATATGAAGAAGTAGAAAATCAGTTAAAAATTTGGGTATTTGGAAAACCGCAGGTTAGAGATAAGACCGAAATAGGTTAAAAGTGTATACAAATAAATATAAAAGCATATACAAATGCAAAACTTGGAGTTTTGTGGCAAAATTCAGGTTAGAATTGGGACCAAAATCAGTCAAAAATGAATTAAGGCGTCTAAAAATGCAAATTTGGAGTAATTGCAAAATTGCAGAGGGGGGGGGGGGGCAAAATAGGTTAAAAACCATTCAAAACATTTAAAAATAAAAAACTTGGAATTTATAGATAAATTTATGTTAGGATTAAGGTCTCAGTTAAAAATTACTCACGCGTCCAAAAATTAAAGTTTTTATAGACGCGCGGAAGGTTTTGGCGCGAAAAATGACTCAAAACATCTAAAAATTCAAAATTTGAGGTAAAAGGCAAAATTCAGGTCTGAATTAAGGGCAAGAGCAGTTAAAAATTATTTAACTCGCCCAAAATTAATGCAAATTTCAAATATTTTGAAAGTTCAGGTTAAGATTAGGGCCAAAATAAATTCAAAGTAACTCGACGCATCTGAAAATGCAAAATTTGAAATTTGTGGAAAATTGCAGTTTCGGATCAAAGCACATTTGCAGCCTTTGAAGAAATTCAGGTTAAAAGTAGGGTCAAATCAGTCAAAAATGACCATGATCCCACATGATCTAAAAATGCTATTGTCGATGTTTTTGGAAAAATTCAATTTCAGAATAAAATCAGGCGAAATTGAATTAATGAAATCTTCCATCTAGATGTTTTTGGTAAAATTAATTTTTAGGCCAAATTAAGTGAAATGTGATCGAAAACTGCTTAAAATAAAAAATTAATGTTTTTTGAGTCAGGTTAGGATTGGGGCAAAAATACAAATTTGAAATTTTTAGAAAAACTCCGGATAACAAGTTTAAATGATTATGGCTAAAAATTAAAATAGTTTAATTTGATGTATCTATTATCTTTTTTGTATTTATTTTTTTTTATAATTTTCTGATTTTCCACTTTTCTTAACTCGGTTTTGTAGTTTTTATTTTTTTTCTTAATGTACGTTTATTCTTCATATTTCCCTACTCTTATCCTTCGCCACGCTTCATTTAATGTTTCGTTTTTTAAAAATTTTATTTTTTTATGATTTCAATGATTTAAGTATATTTTTATTTAAAGGATATTGCAAAAATTCAGGGAGGATAAGAGTGAAAATTAGTTAAAAATTACTTAACGCATCAAAAAATGAAAATTTGTTTCAATATTTGGAAAAATTAAGTTAAAATGAAAGTTAAATCGAACACAAATGGTCAAAAAAATGCAAATTTTGATGTTCTTGGATAAATTTAATTTTGGGGTGAAGTGAATTAGAAGTGAAGAAATCTTTCATTTCGTTGCCTTTAGTAAAAATATTTTTTAGAGTGAAATAAGTAAAATGTGATAAGAATGCAAATTTGAAATATTTGGAAAACAGGAGGTTAGGATTAGAATTAAAATAGGTTAAAAGAAAAGTGACTCAAAATATCTAAAAATGCAAATTTTAAGTTTTTGGAGAAACTCAAGTAATAATTGAGGCAAAATTAGTTCGTACAACTGAAAGCGTGTAAAAACACAAAATTTGGAGCTTAAATTACACAAAAGCCTCTGAACAAGAAAACTTAAAGTCTAAAAAAGTAAATTTGAAGCCTTTGGAGAAAATTTCCAAAGGTTTCGTTAAAAAAAAATTGGGCTAATCGGTCAAAAATGACCCACATGGTCAGCAAATGTCAAGCAAAATTGAAAGAATAAAATCTTTTATTTAGTTGTGTTTGTCAAAATTAATTTTTACACCAAATTGAGTGAGAGGAGATCGAAAACGGCTTAAGACGATATTCTTCGAGAGTCAGATTAGGAAAGGGAATGGAAGGGAAGGGAATTTTTTGTATTTTGATAAGTTAAATAAAGAAATAAAAAACGGCAAAATATTGACTTTTTTATTCGTTTGTGTAATCGTGTCTTTCTGTCCATCCCAAACCCACTTGCTTAAAAGCTTCGCGAAATAGAATACACACCGGCGGAATGCTCATATCATTCGACATATTTAACTTAATTTGAATACGTCATTAATAGTGTCACATTTAGTATACAGAGTGTACACAATTTTTAAAATACCTACATTACGGAAAAATGTGAAAATTATATGTTTTGAGATTTTTGCGAAAACTGCAGCAAGATCGGACTTCAATTGTAATTGCTTAAACACAAGTCGTGGAAAGAAAAAGAAAACACATATATCGATTTTAGTCCATTTCTTATACAGGGCGAGGCAAAAAAAGGTTTCACATTTTTGGCCAACTTGATTGCATTTTGATTACATTTCACCTTGTAGTTTTCAAATTTTTTACTAAATTTTATAAAAGTTTCTGGACACCAAAGCGTTGTGGATGAATCCAAAATTGGTGCTGTGGAAAAAATGTTTAAATGATATCTCGGGAACGGTTTGATCTAGAAGCACAGTTCTTTTTTGCCTTGCCGAAACAAACGTCGTCTATATCTTGTGTTTTTTGAGAAATATATGTTAGGAGTGTCACCAAAATCGGTTAAAAATTCTTCAAGATATCTATAATTCATATTTGGAGATTTTTGAGAGATTTATTAAAGAACTAAGGCCAGATACGGTTAAAAATAACTCCGTGCATTTAAAAATGCAACTTTGGAGCTTGTGGAAAAAATCAGGTAAAGGTTAAGGCCAAAATTGTTTAAAAATTACACAAATCGTCTAAGAATGCGAATTTATGACCTTTGGAGAAACCAAGACTAGAAATAACGCTGCAATCGGTTAAAGTCCCTTAAAGCGTAAAAAAAATCACATTTGGAAGCTTTTGAGAAATTCAGATGATAACGTTAAGGCCAGAAACGGTCAAAAATGGCTCAAAACGCTTAAAAATTGAAATTTAGAGCTTGTCGAACAAAACAGGTTAAGAGTGGGGCCACAATTATTAAAAAATTACAAAAATCATCTAAGAATGCAAATTTGGAGTCTTTGGAGAAACTAAAGTTAGAAAGAGGGCTAAAATCGGTTAGAAATTACCCTCATCATCTAAAATTCAAATTTTTCGAGTTTTTTTGAGAAATACAGATTAGGATTAAGACCAGTAGCATAGTAGTACTCTAAAGAGTATACAAAAGAAATAAAATCTGTTAAAGTCCCTCCAAGCGTCAAAAAAATTAAAATTTGAATATTTTTGAAAAATTCAGATGAGAACATTATGGCCAGAAACGGTCAAAATTGACTCAAAACATTTAAAAAAATAAGTAATAAAAGTTTTACTGTTGGTTCTATGACAAAAGGGGCGTTTGCCTGAAAACCTGAATTTTTAACTCGAAATCATGAATCTTGATTTTCGACAACTTGTATATCACACTGTAAAGGCTTTCACGGCCAGTCAAAATACAATATTCTTCAAAACGACATACAAGTTACAATCTAAAGGGTTTTCCGGGCTTTGAAGCCATGGTCCAATAAAGTTTGTTCCTGACGTTGCGTCTACAGCTGCAGTAGACATTATCAAAGGCGATGAGGCAATGGGCGAAGTGATCTCCCGTGCTTCCCGACGTTCACCGATTCGACTGTAGTGAGCTCCGTTGTAATTATTTTCCCGCCGTCGCGCTGCAGTAGAGGGATTAGGGTGGGGGTAGTGCTGGCGCGAGGTTTTCGCGCACTTGAATAACGTCGTAGAACTCGCTTCCAGTCTGCATTTAGAAACGTAATTTCCTCCTACCTATTGAAATTGTTGTCATGTTTAAAGATCTCAATGACCTCTCTCGTTACGACTACTCGTACATAATTAGAACGGGAAATGAAGCACCTGGAAAGAGTCTGATTGGAACGGATACAGAAAGCCCGAGTTCGATAGGGCCGTCCGTTCAAGGAATGTAGAGGGTCAGGAAGGAACAACTGGAGAAGATTAAAAAAAGCGCGGATGGACCAGTCTACCATACATCCAAAAAGTAACTGACAGGATCGGCAGGCTACTGGAAAAGCACAATGTGAAAACTGTCTTTAAACCCACTCGTACAATACAACAGAGCTTGAGATCGGCCAAAAACTGCAGAAATTCCCTACTGGCACCCGGAGTTTATCGAGTTCGTGCAAATGTGGCTCGGTTTACATTGGCACCACAAATCGGAGTGTCAACAGGAAGATAACGGAACACAAGAGGAGTTGCGGTCTGGGGCAAACACAAAAGTCAGCAGTAGCAGAGCACGCTCTTTCCGGAGGTCACGACATCCTTTTCTACGAGGTGGATATCTTAAGCAATAGCAGCGTTTCGATCCGAGACTAACGAGATAGGCAATTGAGATCTTTAAGCACGACAACAATTTCAACAGGAAGGAGGAAATTATGTTTCTAAATGAAACGGCTGTACTCAGTACCAGAGGGAGAATAAATAGTTGTATTCGGGAAAACGGGGGTCATTTTGAACATGTATGAAGTTTCTTAGTATTTTCCTGTAATAAAATCGAAAAAAGTTATGTTTGCAGAAATAACTCCGGGACGAATAAAGATATCGTATTGGGATCTTACATTTTTTTGTTGCAAATTTAATCTACTTTCCAACTATGATATCAAAATTACATCGAATGATTTAACTTTTTGGTGTAAAACCAAAAAAAAAACACTTTCATTTGAAATTGCGCCCTCTAGCACGTTTATTAAAAACTATCGTTTAGCACTGGATACCACAGTTAAAAATAATGGCAATTATCTTCCAAACAAGACCAAGATTACTAAAATCGGATATGAGGCTTGAAAGTTACAAGGATTTTGATTATTTCACTTTAAATTGTTTCCCTCACTTTTATTAAGCAAAGTACATCTACGAGAGTCAGGTCAAAATGTTGCAGGATTGTCCAATCTTTCTAATAATGTTGCCCAAGATACACCCTACAACGACAATTTTCGGAAAAAAATTGATTTGTAACATTTGGTGTCTAATTGCGCCCTCTTGTGGCAAAATAAGGAACTTGCAAATAATTTACAGGATTTTCTCGTGTTCACTTTAATTATCAAAACTTTTTTCTCTAGCTTCTAAGCCATTTAGTTTCCAAGATATGGCCGGTGGCCACCCTTAATGAAACACCCTGTATAATAGGAGTTGAGAAAGTAGAAGAGTGAGCTTAAATTTTGAGTTAATTTTTCAAAACTGAGTACAGGTGGCTCAAAAATGAGGTACGAATTTGGCACTTTTGTTGAGTTTTATCGAAAACAGTGAAAGACAGCTTTGTTCCAAATGCTTTATCTTCTAATCCTCAATGACCTACACATACCACCTATTCACTTTCACATATAATATATACACTACACACACATACATAAAAGGTATGACGGCCATAGTTTGAAATTTTAAAACATTTCAAACTATGTTCGTACGAAATTTCCTGAAACTTGAACTAACCGAAATCGATGTTTACAGGTTTTGATAAAAATGCAAACAGATTTACGGGGATAATAGGGCGATTAGTAGGGGATAAACATGGTTCAAAAATATGTAAAATTAGAATTTTCACTTTTCAAGATGGCGCCACACACCATTTTCCACTATTTTACTGACATTCTACCCTTTTTTCTATAACTGTCTCGAAAAGTGAATATGACAAATATGTTATTGGATCATCCCCCTTGCATTATTTTGAAAAGCATAACTTTTAATAAAAAAAAAAAAAAATTGTACATTTTCATCACCTTTTTGCTTTTATTAAATATTTGAAGCAGCCTAGTTGAGACACAATTTTTCTAATGCAATATTCAGCCTTGCTTAAAAAGGCTATTTGACCCTACTCTTGTCATGTGCGAAAAGATGTTAGCTTTTCGTGGCAGACTATAAACCATAATTCAAACACAAAAAAATAATCCCTGATAATAAAATAATATCAAAACGTCGGGTATTATTGGTTTTAGGCTCCCGCACTATATAATCGAATCATACAAACTGGTTAGTATTAGTATGTGGTAGTTAGCATCCTTTCTTATTTATTCTGTTTTTACTTTCAGTTGCTAGATGGTTAAACAAGGTTTTGAAAAATAAGAAAAGTTTTAAAATAAAACCATTTTTGCAGCAATTAGGTGCTGAATGCCTGTCTCCGGGCATTTGAAGACAATCCATGGAACAAATTGAGTCAAACAAAAGTCGCCCTTTTTCCAATGGGCTTACGCCCTTCCAATTAATTGAAAAGTCCCACAAAACGCTTGGTAATAATGACCCCGTCCTATTCTTTCTCGATTCCCGGGGCATTTTTCCTCCCGAAGAGGATTTAGAAGTCTTTAGCGGGGCCGGCCATTTTGCTTGGCCAAAATAAACGGCCCATTCGTTTGGGTTTTAATCGGATTTGCTCGATCTGTCCGGTCGGAAATTAAGACAAAAGCGCCCCGAATGAATGTTAAGATTAACCCAGAATATTTTTTGCTACATTTTACGTTAGACTATCTGTTTTGATGGTTTTTTTCAACCATAATCCCATACGACAGACGGAATTTGAAATAATAAACTATTTTTTTATAGCAATATTAAAACAAAAAATCAGGAATTAGATTTTCCATTCTATGACTATGGGCAATCTAGACCTGGAAAATCATTATTCTTAAAACAGAAGTTCCATGATCTTCTTGAAGTTGCGATTAAAAATTCCGTCCCTGGTCCGAATGAAGCTCTAATGGTACGCCGAATCTACTGAAGAATTCGTCAACAAAGACCCTTACCACGGTGTTAGTTTCCTGATTTGGTAGTGCATAAGCTTCAGGCCATTTACTGAAATAATCCATGGCAACTAAGATGTAATAATAATAATAATAATAATATCTTTATTGCCACCAAAATCGATACAGTCAACAAAGCAACGTCAAAAGCAAACAAGAGAAAAAAGATACACTCTATAAATTGTTTCTGGAATGCAGCCACTCCCAGAATCACACAACACTGTAGTTTTGGTTTGCAAATCCATATATTCAGCTACAAGGCTCATGTAAAGCTAAAGCTATAGTAGCACTTGTCTAGCAGGAAATCAGTGGTGGCTCTCTTAAATGATAAAAGACTGGTCTTGTCTTTGATGGTATTGGGTAATAGATGATGTATAAAGTGTATAACTGATAATATGGACTTTTCTTGAAAAAAGTAGAGTTGTGCAGTGGCACTCTGAGAATGTCTGCACTCCTGGTTGCCATGGTCATACCTTGAGCATATACATCCGCGTTGCGTGTAAACAGATTATAGTGTCTTTTTACAAACATTACCAGCGATATAGATAGGGCTTACATGATACTCTAGGGTGTAGCCCCTGGATACATCTAACAATCCGTTCTGGGCTACAAATATTTTGTGAGCATTTCTACATGAGCCCCAGAATAGAATATTATAAGATATTATCGATTGAGCTCCGGCATAATATATTTGTATTAGTGTGGTAAGTGATAAGCAATTTCTGAGTCTGCGAATTAAAGCACAGAAACTGTTTAGTCTGTTTTCCAAAACTTGTATTTGCTTATCATATGCTAGAGTTTGATCAACCGTCACCCCCAACATTTTTACCCCGTCTGATACAGGAAGAGAACCGGCACCAATATTGACATACAAAGACTCAAGAGAGCTACCCAATTTGCTAAAGGTCAAGAGACCTGTCTTCCCACAGTTGACCATCAGGCCACTGGCCGCACACCAATCCCGCATTCCCCCCACCGCACCCGAACAAGCCGCCGAGAGACTAGCAAAGCCATCATCCACCAGCATAATAGACGTATCGTCCGCATACTGGCAGATGCGACCACCAGCAATCGTCGCACCCAATCCATTGACGTACAGGAGGAACAACACGGGACCGAGAATGGAGCCCTGCGGAACGCCACTCCGGATCCCTACCGACCGGGAAAGAACCTCGACCCCCTGTGAGTGCACAGATACTACCTGCTGTCTGTTTGTTAGATAAGACTTTATGATTGAGGCGAAATTCCCCCTGACTCCATAGCTAGCTATCCTGTTCATGAGCAGATCATGATCTAATGTGTCGAAGGCCCTTGAGAGATCAAAGAACAACCCAGCAACCTTTTTCTCCCGGTCAACATTTTCAATTATGTATGTAATAAAGTCAAATATTGCAAGCTGTGTAGACCTATTGTGCATAAACCCATACTGGTGGCTGACTATCACCTCATGATGTTGTAGGAAGTTCATAAGCCTACGGTATATGGCCCTCTCAAAGATCTTCGACACGGAAGAGGGAAGGAAAATGGGTCTATAATTGTTGATGTCGGTTCTCTTTCCCTTTTTATGAGCGGGAATAACCTTAGCTCTCTTCAAGGTGTCTGGAAATATCCCAGCACCAAAACAGTCACTCATTATATAGGCCAGTGGCGTTGAAATGCATTTAGCTACCCTTTTGATTATTACTATCGGAAACTCGTCTAAACCCGCAGAATATTGATTGGGCAGGGCCATTATAATTCTAAATACTTCCATATCATCCACCGGCCTCAGGAAAGCCGTATCGGGGTTGCCAATAACATTCTCCACATCACCATCTTGCAGGCGAGCTACAGACGGGGTGTCGAACTTTCTCAGAAATAAGTCTGCCACCATGGAAGGATCTCCCACTGACACTCCATCAAAGTCATGAACTATACTATTTAAACTACTGTTTGAAGTGAGATTCCTATAGATGCGCCAAGCCGTTTTTGTTTTGTTGTTTGAGTTATTAATCTGATTTTCATTAAGCGCTGTTTGATATTGCGAAATAAAATTGCTTTCTATAATTTTTTCTTTCATTCTTGTAGATATCCAAGTTAATCCGGCTTCCAGTGATCTTATACCACACATATAAGTCCTTTACATATTGCCCATATTCTTTAATCTCCTGGCTAATCCAAGAAGGTCTTTCGGCTTGTAACCTACCTGAGCTAAGAGGAAATGTCAAGTTGAAATAATAATATAGAATGTTATGAAATATATTATAGCTTTCATTGGGATCTTGCACAGCATAGATATCTTCCCAAGTTTCGTTTTCAACGAAATCTATAAAGGACTGTATGTTGGTGTCAGTAAAAAAGCGTTTTTTGAAATGCATTTGACCCTAGTGGCTTGATTTTTTGAGACTAGAATTCTCACTATCTGGCCATAGTGATCAGACACATTAGTTAAGTATGTATTTCCATTTATCAATTCGTTGGGAATATTACTGAAGATATTATCCACTTGTGTCCCATCGTCTCTCCCAGCCCTAGTAACACCATGTATGCTAGAGGAAAGACCAAAACTCACAAGTAATTGATTCACTAGGTCTGAGTCAGCGTTATCTGTATGGAAATTCACATTGAAGTCCCCACAGACTATGAGATACCTATTCCTATTAGGATTATACACTTCATGCAACAGGTCATATAGGTTAGTCACAAAAGTATCTAAACAGCCAGATGGCGAGCGATATAGAGAGACAGTTGTACAAAAATATCTACTTTCGGTTGTAAGATTAGCAACACAAAATTCAAAATGTCTTTCAATGGGTAGTTTTCGTACAGATACCTGTTCCATTGGGATATCCTTTTTGCAAAAATTGGCAGTTCCTCCTCCCCTCAGCTCTGTTCTTGATGAGTAGCTCATCATGCTGTATCCACTCAGTTGTAAGTATTGTAAGTCTGCATTTTGAAGTCAATGCTCTGTTATACAAAAGATGTCAGGCTCAACTTCCGACAGCGCAACGGAGACTTCTTGGGTTTTGTTGTTCAGGCTTTGCACATTTCAATGAAACAGGATTAGCCTCTGTGATTTTGTCATAGTTGTGCTTCGGGTGTTTTGCTGCTTCATGGAGTCATATTCATGTTCATGGGATGGTAGATCACTTAGGTGGATGCTTCCGCCGCTGCGATTGCGAGTGTCATCCTTTTCTAGCCAATTTCTATTATTGGTTTTGTTTGGTCTAAAAAATTCCGGCCTAGTCCAAAGTTGAACCGTTGGAAGGTCACACCTTTAGGCCAGAAATCTGGACTGTCTATTAATTATTTATGTTCAAAAGGAACACCAATCATGTAGAACCGCTTGGTTCCTTTTTGTATTTTCGGTTGACACTCTTTAACGGAAATGCTTTCTGCTGTGACATCAGCATGCTTTAGAACATAGTTGGTGATATTGTCTTTGGTAACATGTTCACCAAGTTTTTTTAGAAAGACCCAGACTTTTTTGTCTTTCTTCTTGTCTTTATCAAACTGGAATTCCACATCCTCAGTTCGATTTTCCTGCTGTAGGTTTTTTTTCTTAAACTCCTGCCATCTTTGTTTATTTAATTTCCTGTTTTTTGGTTGTATAAATTCTTCAGATTCTTTGTCATGATTTGGTTCCGTCCCACCAGACAAAGACATGCTCGATCCGTCTCCGCCAACGCCGGCGCTCTTTGGGTTGCCTAAGGCAGCAGCGTAGGATGCTCGTACGCGCGATTGTGACGGTTTGGCAACATTGGCGGTGTATTCCTCGTTGTCATCATGCTGGTTGTTTTGTTTTTGTTTACCTTTTTTTGGCGGGCTTTGTTGGTCATGTTTACTTGCATTTTTGTTGTTATTTTCCAAGAGCGAAAGTTTTTCTCTTAGAAGGTGGTTATTTTCTTCTAGAATTAGGTTTTTACTCCTTACTTCCAAGTGGAGTTCCTTCTTCCGTTTTTACTCCTTACTTACAAGAAGAGTTCCTTCAGATATTTTATCTCCAGTTCGCTATCACTGGCACCTCCAGGAACGGAATTGAGGTTATGTTCATCATCCATACTGTGCTCCTGCATTTGAACTTCGAATCATCTATAATAGTCACTTTATCGGCCCAATCTCTTGCTACACAGGATCTGTGAAAGACCCTGTCACAAATAACACAGAACTGTGCACTAAAAGGTTTAGTTTTGCAACAGAAATAGTAACACTTTTCGCCACATGAATTTTCCTGGAAAAGGACCTGCCACGTCGATCGCAATTCGATCGCAAATCGCAAATTGGGGTCCTTTTACGGAGCAGCAGGTATCACAATTTCTGCACCACTCTTCGACGTCATATCGGCAATTCACTCAGTAGTAGCTTTCCCGAATTGTATCAAGCGTCTTATTCACTCCAAAATGGCCTCCATGCACTCCATTGTGCATTTCTCGCAAGACATCTTTCCGCCGATAAGCCATTCACCTATTATTGTCGTCAAGTTGGCGTTGGAAAATTGACTTTGACATTTTTATCGTATCTTCTCAACATGTGCTAAAAGGAGATGGGTATAAATAAAATAAAGGTTTCAAAGGTAACTAGATTACAAAAATAAGTGAATGGGTAATACTTTCTGGTACGACTAGCTGGAGCGTGGCACTTTTTCCGTCGGGGCTTTCCCGAAGTCCTCTTCAGTAAACCATTCTGAATCGCCAAGGAACCCTATTGGCCCACATAGCTTTTACTTCCCGGCTCTTATCTGCAATGTCCTTCCAATCAGGTCTTTGATTTTCCAACTTCCATTGACGTATTAACCCCACAGCATTATCGGTTGTTTGTTCGATCTTCATTTGTTCAGTGGTCCAATGTTCGACGACGTCACTGCTGATTCTCCTAAGAATGCTTGGTCCTTCTTGTTGTTCTACTCATTGACAGTGTCGACATTCCCCTTTACAAGGCCTGCGTGATAATGCATCTGCGTTACTATGAGATCTACCTGGATGATGTTCAATCTTGCCAGGGATGGTGAGGCTTCTTCCAAGCTGTCCAATACTATCGATCCTGGGGGCCTCCGTGTGGCCAGTAGAGTTGGGAAAAACAGTGATTGTCGACTAACCGGTGAAATAGCGACAGCGATTTATAAGTAACCAGGGATTTTTAACGGTGATTTCAATCCCCATGTATATTCCTTCATTCATTATTTTACCTAATACATTATATTGATTTTGCCACTGCGGGAGTCAATTTATATTAGTTAGTAGAGAGTTTGTGGGAGACCCTCCTCCTCCCAATCTCACTCCTCCTCCGAAAACCTATGAGAGAGCAAACTCCTTCTCCGTTCGATACACAACCATTGCCCCACCACCATTACCCCCACCATCATCATTTACTTATATAAATATTGAAATTCAAGTTGTGGTACAAACAACAAGAGATAGTTTATAGTTGAAAAGGGTTTATTTACAAAAATGTCGTTCTCTACATTTGCTAGTCAAAGTAATCATTACTTGTCAAATAGTAAGAAAAATAGTATGAGTGGAGCAAATAAGAATGTTTTAAATATTGTGGATACAAAGTTTTTTTATCTTAACAGTTCTTTCACAAAATTTGTTTTAAATGGAATTAGTGTAAACGACTTTTCACCCAAAATAGTAATTGGAGGCAGAAATGGATTCTACATGACTCTGAGTGAAGATGAGTGGATCACCTTTTGCAAGTATGAAGGTGTAATTGCAAATTATTTCTACTATCCTGGTGTTGATACATCTACCATTCAATGTGAAAACATTACTTTAAGTTTTGAGAAAATTAATGACTTTCCAGTCCTAAAGGTTAACAAGGCAGACTCTAATTATATCTATCTTGGCCAGGAATCCATTGATAGTTTGTGGAAACTGAAAGATTTGATAGCATATAGAATCTCTATTATAAAAGAACAAAACTTTGAAAATTACTTTAATGTGTACAAAGCATCAACTGCAAATCAAATTGGCGACTTGCTCACCAATTTTTATAATGTTTTAAATCCAAGTGGAAATCCAAATAGTGAGAATGTCAGCACCATGTTGGAGTTTCTAATATTATATCCAGACGAGTTGGAAAGCCGACTGCAGAAACATGGAACAAAAAGGAAATATTATAAAGAAATATGTGACTATTAGTGAAAGTAGTAATAAACTACATGTGCTAAGAACGTGGGAATTTGCATATAGACAAGCTCGAAAAAGTGAATATTATCAATTGTATTGTGACAGACTGCGATTCGAAAAAAGAATTGCTAGCTGTAGTTACATAATTAATCCTATACTAAGTGAAGAGCATAGAAATAAAATATATCTAACCCTATGTAATAAGAATTAATATAATAAAACTATTATTCTTAATGACTTGCATTTTATTAAAATATATTACAAAACATTAGTTTTATTAATCCACGAATTATGTGATTTATCGAACCCCAACCACTTTACCTTATTGCCTTTACGTCTTAACACTTTCTCAACCAAATATTTAACATGTTGTAACTCTTCTTCATAGAAAGCACCTTCAATATCCTCATTTCGCTGATCTCTTAAAAGGTATGTTCTTGGATTTGTCAGTTTTTGTGGCTGATCTTTTTTAACAATATTTTGGTGCAATGGTCCCCATATTGATAAGTCATCATCGTTTTCCTCCTCGACAGACATGGGTTCGGAAAAAGACGATTGCTGGTTTTGTTTTTCTTGTAGTTTAGCTGCTACTAATGTAATAACATTTTTTTTTGTACTGTCGACAGCTGAATTGTTTTGAAACGCGTTCATTTTAAATCTTGGGTCCAAAAAGGCTGCAACTGCTAGAGTATTGCTATTTTCAATCTGCCCTAATCTGTTTTGAATTCCTTCATGTAACTTCGTAACCACCTGAACTACAGCGCAATCAAATGTTCTCTTCATCAAGGTCCTGCATACAGTATAAAGACTGTTTACTAATGGGATTACGAACGAGCACGTTGCATAGTTTTCGCCACTTATGGTTTTTGTAGTTTTCTCAAAGGGTCGAAGAACTATGGACAAATCTTTATATATCTTCCATTCATTTGGAGTTAAAACAGGATCGCTTGTGTTGTCCAAAATTGCGACAGTACTTCTTATAGCATTCTCTAATAGACTGGGAGCCAGCGTCCGTTTAGTGTTAGTCATTTTAGAAAAGCTGAAAATGTTCTCCTACGCTTAATTTAGTATCACTAGTAAGGGAATGGATCTCCAGCTGGCGCACTTCCTTGGGGCTTGGGGGGTGTAGCTGCGGCAGCCTCTTCGACACGTAAAAAAAAAACTAATATTACAAAACCTGAAGCTTTCTTGACCTGTTTATTATGTTGCAAACAAACAGAAAAAGGTATCCAGCTGACTTGAGAATGGGAGATTATGCCCCAGCTGTTCACGGGAACAACTCAAAACTATACGTTTGGCGAAATTTTACTCGCATTGGGTTTGTTACATTCTTAGGAGATTGCAAGCGTGCCATTCCGATCAAAATCAACAAAAAACATTTTCAGACATTTTTTTGAAAATGTCCATAGGGGGAGAGGGTACTTCGACTTTTTTCACATTTTTCAACTTTGACCGCCTGTAACTATAAATGCGTTAAACGCTCCAACATATAAAATGTTGAGTTCCACCTTGTTTGTAGATCTTGTAACAACTTTAGTGGTTCTACGTCTGGATTCATTTGCGTCTGAGTTTCCATGAGTCTTTGGGTGGCTATGGAACTGCGTTTAAAGTGTCCAACTAATGTCCTGAGTTTAGTTAATAGTTCTTCTATTATATGTTCAGACAAAGCATCTTTCACAATTAAATTAAGGGTGTGGGCGAAGCAACCAAAATGTTTCCAACCTAGGTCTTTAATGATAGCATTTTTTATGCTGATAGCGTTATCAGACACCACTAATAAAACCTTATCTTCCCATCTCCAATCCGTGACAATCCTGTTAATATTGGCAGCCAGATTTTGACTTGGATGGTGCCCTTTCATTACTGAACATTCCAGTAACATCGATTTAAGCTCGAAATTTTCATATATAAAGTGTCCAGTTAAGGCAATGAAGCTTTCGTTATTTACAAAAGTCCAGCAATCAGTGGTAAGACATATTTTCTTGACAGTCAATATTAACTAACGACAACAATTGAGACATTCCTTATACCGAGCGGGGATAAGTGTTTTCGAAATGTTTTTTCTATTAGGAATTTCGAACGAAGGATTCAAGGCATGAACAAAATCTCTGAAACCCTTGTCTTCGACAATTCTAAAACTTTGATAATCTGTTATAAATTAGCTGCAAAAATTTTTCGTTAATTTCGTTAACTGTTGTTTTTCCAATTTTTCTTGGCAAGTAGCTAGTTAATTTTTGTTGATGAGAGCTGATATTTTAGGCAAAGATAGTTCCGACGACCTACTAGCACCAGATTCTTGCTCCAATGGTGACAAAGAACTGCCAGTTTGGTTGGTGGCAGTGGATGGTAATGAGTCATTGTTGGTGATTTTATTTTTAGTGGTTGATATCATAGAAACAGTGGGATGGTTTGAAACAACATGCTTTTTTAAATTTGAATTGGTAGTCTTATATGAGAGTATTTTTTTGCACATATTGCATGTTGCATAACCATTGTCATTTTCAATAGGTGTAACAAAGTTCCAGATTTCACTTGTTTTTTTGTTTTTTTGACATTCTATCAAAGTACCTATAAATCAGCCTTCTTTGCAGTAAAACAACCTACTGATTATTTTAAACTCAAAATTAAATGTTGGTTTATCCTGTATATAAAAATGTGCCATTGCGTCATGTAAAAAACACAAAAATTAATTAACATCCAAAACCTTTTGCCTATTTTATAACCTACAATGTGTTACAGATTATAGCCCTTTATTTAAAAGGGCTGTAAGCTGGTCAAATTTGCTTTTGAAAAATACCCTGGAAGATTGTTTTATTGTAGAGAAGTTTTGTCTTTTTTATCCCAAATGTTATTCAGTACTTTGCAAATCACTCACACATACCACAAAAAGTAACAAAACAACATTACAACACAATTTAAAAAATAAACCAAAAGCAACAAGTCAAGAATGTCACTGTGGGTGAAGAGAAAATAAAAGCCACAAGTGGGGGAACCACTGCAGAGTGCAGATTCAGATTATACATATGATTACGGGACTTCCCCGAATTCAAAGCAAAGGCGAGAAAGTATTCGGAGGGCTGCGGCCGGCTATTGGCGATTAAAAAAATCTAGACGCCACCTGGGGGCAAAAATGTAAAACTAGTTATGAAGTAATCATTTTTACTTTTCTGTTTATTTTTATTTATACGTATTTTCGTCCTTGCTTCCGAGTTCCGTAGTTGTATCCTGATATTCTTAGTTGCATCAACAAAGTTTGATTTATTTTTAAATTTCCCTGCATTTTCCGAAATTGTCTACATTTTGTATAGTTTTTTTTTCTTCATGTATCACGGTGTTTAATATTTAGTTTTGTGGTCCAAATTGTCAGGTGATTTATAAAAATGTTCAGTACAAGAAAAAAGCAGAAGAAAACTATCCATAATACAAATTGCTGCGTATTCAATTGCAATTCCCGCAAAAACACCAACAGAAGTATTTCCAAAGACGAGTTTCGCGTGGATGAGTTTGTGGAAAGGAGAAAAGCCTGGATCAAAGTCCTATCAATAACAAAACCAGTTAGCAAACATTTGAGAGTTTGTTCATTGCACTTTAAGCAACATGATTACAATAGAGGTATTTAGACAGATTTTTCAATTAAGGGACATTTTTGGGTAATATTTTTTCAGTAAAACTAGCATCAAACTTGTTGAGACCTGAGTTAAAAGCTTTTGCGAGACCATCAAGAAATCTTCCTCCAGGCAAAGTTTGTCAGACAATGATTTCTCTATCCCAGACTTTAGTAGTGTTTGTGACGGTTGTCATAAAGAACCTATGACTTTAAATTCTGAACCTAGTGAAGAAAAGTTGTTACGATTGAGTGATCTAACATCTAAGGAACAATTGGTAGTAAATGCTTTGGTGGATATGAAGACATCAGTGCACCAAGAAGCACCACAGTCTAAGTTTTTGGATAAAAGTGTCCAAGTGACAAGTGGTGATTGTTTCGAAACAGCTTTCGCAAAGATGGTTCTATTCCTCTTTGTGTATATAGTTAGGTTAATTGTTGCATTGGCATAGATATGATTGATTGATATAAGTTAAAAAAAAGCTTGTCATATTTTTTTCTCCAATCTGTCCCAAGCAAAGAAGGATGAACTACAAATTTAAACCCCTCAAGAAAACTCTACAAGATCTAGCTGTTGATAGAGGCCCCCTTTAACTCTGAAGTCCCACCCACCTCAACCTTTTAGCAATCCCCACTGTGATACTAAAAGTAACAAGGTAAAGGTCTAGCTGATTATCTTCAGAAATTACAATTTGCAAGTCACTCAACATTGGAATATCTATCGAGAAAGATTGGAAGGTAGGCGAAGTAAATGCAACATAGTTGGACCTAAAGGTCGATGCATTTGGTTTTGTCGCTCCTTGTATACCTGCTTGCCCAAAATGATTAGTATTTTGACCCAAAACTATATTATTGCATTTAAATTTTAAACACACTTTGGTGACAATATGCACCTACTTTACAGCTGCATTTAAAGTTTAAAATTTTGTAACCTGATGCATGGATCATCACGGCTCCAGACACCTCATGGCTGGACATTTTTTCCCTAATTTTGAATAAGGTTGTCTGACGGCACAATGCTACGATCTTTATCACTTCACCTTGCAGTGTTGGTAGATTTCCATAATGGCCACACAAAATCAAGTGTTTGGAATTTAAGATGTTTTCTCCTTCCACAATACATCTGCTGGTTACAGCCAGGCTTCTAAGTACTGGAAGACTGTAGCTAGTTTTAGGAATGCTTCAGGTTCAGCCATACCTGAATTCAAAAAAATCACAATTATGGAATAGAATCGAAAAAAAGGTACACTTTGCACGGAAACTTACTTTTTCAAGCAATTTTTGCTTCACAGGGAATTATGCCCACAAAATGTTTCACAAAAAAACACTTCCAGATAATCACAGAAACCACTGTTGAACTATAAATATATCATTAGCACGTAATTTAAACAGTAGTTTTCTAAAAACGGTGTTCACACAGTAAGTATACCTTGAAACTAGAAGAAAAAAGCCGTTTCAATCAAAAAAACTTCTTAAAATTTAACAAACGTCACTTTTGGATTACTTCCTAAGTCGCCATATTTGTTGACATTCGCAGCGCTCCCATCGGTAATTTTAATCGCCAATTGGAAATTCAAATTAAGATCGCAGCGCCATCATGAACTAATCTCTATTACATTATTTCCATAGTTACCAAACAAATGTCATTCTTTCGGCGAATGGCAGATCAAGATTATGTACTACAGAATAGTTCCAGATCGACCGTCAGAGGGCGTAACGCTTCTCTTGAAATGCCAATACACTTATTTCGGCCGCAAAAAATACTTAATTACTAGTAATTGCCTTCGAACTGGCCACGATAGGGATAATTGTAGATTCGCTAAGCTAGGGCTATTTATGATTTAACGGGCTAGTTGAAAATCACCATTTTCGTATGTTACGGTGAAACGTGAAACGCGATTTCACTGCCATATTATGGGCTCGGATGCGACCAGCGACACTACTACGTGAGACGCGACGTTCCGCAGATCCCGAAAATAATAATATTTACCAATCACTGAATAACTGCTTGTGCAGGGTTTCAATAACCGGTAGCGCCAGTGATTTTTGTTTCACTGTGACTGAATCGCAGTGATCGATATATCGCCCATCTCTAGTGACCAGTCAGCGTTAGCCCCTTCACACTGACTGGTCTTAGTTTTCCGGCTGATGTGTCAGTCCACTAGATTGTCGTCGTGGCGGAGTCTGACTCCTTTCCCGTCGAACGCGATAGTCCCTTTTAAAATGGCCCTTTCTGCCGCAGTTGAAGCAAGATCCGTGTTTCTGTAGGTCAGCCTTCGGTCCTTATTTCTTCTGTATCCAACGTCTTGTGCCTTGCTCCTTGATTGGTCGAAATATGAAGTCATTTGCTTGCTGAATTCACGCTGCTAGTCCAATAATTGCTTGAAGATTGAGTTTGGCTGCAGCTCTTCCTGTACGTCAACTATTGTAACTCTGTGGCCCTTGTTTATTCTCGACGCCTCATACTCCAATGCCCGAATTAATGCCTCATTTGCATTGGAAGGACGAATCAACCTCAAATGGTATTTCATTTCCCAGTCGAGAACTCCTTCGATAAACTGCTGGACTAGAAGGTGCTCTAGGAAATTAGAGGGAGCCGTGGGATACGCTAATCTTGTCAAACGCTCAATGTCCGTTCCAAATTCCTGTAGGTTTTCGCCTGGTTTTTGCTGCCTCATTCATAGTTCTGTCTGGTAGATTATTTCTCGATGAGCATTACCAAACCTCCACTCTGTCGCCGCGGCAATTGCGTTGTAATTACACTTTTCAGTGGTCGACAATGTAGGCATGATGTCTGCAGCCTTTCCTCTCAAAGCTACTAAAAGTTCGGTAGCCTTGTCCGAATCTGTCCATCCATTTTTTACTGCTGCCGCCTCAAATTGGTCTTTATAAATGCTCCAAGAAGTAGTGCCGTCGAAAACTGGGGGCCTAATAATGTGAAGTCGCTCAGCGGTTGAAGTTGCGGCCCACTGGGACGTGTTTCTCAGATCTAACTCCTTCTTTTTCATCTGTACTTCATGTTTGACTTGAACCACGTCTTGTTTGACTTGATCCACTTCTTGTTTAGCTTTATCTACGTATTAGTTGACTTCAGTCATTTTGATTGAGACAAGTTCTTGCAACTCGCGACGACCATCCGTTAATGCAGCAGAGCAGCTTGATTTTTTCTTTGTTCTTTATCTCAAGCTGCCTTTGTTTTTCTTGTTCATTTTTCTCAAGTTACCTTTGCTTTTCTTGTTTTTCCAAAAAATATCTTTGTTTCTTTTTGTCGAGCTGCCTTTGTTGTTCTTGTTCCTTTTTCTCAAATTAACTTTGTTTTTCTTGTTCTTTCAGAAAATTCCTTTGTTTATCTTTGTCCTTCTTCAGCATTTCCACAAGTGCTACTAGTTGTTCATCCATGATTTTTGTCGTAGGTCGAGTATATGGCCATGTAAAAAACACCAAAGTTCTAGCAATATCCTTACCTCGCAAAATTCCACGCGCGCGACGTCTCCTTTGTCCCTACAGTCACAAATTTAACGAAAATTATCCCACCTCTGACACCAGTTGTTACGGGATACGGGTTTCCATAATTTATCGTCAATTAAGTACACATTTTTATTTACTTTTAACTATTACAACATGATTAAAATACAATTACTCTTTTTTTTTTTTTACTACTTACTTTTGGGTGAAGCCTTATTCACTTTTGGGCCCGATTCGCTCGTTGTTGGAGAAGGAATTTCGCACTACTCACAGTAAAATTACTGCGAATAACAATTTACCCTAGAAAGGGCTCGGACGAATCGACCTGGTTAACGTTTCGGCAACTTGTCTGCTGCCTTCTTCAGAACTATCTAAAAAAATAAAGTTTTAAAAACTATGAATTACAAAAAATTATACCTATTAAAGTGTTTTGTCTTTAAGTATTTGTGTGTGAGATTCTGAAAATTGCTTTTTGCTTTTGACATGAAAATGTCATTTCATTTTGTTATGAGAAAGTTAGGAGTTATCTACAATTACTCTCTACCACATAATAAGGAATTAGTTATTTATGTATTAAGAGCGAAAAGTACAACTTTTTCGCGTCGAGCAGCAATCACTCGAGAGCAAAAAAGTTACTTTTTGCTCGTAATGCATACAACGTTTTTTCTGAAAACGATCAATTTCAAATAATGTGAATCACAACTAAGCATATCTGAAGACACAACCTGAAAATTTAAATCAAAGTGACAATGACGTTTTTAATAATTGGTTGAATGGTGGTAGTTGCTATTGACAGCAAGCGAAAAAATCTTTTTCGCTTGTTGTCCTGGACAACGCGCGGAAAACTACACTCACATTCTGATCCTCAAAAATCGTTAGGTTTTCGTTTGTCTAATGAAAACGTAAAATGCGTCATTATTTGACGTTTGTAGAAAAAATACATTATATCAGTAGCGTCAGTCCGTCGAAAAATCAAAACTCCTTTCCCCCTGCACCGTCCTCCCGACGGTGCACTACGAAACCGGTTTTGGCAGTGCATCGATGGTGCTTGAGTGATACACAGTGTCCCCAGCTCGGCGGTAAATTTAATTTGCGCGGATATTACACAGTGTCTTTTAAATATGTTAGGAAAACATTTGTGTTCAGTGGATCGCTGCGAAAGTCGTTTAAGAGAAGGAATTACTTTTTTAGAGGTATACAGGATAAAGAAAGATAGATATGTATTAAATTTGTATAAATCCGAAATAATATAACACAGAAAATGATGTTTGTTTAAAGGTGGTAGACAATGATGTACTAATAAGTGAAACATCTTGGACTTCCATTGTCTTTATTGAGTTTTTTACACGACGCGACGTTTCGAGCAGTGAAATCTCTGCTCGTTTTCAAGTGAAACTGCACAGTTTCTCAGTACTAACTAAAGACAATGGAAGTCCAAGATGTTTCACTTAACAGAAAATGATGTATTACAAAAATGGTCTCCTAATAAACCCATTATTTATTCTATTATCTATGTAGAAATATTACAAAGATAAAGTTATCCATAATCAAAGAAATAAAATTACGTTTCAAAAAAACTCGAGACTTCAATACTCGAGAAAACTGCCGGGTGCAGGTGCGCGCGGCACGCTTAAGTTTTGGAAACATCAAAGTGCCGACACGAATTGACGATACTGATATAATGTATTATTCCTTATACTGTGTCTCTACTAACAATTCGCACTGTTCGCTTGTCCGTTTATTTCGTTTATTTACTACACTGCACTAGATAGTGCAGTGTAGTAAATAAGAGATGGGATGGAATAGATCCCATCCCGCGCGGCTCGCTGGTTTATTTACCCGGCCTGAACACACTCTCGTACTTTCGAGAACGGAGGCGACTAGTTCCGGTTCTCGTTTTGTCTAAATGGGTTCCCGGGGTCGCGGTCGGCGCTCGGCGTTGCTGCCTCGGCCCGACTCTCTGTGGACCAACGGTCGGGCGTAACAGTATTTAAGCAAATAAAATTAATGATGGTTGCATGAAAATGAAACGTCGGATTTAAAATTTAAAATTCTAAAATGCCCATTTTTTTTCTATTATTTCTCTTTTTGGGTTTTACTGGTGATTCTCAAACGTGCCATACCGATTTCTACATAATTTTTCAAAAATTCTTATTAATTTTTTACATATTCTCCCATTTTTTCTTTAAAAATGCATATATTTAAATTATGGTTCCACCAATAAATACTTGAATTCAAAGCACCTGAAAATGATGTGCCACTTGTGTGTTGATCAAAGTAACACTAACCTGAACTAACCTGAACCATCTTAAACTAACCTAAATTAACCTAAATGAACCTAAAGTAACCCGAATTGCTATTGAAAACCTATTTAATTTTAAAAACAAAAGATTTTCTTTAACTAATTTTAAGTTCAAAATTTAAAAATTGTGTTTTTTTTGTTTTTCTTTTAGGTATCACTAAGGATTTATATTTGAGTCTTCAACAATTTTTACCAATTTTTTCCATTTTTTTTTGCAGTTTGTTGGTAGAAAATGCAGAGATTTAAATTTTGTGTTTACAATTGAATGTAGCAGTTCAAAACAACTGAAAATGAGATGTCATTTGGCCTAAAGGTTTTTTTCAATATAAAAATTATAAAGTCTAAAATTTTCTTTTTCCTTCTTTTAAATCTCTTTTAAGACATTTCTGATGATTCTCAAATTTTTTGTTTGAAAAGGCATATATCTAAATCATGGTTTCTTCGAAAATTATATGAATTCAAGGCAGCTGAAAATGATGTGCCAGATGCATGCTGATCAAAGTAACACACTAAACAAGCGGCCCTAGAAGAGGCTAACAAACCTAACCTGAACTGAACTAACCTGTATCAACTTGAACTAACCTAAAGTGACCTGAACTGATTTAATCTAAACTACCCTAAAATAACTTAAGCTAACCTCGCTGGTGCCGGCGCCCGATGTAAATAATCCAGGGACCTATTAATGAAATGAAGTAGATAAAAACGAAATAAAAATTTTAAAATTAAAAGAGTAGCCAAAAAACTGTCAATTACTTACTGATTTTCACTTTAAATTGAGACTAGAAAAAGCAAAAACGTTTTTTTAAAAATTTTGATTGTTTGCGAATATTTCCGAAACGAGTTTTACAAATATTGAAAACGTCATTTCTATAGACTTCTAATTGCGCAATTATTAATTACGCTTCTAACTCTAACTTACCCTTCTTGATATCTCTTCAAACAATTGAAAACCCCATGGTTGGTCGAAAACTGTCAACTTGTATAAAAAAGATCTGTCTGGCGCCAGATATAAATCTAGGAGCATAATTAAAGAAATAAAGTTAATGATGGTTGCACGGAAACGAAACGTCATGGTTGCATAAAAATTTAATACTTAAAAATACCACGTTTAAGAAAGCAAAAAGTAGTCAAAAAAACTAGAAACAATAAAAACGTTTCGTCTAAAATTTCGATTTTTCGCGAATATTGCCGAAATTATTTGGAATGATAAAAATTTGAAAACATAATTTTTATGCACTCAAAAAACCGTTACCCCGAACAAAAAAAGGATGTTTTAAACATACAACGTTTGGGTTTCGGACATACAACCCCTCAAAGTTGGAAAATGTCAAAGTTGCGACGCTGTTTAATAGGAAAAGAAATTAAGATAGGTATACAAAATGCTTTAAAAATATAGAGATTATATTGCAACGCTTTTTTACGTGACCCTGTATATTTCTTTGCAATTTTAAATTAACTTTCCGCATAAATATGGCTGGTTTTAAAATTTTGTTACACCCTGTATATTGTATACCCTAGAACGAACACTTTTTCTACCAGTATTAGAAGTTCTTTCAATTTTTTTATCATCAGATGTATGGTATAAAAAAAATCTGAAAAAATATGTATTAGAGAACCATCCTTCAGCTATAGGTTGACTATAAAATGAGTGCAAAAAGAATTTTTTTACTTTGTTTTCCTCCTTACACTTTGACACAACGAGATAGCGACGAGACAGAGGCAGAGACGAAACAGAGCCAGAGACAGAGACAGCCATAAACAATGCCACAGGCAAAGCCGGCGTTAGGTAGTTGAGGTTAGTTCAAACTTTCTGTTTAGAGCGGTCCATCCATAGTGCCGGTTGAAAACACCCCTGCCAGAAGTCAAAGTGAAATTTTGACTATTATAATTTTTACAGATTTCTTACAATTTATTTTCTATTTTTTGTTAAAAATCCTTTTAATTCCTGAGTTCAAAGCAGCTGAAATTAGTTTTTGACCAGTTTTAGGTGCAAAAATGAAAATATTTATTTCGCTTTTTTAGGACTTTACTGCTGGCTCTACAAAGTTTAATATCAATTTCTAAATGATTTTAAAAGAATTTTTAGCTGGTTTTCTATCAAATTTTGCCCATTTCTATAAAGGCGGTTTTATGAAAATGACGTGTCATATATCATAAATAACTGAAAAGCCAAACAATATTTTGTAATTAAGCCTACTTTTAGTTAAAAAATGCAAACAATATTATTTTAATTCCTATAATTTCAATTTTGATTGTTAACAATTTCCCCTTATTAGAAAAAAATAAATAAATAAATTTTGGTGTCACTATTGAATCCTGAAAAATAAAAGAGTGTTTGACTAATTTTTAGTTTTAAAATGCAAAAAGTCGTTTTTTTTTAACTTAGTTTCGATTTTAGAATATTACTGGTGACTGCAATGTTTGCAAAGAGCGATTGCTACATAATTTTTTAACATATTTCATGATCTGCATGCAAAAATGTAAAAATGCAGATCACTCTGTTTTTACCATTAAATTTCTTAGTTCAAAGAAGCTGAAAATGACACAAAAGCTATTTAACAAAAAAGAAAATAAAAAAAAATGTTTGTTTAATTTTAGGTTTAAAAAGCTAAAATTATATTTTGATTTTTAATTTATTTTCACTAGTGACTCTACATTTATTTTTTGTCGAACTTAGTTACCAATTACATAAACATAAAAGTTGATAACGCTCACCTGATTTAACCAAAACTAACATTTTTTTTTTATAGAGGTCAGGGAAAAATGCTTTTACTTCATACTGTATCATTTAGAACACCATTACGTACTTGATTTTAATCCCGTAAATAGCTTTTTACTTTATACTGTATCATTTAGAGCACTTTTACGTACTTCATTTTAATCCGGTAAATAGCTTTTTACAGGATTGGATATCGTAAAGAAATTTTACAGTATTGAGTACCGGCACATCATCTATAAATCCATTGTATCCATTGTAACATGTACCGGTACCGGTACAGGATACCGTAATGAAACTATTTGTCAAATTGGCGGATTTGTCAAAAATATATTCGCCGCGCAAAATTATTTTTTTCCTGTTTTTAATAAGTATGAAGTAAAATGTTGTACATCATACGTCCGGTAACGTGTTACAGTAGTCGTTTCGAAATTCCAGACTCGGCTAGCGCCTCGTCCGGAAACATCTTACTCCTACTGTAAAACTATATTTACCGGACGTATAACGTAAATAGCTATTACGCACCCCAGGTCATTGGTGGTCTGTGTCTTCAGAGGAAGGTGGCATATCTAGACATCCCTTTTTGTTTTTTTTTTGTTTAAGGATTTCGTCTATTTCTCTCGTCGAGTTCCTTAGTTTCTAGCATTGCTTTTATGAAATTAGTAGTTTTCTTCCACATTTCTAGGTCATTCGTCATGAATTTGACGATGTTTGTTTTGTCTGCTTCCACTTTGAAAGAATGTATGATCGGGGTCTTCTTTATTGCATTGCAGTATAGGCATCTCTCATCCTCTATCTTTTTAATTCTTTTCAGGTAGGATTAAAACAGCCATGGCCGGCGAGAAACTGTCACGAAGTAATCGCAGTCACCACACTTCCTGTCTATCCACGTTCGTATGTCTGGGATCAAAGAGCAGGTCCACTCTCAGTCCACACTCCACTCAACGTAAACTAACCTGAACTAACCAAAGCTAACCTAAACCACTGCAGCTGACATGACCAACACACAAGCAGCCCTTAAAGGTTTAGGTTGGT
Organism: Taphrorychus bicolor; assembly: GCA_951812265.1. Lineage (NCBI taxonomy): Eukaryota > Metazoa > Arthropoda > Insecta > Coleoptera > Curculionidae > Taphrorychus > Taphrorychus bicolor. Next base: position 48,254,357 of record OX638299.1, read on the forward strand.
TCTGGTTAGCTCAGATTAGTCCAAACTGATGATAGTTGCATGAAAACGAAATGTCGGATTTTAAATTTGAAAATACCACATTCAAAAGGGCCAAATTGACTATGACGAAATATCAATTATTTTCAATTATCTCTTTAATTAAAAACTAGAATTACTCTACATTTATTTTGATCGTAGAAAATGTAACTTTTCTGCTGGCCAATTTTACTCTCTGAGGACTCATTACATAGACATTTATGATCTTTTTGGATGTTGCAACCGGATTTTTTTTCAGCTCTTTTAGTTTCCTCAATTTTTTTGAAAATAAGAATTTTTCGAAAAACTTTCTCTACTGCCATTTGTGTCGTGGAAAAACTAATATTCTTGCTGGCCAATTTCACTGGCTGGAGGGGTCATTCGTTAGAGAATTATGATCTCTTTTAGATGTTCCAATCAGATTTTTTTCGAAAATGTGTTTTTTTTAGAAATCTTATTTACATATATTTTGATCTTGAAAAAAGTAATTTTCCTGCTGGACAATTTTACTGAATGAAGGCTCATTCGATAGAGACTTATGATATTTTTTAGATGCTGCAATCGGATATTTTCCAGTTCTTTTAGTTCCCTAAAATTTTTCGAAAATGTGATTTTCTCAAAAACGTTACTTATTAACATTTTGATCTTGGAAAACGTAACTTGCTTGCTTACCAATTTTACCGGCTTTCGACAGAGAATTATAACATTCTTTAGAAGCTGCAACCGGATATTTTTCAGCTCTTTAAGTTCCCTAAAATTTTTCGAAAATGTAGAATAAAAGAAAAAATATTTTACTATAAATTAGATCTTGGAAAAAGTAACTTTCTTGCTAACCAAATTTACTGGCTTGTTGCTCAATCGATAGAAAATTATGATCTATTTTAAAAGCTGCAATAGGATATTTTAAGTTCTTTAAGTTTCCTCAAATTAAGCGAAAATGTGAATTTCTCAAAAATCTTACTCTTCTATCATTGTGATCTTGAAAAAAGTAACTTTTTTTTGTTGGCCCATTTTTACTGGGTGAGTGCTCATTTGATAGAGAATTACGATATCTTTTAAATGTTGCAACTGGGTGGTTCAGCTCTTTAGATTTCCTGAAATTTTTCAAAAATATGAATTTCACAAAAATTTTATTTACAATCATTTTGATTTTAGAACAAGTTGATTTTAGAACAAGTATTTTTTCTATTTATGATCTTATGTAGGAGCTGCAACCGGATATTTTTTAGTTCTTTTAATTGCCTCAAATTGTTCGAAAATGTGAATTTCTCTAAAATTTTACTGTACTATCATTTTGATCTTGAAAAAAGTAACTTTTTTGCTGACCAATTTTATTAGCCGAAGGCTTACTTGATAGAGAATTATGGTCTTTCTTAAATCTTCTAATCGGATATTTTTCAACTCTTTAAATTCTTTTAAATTTTTCTATCATTTTCATCTCGGAAAGAGTAACTTTTTTTGCTGGCCGATTTCACTGGCTGAGCTCATTCGATAGAGAATTATAATCTTTTTTTGAAGCTGAAACTGGATATTTTTCAGCACTTTAATTCCCTCAAATTTTTCGAAAATGTGAATTTCTCAAAAGTTTTATGTTTCTATAATTTTGATCTTGGAAAAAGTAACTTTCGCGTTGGCCAATTTCAATCGCTAAGAGCTCATTTTGTAGAAAATGATGATATCTTTTATACATTGTTACCAGATAAGTCCTTTAGGTTTCCTCAATTTTTTCGAAAATATAAATTTCTCAAAAAAATTATTTACTATCCTCTTGATATTGAAAAAAATAATTTTTTTGCTGGCCGATTTTATGGCTGAGGGCTAATTCGAGAGAGAATTTTAGAAACTGCAACCAGATATTTTTCAGCTCTATAAGTTTTCTCAAATGTTTCAAAAATGCAAATTTCTCAAAAAATTTTATTCTACTATCATTTTGATCTTAGGAAAACTAACTTATTTGATGGCCAATTTTACGGGCTGAGGACTTATTTGTATACTCTTTAAATTCTCTCAAATTTTTCGATAATATGATTTCTCACACATTTTACTGTACTATCAATTTGATCTTCGAAAAAGTTACTTTCTTGCTGGCAAATCTTACTGACAGAAGGCTCATTCCATAGAGAATTATGATCTTTCTTAGAAGCTGCAACTGGGTATTTTTTAACTCTTTTAATTAACTGGAATTTTTCGAAAATGTGAACTTTTCAAAAATTTTAGTCTAGTATCATTTTATTCTTAGAAATATTAACGTTTTTGCTTGCGACTTTTACAGATTACAAGGCTTATTTGTTAAAAAATTATGGTCTTATTTATATGTTGCAACCGGATATTTTTGAGCTCTTTAAATTTTCTCAAACTTTTTGAAAATGTGAATTTCTCAAAAGTTTTATTCTTCTATCATTTTGATCTGAAAAACAAGTTAATTAATTGAGTGTGAGAAACACTCTCTCTCTACAACTGGTTATTTTTCAGCTCTTTAAGTTTCCTCAAATTGTTCAAAAATGTGAGTTTCTCAAAAATGTTATCTTTGTATCAATTTGATCTTGGAAAATTTACTTTTTGCTGGTCAGTTTCACTGACAGAGGGTTCATTCGATAAAGATTTATTATCTCTTTTAAAAGCTGCGACCGGATATTTTTCAGCTCTATAAGTTCTATGAAATTTTTCGAAAATGTAAATTAAAAGAAAAGTATTCTACTAGAAGTTAAATCTTGGAAAAAGTAAATTTTTTTTGGATAATTTTACTGAAATCATTCGATAAAGAATTATGATCTCTTTTTTCTTCTCGGTCATCTTGTAGAGTTTGGTCTGCATAAGATACACGCAGTATCAAATATCCTTTTCCTCTAGTGCCCACTGATACATTCTAAACCAGAAAAAAAAGTCAAATTAATCGTTGAAGAGAGCTAAACGTGGAGATGAAGAAATGTCAATAATTTTTAATTGTCTCTTTAAACTAATACCAGGAAAAACAAGAACTTCTTTCAAAATTTCGAATTTTTTCGAAAATTTTTCAAAAAAAGGAAACGTTTTCAAAATTAGTCGGAATTTTCGAAATTTTGAAAATGTCTTTTTTATAGACTTTGCCTTAATTTAACTTTTCTCGTATCTCTTCAAATAACCAAGAGAATTTATGGTAAAAGTCGAAAAACGGTTAGTTCAGGTTTGGCCTGACGCCATCGACATATATAAAACATGCAGGGGAGTATTTAAAGAAATAATGATGGTTGCATGAAAGAAAACGACGGTATTTAAAATTGAAAACATCACGATGAAGAGAGCTGAAAGTGGCTATAAAGAAGTGTCAGGTATTTTTAATTATCTGCTTAAATAACGACTATAAAAAATAAAAACTTTTTTCAAAATTTCGATTTTTTGTGAATCTTTTGGAAACCAGTGGGAGTTTTCGAAATGTAAAAAGTTATATTTATGGACTTCTTATTGAGCAACTCAATTGTTAACCAACAACCTAATTGAAACTTCTACCTATTTGGTAGGTTGGAATGCAAAGGAGTATCAAGATAGTAGCAAGAGCTTTTTCTCTCGAGTGCTTACTCGATACATTCTGAACCTCAAGAAATCGAACTAATTAGCTCTAAACGGCGATGAAAAAAGTCCGGGACCGTACTTAAAAGAATAACATTGATGATCATCGCAAGAAAACGAAACGTCGGATTTTAAATTTGAATGTATCTCATCGAAGAGAGCAAAAAGTGGCTAAGAAGAATGTCTTTTATTTTTTATTATCTTTTTAAGTCCAGATTAGAAAACATAATAAACCTTTTTTCAAAATTGCAATTTAACTTTCTTTGCATCTCTTCAAATAACCGAGATTCCCATGATTAAACTCGAAAAACGGTCACTTTGTACAGCTTGGAGTGCAATAGAATATCAAGACATTCAAGAATCTGAGAAAATCGAATTACTCAGCTTGAAATGGCAAATTAAATTAAGAAAGAGAGAGAGAAAGAGAGTATTTTTGGGCAAAATCCTTATTTAACCAAGGGAATTAACTAACTTCTGCAAATTTCACATCTTTTAAGGACTAATCGACCCATAATGAAAACCTGCGCCTCCAGCCATATTTCACCACTTCCACCCCAATAGGCTTCGCAGCCCTCCATAGTTACACCTCTTGTATACACTATAAAATCAAATTTTACGGATAATTCGGTTTTCCCCCCACGGATATGCTTTATAAACGCGGGGAACCCCCCCTTTTAATATGCTAATATAGGAGAGCGTTCCCCAGGTTTCCTTAATTAGATTGCCAAAGTAATAGATATTCAAATTTAGTATTTACACAAATGGCGAACCAAAATCAAACTGTCTTTAGGGCCCCAATTTATGCGAGGCCCGCCTCTGCCTTGTAGACTGCTTTAGGTGGTTCGGGGGGTGTACGGGAGAAGGAGGGGGGAGACTCTCCGTTCGCACTTCTATATAGTTAATTAAGATGTTTGGTAAAAATGTCCAACTGGGAAAATTTACGGGATTGAGGACGAGATAAAACAAGTTAAAGGTGAGTTTTATGTTAATTCGGTTCTTCTTCTTCTTGTTCGGAAAACGCTCACTTAGTCCTCTAGCAAAATTGAATTTACCAAATATTTAGAGATCTTGATTTAGTAAGTAGGCAACTCACGTAAGAAAGTTGTAAATAGCTCCTAAATCTTTGAGGCGAGTATTCATTTTTTTACTACTTATGGGTATTTCGGCTCCATTTTGGAGTGTTTCTTATGATGTTGGAAACCGAATTTCGCACTATTTCCAGTAAAATTACTGAGAATACTAATTTACTCTGAAAAGGGCTCGGACGAAACACCTGGTTGATGTTTCGGCAACTTATCTTTTGCATTCTTCAGAAGTAATACCTTTCCACGCCTTTTATACAGGATGAAGTCTTGCTGATACAGACAGGTTTGTTTACAAATGAAATGTAAGGAAAAGTAAAATACATATTAAAGTAAGTTTACTAAAGGGGTGTGAGTTATCTAGTGGTCTGGCAAATTAGAATGCCCCAGTTCAGATAATTCGGAGAGTGGGGTAGGTAGCGCCCCTGGCTTTGACAGTAAAGCCGGAAACCTCCAATGATGGAATATTGGAACTTTACACCAAGCCAAAATATATACCAATATGTTAGGACGAAACATTAACGTGGTAGTTTGCTACTTGCTGTTTATTATTATGGGTGTTAACTTACGTATTATAGTCTTCGATGCTAGTTGTCTTTCTACAGCAGTGAGCATAGGTGGCGCCCAAACAATGAAGGAGAGTATCCCGTCCCATTTCAGAGACGCAAGCTCCTCTGGATGAATAAAAGCAGCTCCAAGTGTTTTATGGCGCTGTCGCGCCCACCTATGGCACAATCCCAGAAAGTGGTATGACGACTTCTCCCTGCCTCACACTGGGTGCAGAGTGGACTATCAGCCATTCCTAGGAGGCATGTGCCTGCTTAGTCTTCAGTGCCAGTAAGGAGACCTATAAGGTCTCCCAGGTACTGCCGGCTTTTCCCAAGAAGCCACAAGGCCTTGGATCTATCCGGGTTAGAATAGACTTCCTTGGTCTGTCTACATTTTCCTGACTGTGTCCAGTTTGTCCTTGTACTCTTCCATGCTCACTCATTCAGAGTATGAGAGACTTACCTTTTATTTACTCTTAGACATGGCTCCGGTCCAGTAAAGCATGTCTGGAAACAACGCTTGGCCGATTCGTCGGCCCGCTCGTTCCCCTCGATGCCCCTATGTCCAGGAACCCATGCCAGGGTTACCCTTTTTGTTTCTGCAGATGGCTCGCAAAGCCATCACTGTCGGAGTAGATGAAGATGTTCTGCTCTGCTCCCTGTCTGACGTCTGTACGTGTGGCCACCTCGAGTATTGCAAACACATCTGCCTGGAAAACCGCCGTGTGGCTTCCCAAGGCGAAGTCCTCTTCCTTTACATGGCCTGCTTTGTATATTCCTGCTCATGACGACTGTATTCCTCCACTCCAATGTCGTTAGGCAAAACAATGACAGCATCAATGTCGTCATGCCAATAAGAATAATAATTGTCAACAACAAAAGAGGTTGGGCTTATTTGTTATTGCTAATTTAAATTAATCGAATCAACTCGGAAAAGGTTGGTAATCCTCTCCATGTCACATAAAAACCAATCAAAAGTCCTGAATGAAGTATAAAATTACTATGGAAGCCCTGAGGAACATGCTCGTGGCTGCAATTCAACAACAGGTGTGAAACAGCTGGTCCCTTGTAAACAAAGGTAAGGCAAAGGCACTATTTACTGCATAAACCTAATAGTTCCATAACAATAAGGCAGGACAATGGGGATCACACTACAGTGAGCAGCACGAAACCAAGAGAGTTCTCTCAGTGAATGAAAAGCAGGAGCAAACGGAGCAAAAATCGAAAGTTATAAGAGTGAAAGTGAATGTTTCAAATGTTTGCTATAAGTTTAATAAAGGGTTACAAGAAAGACAGTCAAGTTACCGTGACAACCTGAAATAAAAAACTTTAAAAATGATGAATGTAAATGTTATTTATATAATGGACCTTGAGTTGATATTGTTACGGTTCGCAGCGACGCCGCACCGGAGGCGGGGCAACGCGTGTGGTTGGTCCGCTTCGCGACCTATCCGCGCTGCATCATGGCTGACACGGGTGATTTATTGCTCTGAGTGACACGAGTGATTTATTACTCTGTTTTCCTAGAACGCAGTTGTTTACAACCTTTTTTTTATGTGAGATTATTCAAGAATTCTTATCGAGAACGTTCTAGGTTTTTCTGTAATTTTAGGATTGTGTATAAAAGGCGAATAACGCCGCGGTTAGCAAGTAGTCTTACTTTAATCGAGCTATAAGTAAGCTAAAGTTCCAAACGATAATAGAGGACTATAAAGTGTTAAGTAGTGAGCTATTTAGTAGTCGAATTGTAGTCGTGTGTATTTGTGGAATAAATAAATAGTGATTTCGTATTAAATCGTTACACTGGAATTATTGAACCCTGAATTCGCAACAATATTAAAAAAAATAAATACCCAAAAAATTGTATTGAGGCGAAATACCCATAAGTAAGTGGAAAAAAATTATTGAGCCTCAAAGATAAGTAAATTTTAATTTTCCTTTGTTCTTAATTTTTTTTATTCAATTTTTGTAAAAAAAAAATATTTTTCTTTAGGTATAGTACTTTTTTATCAATTTTTGCAAATTTCTCGGTGGAAAATACAGAAAATTCAATTCTATCTTCTCCACTAGAGTCCTGAGCTCAAACCAGCTGAAAATGAGGTGTAACTTGCCATGTCTTACTCGAATGATAAAAAGGTTTTTTGAGTAGCTTCAAGAGTAAAATTTCAAAAATGTTTATTTTTTTCTTTTAATTTTAAGTTTAATTAATTTAATTTAATATTTTGTGTCTTTTAAAAGCCAAGCCTTTTTCAACAATTCCTAATCATCAAAATTTTGCTGATTAGGAAATACAATTCCGTGGAAAATACAGATAAATAAATTTTGTTCGCTCCTCTGCACTCCTGACTTCAAAGCAGCTGAAAATGTGGGTCACTTGCCATATCATTTTCAAAGAATATAAAAGGTGTTTTGAGTAGCTTTAAGAGCAAAATTAGAATTTTTCATTTATTTTTTCTTTTAAGTCAATATTTTGTAAAAAAAACCCAACAATTTTTTTTAGTGCATTTTTATCAATTTTTAAAAAAATTTCTTTTGAAAATACAGATAATTAAGTTCTGTTGCATTCCTGAGTTCAAAACAGCTGAAAATGAGTTGTCACTCGCCTTATCTTACATAAAAAAACATTTTTTGAGTAGTTTTAAGAGTAAAATTCTAAAACATTTTTTTTTAATTTACCTTTTAATTCTATTTTAGTATCAAACTCTTAAAAATAAAAAAAAAATGAATTTTTAGTATAATTTTTGGTGATTTTTTTGTTGAGAATACCGATAAATAATTTCTGTTTTTCCACTGCTTTCCTGAGCTCAAAGTAGCTCAAAATGTGGTTCACTTACCATGTCTAACTCGAAAGGTAAATAAGGTTTTTTGAGTAAGTTAAGAGTAAAATTTCAAAAATGTGGTCTTTTTAATTTAATTTGTTGTCTTTTAATTTGTTTTTTCTTGTAGTACTTTTTTTTGTCAATTTTTGCTGATATCTCTGTGGAAAATACAACTAAACTGCTCAACTTAAAGTTTGCCACAAGCAATTTTTCTTCTCATTTTCAATTAGCTGTAACTTTTTAAGCAATGAATTGTTTTAAATACAATTTGCACGGTCTGTAACCTCATTTCCTCTAAAATAAGGAAGTGGATAATTTTGAATTATATTATATAGTGATGCAAACATTTCAAAATTTTGATGTTCTGCCATTTCGCAATAAGCTATTTTTCCTTATCGTTTTCAGGTCAGGAGTACGCCAACATCCATATCTCGGAACTTTTTCGCTAGATTTTTTATTAAAGCACTCTGAATTTTTATACAGAGCGAAACGTAAAATGTGTGAAATTCTTGTTGCTGCTAATTTTAAATCGACGTAGTTCGGAAAAGCGGTAAAGAATCTCTTGTGTGTGTGTGTTTTCCCTCATTGGTTGACATATTGTCTGTGGATTGTTACACATTCAAAAAATTAAAAAATAAGTGCTTGACTTTTCTTAGTATACGAGCTTTCAAAAAATATTGTCACGAAAAAAATGTAAACCTGTTGGGTTATTAATTATTTAAAAGATGATGATAGATGGGAACTTATTTATGTGAAAATTACTATATTTGACTGGGCGTTAATTTACGCTTTAAATCTCTAATCTTTAAATGGGTACCGGGTCGTCGTTACCTCCCCCGAAGGGTCCTATGCTGATTTTCTCACTGAATGGGGGCTTTTCAAGAATATGGGGGGTTTATATTTAAAATAAGAAGATGGGATTCAAGTAAACTTCTATTTTCTGTGCCTTAAAATTACCCTACTACTTAACTGAAATGACTAATATGAAAACAAACACCGTTATAACAAAAGGGTCTTACCTAGGTCAAGTGTAGAGAAGGACCGTATCGTGCCAACCAATTTAACGTACTTCAGGGGTACTCCTATGCGTACCCGTGGCTTCTCTTAGGACAACAAGGACTTCTAGGACAACTTTCTTCTTTGTACTCCGACGATAACAAATTTTGGGAAAACACTTAATTACTCTTCGACGGGTGGTCGTTCGTCTATCTGACGTAACGCCCCCAAAAGGATCAACCCGAACTTCAAAAGAATCTCGGAGTCTTGCCTACGTGCAAGCCACCGAGCAAGTCCTCGTTGATGGCTCAAAAAATCCTCGAGCTTACTTCTCTTTTCGTCAGCACTTTTTTCCAATGCATTGCAACGTTCTTTTCGATGACGTCAATCAGCGGTTCGAAGTAACCAGTTGTTGAACAAATTTACGATCTATGATTTATAAATTTGGGTCAACTATTCCTTGGTTACTAAACCGGTCATCGGCCGACCATTTCTAAGGACGCTGCAATTTTATGTCTTTTTGCTTCTTTGTGACATCCCCCCCTTTTAGAAAAAACTGGTCCCCAGTTTTCAAAATCGATCCACCAAAAAATTTCTGTCCCTGAATTAAACGAAATATGGTCCTTCTCTACCTTGTTAAGTTACCTGAACTAATTTAAAAGCTAACAATTTCAATCGCTAGAACTCAAAATGTTCATCGTCATTACCAACTTCAAAACAGTAAAAAACAAATTAATAAAAGTTAAAAAAAAAAGATATTAAATGAGATATAGTCTAAATACCTATGTAGATACATAAAACTTAGATAGGTCTAAACTACCGATTTATAAAAAAAATAAAAATTTGACAACCCTTTATGAAAAACAAGACGATTCCAAATGTAGATAAGATAATGAAAATATTTTAAATTATCGAACTAAATAGAGTGTATCTCTAATAATTAACAGAGTTTGACTGTCAGAACGTATTAAACAAAATTTACTAAACTGTCGATCTAAATTAGTAACCCTGCATGTTCCCTCACAAATACTAGTCCAAGTGTCCGATTGCTTGCTCACACTTACACTTCCCCATCTGCGCTAGCTGCATCCCTGGATTTGCCCCTAGTCGTCGTTGCTGCCTCCAAGACCGGTTTTAACTATCGGTCTTCTTCTGGTATATCGGCTGCTACCTCGCGGCCTAGTTGAGCTATTGCCGATCGATGGGTTGACCATTGAGCCCCGCATCCCTTTGTTTTTGACTGTAAAGGGACCTGCTCTTTGGTTCGTCTGCCCAGAACCTCGGCTTTGGCTAGCTCTCTTCGTTGTAGCTCTGGCAAGTTTGTGTCTTGGGGGTGGCTTGGGTTCCAGCTCTGGTGCTCTTGGTTCAGCGGTTTGTGTGGCTTACATCATAGCGTCCATGGGAACATGCAAAAAGATCTGTGTTAGTATTTGATTTCTAGCTCAATATCTTTTATACTATTTTACATCTAACTTATTTTCCTTTACTTTTAACAAAAAAAAAATCCTAACAATGTATTTTTACTCTCCCCTTTTCCTAACGCAAACTAAACATGTTATTTAACCTACTTAGTCCTAGCAAAATAATTCTTTAGCTTGACTCGCCCGAAATATGCAGGCCCATCAGTTGTTTTACTAAATTCTAAGAGGGTTCACTATGCTCTAGAATGTGAATTTATCGTACTATGACTCCAACTTGATGGTGTCGATAAGATTTACTTTGCTGAACCGATTTCTTTTTCTTCCTTATTACGATATTATTGTACCTGTATTGTTCGTCCTACCGCTTTCAGCTGTACGTCGAAAAATACTAGATCGTACGCCACCCTTTTTTTTTTCTCTGCTTTAACCCGGGCATCTTTTGTTCCCAAAAAAAATTTATAGTTCTGTCTGTTGTATGTTTGTCTGTTTAGCGGGGGGGGGGGGTCTAGGGCTTTGTGGTTGTCGTAGTGAGTATCGATTCGTTCAGGTAGAAGTTGTGGGGTAAGGTAAGTTGAGTTCTAGTACCATGTACGATTAGCTCCATCATGTCTGTTAGTCAGTTGAACTGTGGCAACGTTTGAGTGGTAGGGTCCCCTCCCCTTTTTTTTCCTTCTTCCAGTTTGTAGCACCAACTGTGCTTCCTGTGGCCCCTTTGCTTTTCCTTCTGTGTCCCTATAATTTCTAGGTCAAGTGTAGAGGAGGACCGTATCGTGCCAACCAATTTAACGTACTTCAGGGGTACTCCTATGCGTACCCGTGGCTTCTCTTAGGACAACAAGGACTTCTAGGACAACTTTCTTCTTTGTACTCCGACGATAACAAATTTTGGGAAAACACTTAATTACTCTTCGACGGGTGGTCGTTCGTCTATCTGACGTAACGCCCCCAAAAGGATCAACCCGAACTTCAAAAGAATCTCGGAGTCTTGCCTACGTGCAAGCCACCGAGCAAGTCCTCGTTGATGGCTCAAAAAATCCTCGAGCTTACTTCTCTTTTCGTCAGCACTTTTTTCCAATGCATTGCAACGTTCTTTTCGATGACGTCAATCAGCGGTTCGAAGTAACCAGTTGTTGAACAAATTTACGATCTATGATTTATAAATTTGGGTCAACTATTCCTTGGTTACTAAACCGGTCATCGGCCGACCATTTCTAAGGACGCTGCAATTTTATGTCTTTTTGCTTCTTTGTGACAATATGATAACATTATTGTTGATACTCTGTTGAGATGTTTTTGTCATTTTTTGTTTTTAATGTATTAGAACCTATACAGAGGGAATCAAAATATTCTTGTGGAGAGTGGGTACATTACACCTCCCTCCTTAAGAGAAAATTTTGTTAAGGCAAAATTTTATAGCTAATGATATACCATAAATAGACGATATATTAAAAAGAAAGATACTGATTAATACTAAAATATAAAGATTATGAAATTTAGTCACTATCTTTTATTTTCGCTATTCGCGCACTGCGACGTAAAAGAGTATCTTCTTTTAGAATGACAATTTCGGAGTCTTTGTCGATTTTCACGATTTCACGATTTCCCTTTCATTTTTACTGTCTGTCGAAAGTCTTTGTTTACACAAGTTAAACGTTAAACAGTTCGTGTTTTGAACACATTTGCTAGAATTATCTGAGTGCGAATGTCCACTATTTCGGATACACGTTTTCTTACATATGTACTTATACAACTTATAAATTAAATAAACAACGATTAGTTTTAATAGTGACAATGAAATTAAAAAAAAAAACAGAATTATTAGTAATTTGAGAAAATAATGATTCTTTTAATAATGTTTCAGATAACTCCTCGAAATGTTTTAGTTTGTTACTGACAACATTTCGTTAGTAGTTTTTTCAGATCGTCGTAATTCGCGGACCAGTTGACGGATTGTTATTATTATTCTTTGGATCGACAGCATTATCTGCTTATTGTCTCTCACCAAGAGGGTTTTCCAAAAGTGGTTACTAAATTACAGGTACGGACTTGACGAAATAAATATACGGGGCCAGTCATAATGGGTGGTCGAAAATGAAATCTCATATTCCTTGGTCGATTTTAAGAGAGATTTGTCATACAATTGTGTTACCTATCGAGCTTCGTTAAAAAGTTACAGGGTGTTGAAACTAGAATTTCAAAATTCATATGGATTCATTATTCCCAAAGCGAAAGAGATATTTTATTGAAATTTTATACGTTTTGACTGCTATATAAGGCGCACTTTTTGCAATCAATAATTATTTTTATTTCCGCCAGTGGCGCGCCACGTCGACTTATATTATTTGAAAAAAAGTGGGACGTCACTGGTTTTTCGAAAAATTAAATTTAGTTTTTGAATGCCCATTAAAATACTATTGGTTTGCAACATAACTAAAGCCATAAATAATCGAATATTTTAGATTTTTCATCAAAATGAAATTATTCGCGGCTTACTTACACACTTTACAATGTTTTTTATTTATTTACTCGAAAACGGTGCGTCGTACTAAAAAAACCGAAGAGGACTCTTTTCTTTACAGTAGAATGGGTATTAAAAAACTAAGTATCATTTTGCAAAAAATCAGTGACGTGCTACTTTTTTTTTTGAAATAATACAAATCAACGTGCTGGTAAGCGCGACCCTGGCCGAAATAAAAATAAGTTTTTATTGCAAAATGTGCGTCTTTCATAGCAGTCAAAACGTACAAAATTTCAATCAAATATCTCTTACGCTTTTGGAATAATCATACATATACATTTTGAAATTCTAATTTCAACACCCTGTAACTTTTTAACGAAGCTTGAACACAATTGTATGAGAGAACACCCTTAAAATCGACCAAAGAATATGAGATTTAATTTTCGACCACCCATTATGATGCCCCCCCTATACTAATTTTGTCAAGTCTGTTTGTTTTTATGATAGCCATTATTCCCTTAGGGGGACGTTTGCGTCACGAGCCTCAGGCGAGGGATTACCAAATTGTTGGTATACCTTTTGTTTTTTCTGTAATTGTCCCTTAAGTGCATTACTTCCGTGATCACGCACTGTATGTGTTTTGTTTCATTCTTTTTTATCCCTGAGGAAGGCTCAATAAAGAGCCGAAACGTTGGCGTGTCGAGAAAATGGAAGTTTTATTTCCAGTCCTAAACCTGTTACCTTTCACCAGTGAATTAGATAGGACGTGAATACTGTAGTTATTTTATTTAATATTGCTATTATAAGTCACGAGTATCAACAATAATGGTATCATATGTTTTTATTGCTAGTGTACTAGAAAAAACGGTACTTATTTTTTTATTCTCTGAATGAGTAAGACTCGAAATGAGAGAAACACAGTAAGATTCTTTAACGCTTTTCCGAACTACGACGACTTAAAAATATCAGCAACAAGAATTTCACACATTTTACGTTTCGCTCTGTATGAAAATTCAGAGTGCTTTAATAAAAAATCTGGCGAAAAGTTCCCGAGATAGGGATGTTGGCTTACTCCCTACCTGAAAACGATAAGGAAAAAAGAGCTTATTGCGAAATGGCAGAACATCAAAATTTTGTAATTTTTGCATCACTTTGTTTCACAGTCTATATAATAAAGATAGTGTTGGTTTTTTTTCCAAAATTATCCGCTTCCTTAATCTAGAGGAAATAAGGTTTCTGACCGTGCAAATTGTATTAAATACAATTCATTGATTAAAAAGTTACAGCTGATTGAAAATGCCACAAAGGTCGCCGGGTGCCACAAGGGTGCCGAACTTTAAGTTGAGCAGTTTATATAAAAGCGGGTTGTGGCTGACATTGGGCCAGCAGTCCTCGAATCATCATCTGGAAAACTTTACCGAATCGATAAACAAAGGAGCCCCAATTTGAGATCCGAAATTGTAAGCCAAATATACGGTATAAACTCACATTCATTACCGTGTGCGTTGGTACTCACTGGGCCCCTTTTACTTTCTTGGCTTTCGTGTTTACTGAGCCCCATTTTGTTCTATGCCCTGGTGCTTACTGGACCCCTTTTATTCTTTGGTCTAGGTGTTTACTGGACGTCTTCCACTTCAGTCCCGGTGCTTACTGGACCCTTTTTATAAGTCTTTCGAGCCCTGGTGATTATCGGGCCCCATTTTCATACGATCTTTAATCTCATAGAACACTTACCGACTGCTAAAAATCATTTCATATTTTACTGTACCCCAAATCTTAACCTCCCGATAAACCGTTGATGTGCCAGTGAATTTCGTTTCATGAACTGCCAGTAGTAGACCTATAAATTACTTCGCTGTTTTAATAGTTTAGTTTGCTATAGTACCACTGAATTTGGTGATTTTTATTAAATTGGTATTTATTACGTACCACTAGCTGTATTATTCTTTGCTCTAAACTCAATAGTGGAACCTCGAATTGTGGACATTACTTTTCCACTGTCTAAAAGCATACCTGATAGGCTTTCCGTGTGGCCCCTCTACCACTTAAAACCTATAGGGGGTGGCTCCCGAGATATATTTGAAAATTGGAGAGGACGTCAAAATGTAACGTCTCTAAAGTAATACGGTTGCAACCTTACTTTTATTCAATTATCAAGACATCGTATCTGTGTAATTTTAAGTTAGAATTAAGGTTGACTTTTATAAGTTCAAGTAAAACTTCAGATTGAAGATAAAACTCCAAATATAACCTACATTGCATTGTTTATATGTCAGGTAAACAATGCAATGTACATCAAGTCTGGTGTTTTATCTGCAATGTAAAGTTTTACTTGAACTTGTAAAAGTCGCCCTAATTGGGGTAAGTTAAGTTTAATTTAGTTTTCGTTTTGTTTAGTTAAATTTCATGTTTTGGTTAGTTCAATTTTTACTATACAGGGTGTCCCAGCCAAGAGTGACCCATTTTAAATGCTTATAACTTTTCAACTATATGTGACAGCTACCTGTGGTTTACGCCATTCCTTTGTCTAGGTCTAAAGTTTTCTTTTAGTTGGCATCAAATTTTGTAGACACTGTACAGTGGGATCAAAAAAATTCCTTTTTCTCAAAATAAAAATTCTCAAGTATTTTTAACGGAACACCCTGTATATTGTGACGCCACAATTAAGAGTCCTGATCAAGATATCCAAGTACCAATAAACATCGGACTTGACACTTGAAGTTTCAGCTGAAAAAAATTAAAATAGATATTGGCGAATTTTTAATTATGCAACTTTATTAGCATATTTACAAAACGAATGGGCAGATATTGATAAATTAATAAAGAAAAAAATAAAGATTAAAAAAACTGCTGTATATGTTGGCCGTTCTGATCCACGCATTCATGAAGTTTTACCAGTAAATGGTTAAAAGAATTTTGTAACATATCCAGCGGAATCGCTTCAATTACGTTACGAATATTCCTCTTAAGATCATCCAAACTAGTGGGGAGGGGGCTATAGCACCCTGTATGCAACATTCTTTTTAGTTTTATATTCCTTTTGTCAATTTTAGTTTTTAATTAAACAAAGAAAATCAAGCTCTAATTTCTTAGTTATTAAAATTAACCCGATTTCTATTTTAATTTTTTACAGCTAAAACTTCAAGTTTCAAGTCCGAAGTTTATTGGTACTTGGATACCTTGATCATGACTCTTAATTGTGGCGTCATAATATACAGGGTGTTCCATTAAAAATAGTTGAGAATTTTGATGTCGAAGAAAAGGAACTTTTTTGATCCCACTGTATAAGTGTCTACAAAATTTGTTGCCAACTAGAAAAAAACTATAGGCCTAGAGAAAATGAATGGCGTACACCGCAGGTGGCTATCACATATAGTTTAAAAGTTATAAGCATTTAAAATGGGTCACTCTCGGCTGGGACACCCAGTATAATAATTTAATTATTATTATAAAAAAGTATATAAATAAACAACCTGTATCTTCGTAACGATGCTCTTAACGACCCTCATTTATTAGAACTTTTCTTCTTAAAATAATGCAAGCAATCACCTCCTGAAGTTAGCCAAAGTACTTTTGAATCACCCATGTATAATTTTTACATTTTGAAATTGAAAATATAAATGTATATATCAGATAAATCGCCAAAATTAAAAACTTTAGTAGCCGGACATTTATGGAACATTTAGGCTTACTTACAACTACCTGTAAAACTTAAGTTTAAAACTTAATCTTTAGATCGACACATATTTACGTTTTACAACTTATCGTAAACTGAAGTTTGACTGTATTGACACGTCGGAATCTTTTTTGACAGTTGAATTAATCATAACATTTTCATATCTTTATGGTTTTTCCAAGTTTTATCTGAAGTTTGACTGATATTGAGAACTGAAAGTTTAACTGATAGTTGTAAAAGTGGTTCTAACAGGGAGGGTTCCATAAAAGTTCTTCACTGTTTGAAATTAAATACGACATTTTTAGGTTAAATTAAAAAGAGCGCCAATAATTGTCTTATAATATTATATTTTGGACTTATTATAATCATATAAGTCGATAAAAGTGCAAATTTTAGAGAGACTTTTATGGAACTGTTACCCTAAATTTACGTTGAAAGCTTTATGATGAAAAATATCGGAATATTTTACTTTTATAGAAAAGCAAAAATAGATTCTGAATAGTTAAAGAACGACACTTGTCCGGAGGTAAAACTACCCTTATGAAAGAAATACCATCGTCAAGTGGTCCGATTTCCGGGCCAAATCGGCATCGAGGGACGTAAGCAGTCTTTACGCTACGGCCGTAAACAGTCGGCTATACCTCTTCGGGGGATAAGTCAGGCTTTTCTAAACACCGATATAATGTAAAATAAATATAACGAGAGGGCCCCCTCGTTCGAGTGCCTGAATAAATAGGGCCACCCGATAACAGGACGATTCCTTCTCTCTTATTCTAATCTTTGAGAATTTATTGGATGCATTCTCTTGGGTTGTGCAGAGCACCCCGCTCTGTCTGATAACGTTTCGAAGTGCGAATGCTAAATATTAAGGCGGCCCTTGAGAAGGGACGTGGGCAAAACACTCCAAGCCAAATCCCTTTTTAAATATTTGTTCTACTATCGCGCGCCGCGATCTGAGGGCTAAAGGATTTCCGAGGGTTTACATGGCTTTGAAGGTGCAGTTCCTCGTGATTTAGTTCGACTCAATGCGACGAGTTCTAATATAGGGAACAATAGGAAAAAATCGGTAAGAGTTAATAAAATTTGAAAAATGGTAACATTCATACCCATATCAGGGTTCTGATTTATCAGATATTGTTTGTAATTTTGAAAAAAAGTACAACAAAAATTTGCCACTTTTTTCAACACACTGTAATACTAGTATCCAAAATAGAACATTATTTCTTATGTCAGATTTATTGGGACAACGTATACTATCGAAAATAGAAATCAATGCCTTAATTGTCAATAAAAAAAGCTAAAAGCAAAAAATTAAGTTGATTTATATGAAAGAAATGAATGGATAAACTTACTTTCGAATACTCACATGTAATAGTAATTGAGTACGGGTGACACAACAGTCAACGGCACTGTCTTTTTCACTTGTGGAAATTGTTTATTGCAGCGAGAACCCGCCTCAAGCTGTTTTTTAAAATTGAAAACTTTTTGGAAACAGGCCGAAACTCTCCCTGATCAGATTCTTACGTTTCCGGAAATTCTCGATATCGGAAAGTTTCCAAAGCGGACATTTTCCTGTTCTTGCAAACAGTCAACGGCCCTGTTTTTTTCACTTGTGGAAATTGTTTATTGCGACGAGGACCCGCCTCAAGCTGTTTTTTTAAATTGGGAACTTTTCGGAAACAGGCCGAATGTTTTCTTGCTTAGCTTCTTACATGTCCGGACATTTTTGATTTCGAATAGTTTCTAAAGCGCAAATTTTCCTGCATTTGAAACAATCAACGACTATGTTTTTATCACTTTAAAAGTTGTTTACTGCGACGAGAACACTGTTTTTCAAGCTGTTTTTTAAAATTGGAAACTTTTTGGAAACAGGCCGAAACTCTCCTTGATCAGATTCTTACGTTTCCGGAAATTTTCATTTTCGGAGAGTTTCCACAGCGGAAATTTTCCTGTACATGAAACAGTCAACTGCCCTGTCTTTTTCACTTGTGGAAACTGCTTATTGCGACGAGAACTCGCCTCAAGCTGTTTTTTTAAATTGGGAACTTTTTGGAAACGGGCCGAAACTTTTTTGATTAGCTTCTTACATTTCCGGAAATTTTCGATTTCGAATAGTTTCTAAAGCCCAAATTTTCCTGCATTTGAAGTAGTCAACGACCATGTTTTTCTCACTTTAAAAGTTGTTTATTGCGACCAGAACACTCTTTCTCATGCTGTCTTTCAAAATTCGGAAGTTTTCGCAAACAGGCCGAAACTTTCCTTGATTAGCTTCTTACATTTCCAGAAATTTTTGATTTCGAATAGTTTCTAAAGCCCAAATTTTCCTGCATTTAAAACAGTCAACGACTATGTTTTTCTCACTTTAAAAGTGGTTTATTACGACGAATACACTCTTTTTTATGCTGTCTTTCGAAATTCGGAAGTTTTCGCAAACAGGCTGAAACTTTCCTCGATCAGATTCTTACGTTTCCGGAAATTTTCGATTTCGGAAAGTTTCAAAACCGGAATATTTCCTGTTCTTGAAATAGTCAACAACCCTGTTCGGAGGTTTTCAGAAACAGGTCGAAACTTTTCTTGATCAGATTCATACGTTTCCGGACATTTTCCATTTCAGAAAGTTCACAAAGCGGAAATTTCCGTGTACATGAAAGAGCCAACGTCCTTGTCTCTTTCACTCGTGGAAATTGTTTATTGCGACGATATCCCGCCTCAAGCTGTTTTTTTAAATTGGGAACTTTTCGGAAACATGCCGAAGCTTTTCTTGATTAGCTTCTTACATTTCCGGATACTTTCAATTTCTGAAAGTTTCTAAAGCGCAAATTTTCCTGCATTTGAAACAGTCAACGACCATGCTTTTCTCACTTTAAAAGTTGTTTATTGCGAAGAGAAAACTCTTTCTTATGATGTCTTTCAAAATTCGGAAGTCGCAAACAGGCCGAAACTCTCCTTGATCAGATTCTTACGTTTCCGGAAAGTTTCGATTTCGGAAAGTTTCCAAATTTTCCTGGAAAATTTTCGGAAATTTTCTTTTTCTTGAAACAGTCAACAACCCTGTTCGGAAGTTTTAGGAAAGAGGTCGAAACTTTTCTTGATGAGATTCATACGTTTCCGGAAATTTTCGATTTTGGAAAGTTTCCAAAGCGGAAATTTTCCTGTACATGGAACAGTCAACGGCCCCGTCTTTTTCACTTGTGGAAATTGTTTATTGCGACGAGAATCCGCCTCAAGCCGTTTCTTAAGATTGGGAACTTTTCGGAAACAGGCCGAAACTTTTCTTGATTAGCTTCTTACATTTCCGGAAATTTTCGATTTCGGATACTTTCTAAAGCGCAAATTTTCCTGCATTTGAAACAGTCAACAACCCTGTTCAGAAGTTGTCGGAAATAGTCCTAAACTTTTCTTAATTAGATTCATACGTTTCCGAAAATTTTCGATTTCGGAAAGTTTCCAAAGCCGAAATTTTCTTGTACTTGAAACAGTCAACGGCCCTGTCTTTTTCACTGGTGGAAATTGTTTATTGCGACGAGAACCTGCCTCAAGCAATTTTTTTAAATTGAGAACTTTTTGGAAACAGCCCGAAACTTTTCTTGCTTAGCTTCTTACATGTCCGGAAATTTTCGATTTCGGAAAGTTTCTAAAGCGCAAATTTTCCTGCATTTAAAACAGTCAACGACTATGTTTTTCCCACTTTAAAAGTTGTTTATTGCGATGAGAAAACTTTTTCTCA
This sequence comes from Taphrorychus bicolor, assembly GCA_951812265.1. Taxonomy (NCBI): domain Eukaryota; kingdom Metazoa; phylum Arthropoda; class Insecta; order Coleoptera; family Curculionidae; genus Taphrorychus; species Taphrorychus bicolor. The sequence continues at coordinate 48,274,645 of OX638299.1, forward strand.
TGCTGTTTTTCAAAATTCGGAAATTTTCGCAAATAGGCCGAAACTTTTCTTGATTAGATTCTTACATATCCGGAAATTTTCGATTTCGGATAGTTTCTAAAGCGCACATTTTCCTGCTTTTGAAACAGTCAACAACCCTGTCCGGAAGTTTTCCGAAGCAGGCCGTAACGTTTCTTGATCAGATTCGTTCATTTCCGGAAACTTTCGATTTCGGAAGGTTTACAAAGCGGAAACTTTCGTGTACATGAAACAGTCAACGGCCCTGTTTTTTTCGCTTGTAGAAATTGGTTATTGCGACGAGAACCTGCCTCGCGCTGTTTTCTAAACTTTCCTTGATCAGCTTCTTAGGTTGCCGGACATTTTCGATTTCGGAAAGTTTCTTAAGCGCAAATTTTCATGGACTTAAAACAATCAACGACTTTGTTTTCCTGACTTGAAAACTTGTTTATTGCAACGAGAAGCCTCCTTCTCATACTGTCTTTCAAAATTCTGAAGTTTTCGCAAACAAGTCAAAACTTTCATTGAACAGATTCTTATATTTCCGGAAATTTTCTGTTTCAGAAAGGTTCCAAAGCGGAAACTTTCCTGTGAAACTGTTAACGACACTGTTTCCTTTACTCAAAAAATTGCTTATTGCAAAAAACCCTCCTCATGGCGTTTTTTAAAATTCGGAGCTTTTCGGAAACAGGCCGAAACTTTCCTTGATCATATTCTGACGTTTCCGGAAAGTTTCCAAAGCGGAAATTTTCCTGTACTTGAAACAGTCACCGATCCTGTTATCGTCACTTGAAAACCGGCTTATTGCGACGTGGTCCCTCCTTCCCATGCCGCCGTTTTTTAATTTTATTTATCTCGTCGGCAGCAGGAGTGGCTCGTGACCAGCCAGCATAAAAATCAAATTCGAAAATATCAAAGCCGAAGGAGGGTGATTTCCGACCTACTTGCTCGATTCCGAAGTAATAAACCCCCGCGGGGCATTCGACCGTGTAATTGGCATTATTTTGCGAAGGGCGCAGGCAGCTTTATATTAGATTTTTTAGGGCCAAAGGTGACAGGACACCGAGTACCCTCCCCGCAAGCAAACGGTGCAGTATTCTATTCCCTTAAATTTAAAAAAAATGCTTGTGGTCATGTTTGGATTTTAGAGTTGATTTAGGGTGAAGGGAAGGGGGGGACAATTATAATAAATCTGTATGATATATACCTAATTCACTTTTTTCGACCCCTTGTTATCTTTGAAATCTTAATTTGTGTTGATAAGATACGATAAAAATGTCAAAGTCAGTTTTCCGACCCCTTCTTGACGTTAATAATAAGTGAATAGTTTATACATGATCTTCTCATAAATAACATCGAATCGGCGTTTTTAAATCTCGTATTCCCCGAACGCGTCCGTGGGGTATTCCTCGTCGGTTTTAATTAAAACTGAAAATATTGTGTATTCGGGACACACGCGAAATGAATTTTATATAAGTCATTAGCGGATTCGAATCCCTGATGTCTTCGCTAAATTTCAATTTAATTTTAATTTATCGGGTACTGCCAACTTGAAAAATTTCTTCCTCCGAAAGAAGGGTCGACGACCTTTTTCCCCAACGAGGCCTAATACGGGAAAAAAGTGAGGAAGCATATGGGGTTATTTGGAGAAATCGAAGATTACGTCACTAGGAGTAAACGGGCGTAATGTTGCGCTAAAGGAGGTTCAATTTGGTCGATCACTTTGCTTGAATCATCTAAATTGACACTATTATTAACTGAAAGTGATGATCCAATGATCCGTGTAAGCTACTAGCAATTGAAAGTGATCACTTTCAACGACAAAACTAAACATTAAACAAAATTAAACCGGACGCTACTCTCTTTCACTTTTAGAGATGATTCGCGTAAAGTTCTCTTTTCAGTAGCAGCAACTAGAAGACGAAAGCTTTCTACTGGACCATCATTCGGGTTGGTAGAAATTAGCCGGAAACGAGTACAAACTTCATAGTTTATAGATATCCCGAGAAAAGTTTCAAAAATTGGAATGGACCATCGTCTTAGTTAGAAAAAATTTGCTGAAAACGAATACCAACTTCATGTTTATTTAAAAAATAACCAATCGTAATATTTGGAGAAAGTTAGCTGAAAACGTGTACAAACTTGATGGGTTTATTTTTGCAAATAAAAAAGTAAATATTTCGAAATGGCAGTTAGAAATAACTCGAGAACTGTTGGAGACTTCAAAAATTGGAATGAACCATAGTCTTAGTTAGAAAAAGTTTGCTGAAAACGAATACAAACTTTATAGATACCTCCAGAATGGTGGAAGGTTTTAGAAATTTGAATTTAAAAAAGTTAGAAAACCAAACTTCATGGAACACAAACATCTTTGGGATTAACAACGCTAGTAGATATCTCGAGAATCGTTAAAAACTTTAAAATTTTTAAAGTTAAAACTGGACGATCGTCTTTGTTAGAAAAAAATTGCCTAAAACGAGTATAAACATATCTTTGAAAATAAAAAAGTTAATAGATGTTTCGAGAATGGCTGGAGGTTTCAATGTAGTGACTGGACCTTCGTCTTAGCTGGAAAAAGTTAGCTGAAAACGAGTACACACTTAATGGGTATATTCCTACTTATAAAAATTTAGTAAACATCTCGACAAATTATAGTAATTAAGATACCTAGAGCATTATAAGGATAATAACGCACGAGGTCGATAGTGTAGAACTCGAAGGCTTCTGGCCCGAGGGGTATTCTTCGACCAAAGGCGTTATGTCTTATAATGTTCATGGTGTTTTCAACGTTTAATGTCCGACTTCTTGTACTTAAAAAAATTTTCTTTTATGTATTATGATCAAATGTATCAAATTACTGTCAATTTAAAATCATAATGCCCAAAGGCCTTATTTTTTTGTTTATGCGCCCTAAGAAATTATTTTAAATATAAATGACTTATTAAAAATAATGCCCTAGGGAGCATAAACAAAAAAATAATGCCCTTGGGCATTATGAATTTGAATTGACAGTAATTTGATAAGTAATTGAAAAAGTAAGGTTAGAGTGTTTGTTTAAAAAAAGTATCAAGTCTTGATAGCAGATCAAAGTAGTAAATATACTGATTAAGTGAAAGAGGAGAAAGCACTTCTGGAAGCGAAATAATAAACATCTTTGGAAAATTATCAGGTCAAGGTGCAAAAGCAAGGGATAACCTCAAAATGGAATGTGATGTATGTAAACAAAGCAAGTCAGCAGTGTTTAAATGTGATATCTGCAGAAAACAAAACTGTAAATCATGTTGCCAGATAACATCATCAGAAGTAAAAGTACTCGAGCTGAATTCTCGAGTGATGAAATTTTATTGTGTGACCTGCAAAGAACAAGAGCCTATTCATTTATTTAAGAAATTATTAAAGTGTAAAAACGAAGTAATAGAAGCGAAACAAGAAATTATTAGTTCAAAAGAGCTTATCATTCAGGGTTTGAAAGATCATATTTCAACTCACAAGAAGGAAGTTGAAGGTACTAAAAGCCAACAAATCACCAAACAGCGTTCATATGGCAGTCACATAAAATATAGTGATTCAGCGTCAAGAGGCAACAGCAGTGAGGTCATGAGAGTAAAGCCGAAGAAGACTCAAGAGAGTTTAGTAACAAAATCAATGATAGAACAAAAAGTGGATCCAGGAAAAATGAAGGTGGGAGTGTCAAATATGAAATACATTAGAGACGGAGGAGTTGCCATAAGATGTGAGAAGAGAAGAGAGGAGACCTGATTAGCATTTTAAAGGACATTCAGGAACAATGAAGGACTGAATATGAAGTTAAAACAGCAGAAAAAAAATTTCCTAAGATAAAACTTGTAAACGTTGAAGAAAAGTTACTCAAGAATGAAGATGAATTTATCCAGAATATTGTGTACCAAAATGCTATTACCACCATAGAAACTGAAAATTATCATACACTACAAGGGCAAACAAGGAAAGGAAAATGTTATTTTAGAGGTTGACGCCGGTACTTACAAGTTACTGCAGGCTAAAGACCTTTCCACCTTTTTCTCACCTTTCCATTAGGCGGAAATCTTATAAATTTATTGACCATATTAATGTTATACAATGTTTTAATTGCTATAAACTGGGGCCCCTTGCAAAAGAATGTAGATCAGAATCAAAGATATGCCCTAAATGTTCTGGCAATCATGGGGCTGAAGATTGACAGTCTGAGAAAGTTATTTCTACCAACAGCAAATATACATCGCAAGTACTAAAGATCCCTAATATAGACATCAAACATACAGCCTGCGATAGGAATTGTGCTGCATATAAGAGAGTGTATACAGAACTCGAACAGAAAGTGAACTACCCCAGTATATTTCAGAAGTAGCAACTACAAGGTACACTTATGTATAACATTCAAAGCCTGTTAGCACATAAAGATGAATTGAGTATTGCAATAAAAAAATTGAAGCCGGCAGTTATTTGCCTATCTGAAACACATGTAACAGAAGATATTTGTGACCATGAAATAGATGTTCATGGATATCTTGCAATCCGCTCCAACTCCCATAGTAGACATACTGGAGGAACAGTAGTATAAATAAAGGAAAATTACAGCATAAAGTGATATTAAAAAAATCTATGGCCAACTGGAGTGGAAACTAAAATAAAAAACCAAAAGTACAAGACTTTCTCTTTGTATCATTCACCAGCTGCTAGTGATGCCGACTTTTTGACTTATATGGGGGAGTTCTTCGAAGAATGGTCAGCAACAGAAGGAACATTTATATGTTTAGGGGACTACAACATTAATATATCCAAGAACATTTTCTATTCCAACAAGTTGAAAAGCAGAATTTTGGAAAGAGGTTTTTATCAGAATGTCAGCGACATCATCAGGGTTACTGCGACAATAATTGACTTGGTAATCACAAATGACAGGGACTTAATACCAAAAGTGCATGTAACACCAAAGATTTCTGATCGCAGCCTACTGACAATAGAATTAAATCAAAATTTGGAAAATAGTGTTTTTGTTAAGTCTGTGAGAGACTACATAAATTTCAAAAAACTAAAGTTTCAATAGGATTTAATGGATAGTGTATGGAACACTGACACAAATGAACAAATGAACTGGCAAATAGCGTAGTAAACCTTATTTTAAAATCACTGAATTTACGTGCTCCTGTAAGTAATAGAAAAAGTTATAAGAAGTAAATTGGCAGAAAAAAATGGTGGAACAATGATATTGATTTCAACATGAAAACTAGAGATGAATTATACCGGAAGGCTGTGCAAAATATTTTAGAGATTACAATAACTTTAAAACACAAAGAAACAAGGTGGTACAAATGTAGAGATGTGGAAAACGATAAAAAAAACTGGTTGGAAATCAAAACATACATAAACAGAAAGGAATAGTTTTTAACAGCTATTTTATTAGGAGTATCGAAGAAATAGCCTACAGTATAAGTATTGAAGACGTTGCGTATATAACAGAAAAAATGGGCTGTTGCCCCACTAGCATGAATCAATTTAAAGGTCTATCTTTAGGGGAACTAAAACAGATAGTACAAAAACTGAAAAAGAAAAAAAGCAATGTTGACGGGATAACGACGGAAATTTTCCAGGCTGCCTTTGAATGAATTGGTGACAGATTTTTAAATTTGGTTAATAATAGTTTAGACTATGGCGTATTTCCAACACAGTAGAAAAAACTACGGAAAAATTCCAAAAAAGAATAACACAAACAAGTGTGAAGAGTTTAGAATTATCAACATGGTTCCCGTTTATGAAAAATTGCTGGAGGTGGTGGTAAATAAACAATTAATTGACTATTTTGAAACAGTCTGCTTAGTGAATATCAAGCGGGTTTCAGGAGAAACAATCCACGTGAAGGTGCACTGCAAACGATGATTATGAACTGGAGAAGTGCGCGCAACCAGAAAAAGATTGTGGGACTTATTTTCTTGGACTTTCGTAGAGCGTTTCAGACCACTGATAGCAATTTATTGGTACAGAAGTTAAAAAAATATGGTATCCAGAGAACAGACTTGAACGTGAAACTAGATACATAAATAGTACATCTAGTGAAAAGGTAAATATGTTTGGCGTTCCACAGGGTACTGTATTGGGGCCAAACCTGTTCATAATATACAGTGCGAGTTTCTAAAATGGAACAAATTCAGTAAAAAAAAAACCGTTTTATTTTTTGGAAAAACGCTTGGACCCATCGATTTACCTTTTAGATTGCCTTCTTCTTAAAATAAACCATTATACAGGTTGTGCCAATTTGGAGATATGACATCATCAATTGTTTTTTTTAAATAACAACTGCTATTTTTGTCAGCTATTTTTATAGTGTACATCAAGTTATACATAGTAGCCAATTTTCAAATTTTTATAAAGTGCCAGTCGCAAGATAATTAACAAAATTTATTTTATTTCAATCATACTGAATTTACCCCAAGCTACCCTTTCATAGATTATCTTTGACTTTCTGGTAACGATAATTTCTACCAGCATTAGGTACGTTTCATTAATGTCAATATCAAATGTACCGTTGACAGCGCTTTACTTTTCTTAAATATCTTTGCTTAAATACTTGATAATAATAACTTAATAACTCGTTCAACGTAATGTCTTACTTAGCTGAAAGTCACAAGATTGAAATTTTATTGATGATTGGATACGCAGATAGAACACAAAATGAAGTAGCTCAATGATTCAGAGACAAGCATTTAGCATCGTGATTTGCCACTCTTATCTGGAAGTACTGTAAGTAACATAGAAAAACGGTTTCGGGAAAACGGACATGTAAGAAAAACATGAATTTATCCAAAGAGTGCACTAAGGGAGGATGTCAAAGTCAATGTACTATTATCCGTCCAACAAAACCCTAATATTTCCACCAGGCAGCTAGCTAATGAACAGGAACAGCCAAATTTCAGCAGTAAAAATGCTCAAAGCCCAAAAGTTGCATCCTTACAAACTAAAAATTCTCCAGGAATTGACCGAAGATGATCATGAGAGAAGACTTCAGTTTTGCGATCAAATGATGGATCTCCTGAACAGAAACGTTGTGAACACCAACAACATTGTGTTCTCTGACGAATCGACGTTTACGCTAAATGATGAGGTGAACCGACAAAATGTTCGTTATTGGGCAGACGAGAATCCCCACTGGATGAGATAAGGTCACAATTAACGCCCAGAAAAAGTCAATGTTTCGGCCGGAATTGTCGATAATCGAGTTATAGGACCAATCTTTTTTGAATAAAATCTCAACGGAGCGAGATATTTAGAACTTTTGGAAGAGGAACTAATTCCAAATTTGGTTACTCTATTTCCTTGTCCTATAGAAGAAGATGTCCTCAACAGAAATATCTGGTTTCAACAAGATGATGCTCCTCCCCATTTTGTTATACCTGTTCGCTAATATCTGGATGAAGTATTTCGAGACCGATGGATTGGTAGAAGAGGCCCCATTGAATGGCCACCCAGGTCATCAGACCTGAATCCATTGGATTTTTTGTTGTGGTGTTACTTAAGAAGCAAAGTTACCAAACGAAATCTGAAAATGTTCAGGAGTTGAAAGCACGAATAAGGTATGAGTGCAGACTAATTTCCCCCCAAGTAATTGCAAACGTGCAAGACGAGTTTCAGTTACGTTTAGGGTATTGCCAACTAGTGAATGGACAACTTTTTGAGCATTTATTGTAGAATATTTATTAATATAAATTGATGTTTGAAATAAAATAAATTTTGATAATTATCTTGCGACTGGCAGTTATAACAATTTGACAATTGGCAACTATGTACAACTTGTTGTACACTATGAAAATAGCTAACCCAAAACTGCAGTTGTCATTTTACAAAAAGATCGCAATCTAAAATAAACGAAAAAATTAAACGTTTTTTTTACAAAATTTGTTCCATTTTAGTACTATCAAACTCACACTGTATATATTAAACATTATTAAACATTTAAAAAACTGCAAAATCCAACTGTTTGCAGATGATACTTTGATTTATGTAACGGGCGATGACGTTGAGACAGTTGTAAGGACTATGAATGAGGAAATGGTAATTTTGTACAGGTGGATAAGACAAAATGGACTGAGCCTGAACACAGCCAAAACAAAATGCATGGTGATTAAAAACAGATATAGCACAGTCGAAACTAAAATACATAATGGCATTATTATCAATAATCAGGTGATAGAACAGCTGAATCACTTTAAATATTTGAATGTAATTATTGACAAAAATTTGACATTTTCTAGACATGCAGAATATATAACGAAGAAAATAGCAAAGAAGGTTAACCTTTTGGGAAGATTGAGTATGCATCTAAGTGAGTGGTCAACACTTACAATTTACAAGACAATAATATTACCACACTTTCATTATTGCACGTCAATTCTATTTCTAATAAAAAACCAGGAGGTGGGTGTATTGCTGAAGAAGCAAAACCGAGCCATGAGGAAAATCCTAGGATGTAACAGATATGCAAGTGTTGATGTAATGCTGAGAAGAACAGGACTGGTGAGTGGTAAACAAATAATACTGATTAATACAATGACACTAATCTACAAAATAAAACACAAAATGTACCCTAAGCATTTATTGGATGGTACCAGATATGTTACAGATGTACACAACTATCAAACTAGGACCAGGGAGGACTTCTATATTGGGACAGTTTCAACAAGTTATGGCCAAAATAACCTGTTTCATAACGGTCTGGTACACTATTGCTCTACCAGATAATGTAAATAATGCAAGCACGGTAGAAGTATTTAAAAGCAGATGCCGTAGATATGTATGGAAACTATAATTGTATAGATTTTTTTTTGTTGTGATTGAATAATTGATTTTTTTTTCTAGGGATTTCTAAGGATCTAGACGTTGGGTTTTCAATGCTTGTTAGTTACATGCTATAAATAAATAATTATTATTAATCATTTATAAACAAAAATAATCATTGTTGTGTGTTGTCACGGTATACGCCCTATAAGCCATTCACCTATTATTGTCGTCAAGTAGGCGTTGCAAAATTGACTTTGACATTTTTATCGTATCTTCTTAACACGTGCTAAAGGGAGATGGGTATAAAAAAAAATGAAGCTTTTAAAAGTAACTAGAGGATACAAATAAGTGAATGGGTAATATAATTTATATCAAATCATAATACATAATAGTTAATTTTTTTAAGTACAAGAAGTCGGACATTAAACGTTGAAGACACCATGAGCATTATAAGACATAACGCCTTCGGTCGAAGTATACCCCTCGGGCCAGGAGCTCTCGGGTTCTACACTATTGGCCTCATGCGTTATTATCCTTATAATGGTACAGGTATCTTAATTACTATAAAAATTGGACTGGACCATTGTCTTAATTGCAAAAAGTTAACTGCAAATGAGTACAAATTTCATGGGTTTATCTTTGCAAATAAAAAAGTAAATATTTCGATATTGGAAGTTAGAATTATCTCGAGAAGAGTTAAGGATTTCAAAAATTGGAAGGAACCATCGTCTTAGTTAAAAAAAGTTAGCTGAAAGCAAATACAAACCATGGGTTTATCTTGGAAAATAACAAAGTTAGTAGTTACCTCGAAAAAGGTTGAAAGTTTTAAAAATAAAACTGTTCCACCGTCTTTGTTGGAAAGATTTGCTGAAACCGAATACAAACTTCATGGGCTTATCTTTAAAAATAACAAAGTTAATAGAGGTCTCGCAATTGGTTGGACTGGACCATAGTCTTGGTTGGAAAAAGTTAGCTGAATACATATACCGACTTTTCGGATTTATTATTGCAATTAAAAAATTTAGTAGATATCTCGACAACGATTTAAGGTTTTAAAAAATTGGACTGGACCATCGACTTAACTAGAAAAGGAGTACACACTTTATGGGTTTATTTTTGCAAATAAACAAGTTGGTCAACAGAAATCTTGAGTTGGTTTGTTTATGGTGTGCTTTTATTTGTCTGCGCGTCATTTTTGTTTTTTTTTTCGTTTGCCAACGCGCGCGTGGCGCTCATAGTTTAGAAAATCCGAACGCTGTGGGCAAAGTACTTTTGAAGTTTTTTGTAGGGTAAGACCACGCGCGGGGAGCGCCCCGAATTTAGGAAATATCCGAACGTTCCTCAGATGTAGCCTAAACTGCCGTAAAATTATTAACAAAGAACCTGAAGATACCTAAAAGTAACTGAAATGTCGAAACGTCTCAAATACCTTATTTCATATTAAGTAATAGGTATACAGGTAAAAAACGTGCTAAAATTCATAAAAAGATATAAAATGGTACCACGAGTACCCATATCAAAGTTGCCATTTATGACATATTGTTTGTGATTGTGAACAGAATCTACAATTGAAACTTCAGTTTGCTAACTTTACATGTCCCTAAGAATGTAAAATTTGTCAATTTTTGGGTCACCCTATAGTATCTAAATCATATCTAAATCAGAAATCAAAGGCACTATTTATAATAAGGGAATAAAACCCTAAAAAAATATTGTTAATCAAAAAGACACCGTATACTATTTAAAACAGAAATTCTTACGCAATAAATTAACAGATATCAATTTACATGAAAAAATCCTAAAATTCAAGGTTACAACACTTTTTTGGGACGCTCTATACTATCCAAAACGTAAATATATGCCCTATTTATCATACGACTACTAGAACCTACGAATAAAATCGATTACTATTGATTTATATGGGAAAAGTCGATATTTCTATATTAAGCATATAAGACTTTCCCCAACTGGCCTAAAAACCTAAATTTTTAGATAAAAATCGTGAATTTCAGCCAACGAACAGCTTATATCGCGTTTTAATGAGGATTTATCCCAAAAGCTATGAGGAGCCAAAAAAGTAGAATAATTTTAGTGTTTTTTTTAACAATTTGTGGATAAAATTGCGAAGGAATTATTTCGCAGTAAATACTCATATATATCAACACCAGACTCCTTGCATAATTATAAAATTGCTTTCATTGGTAAGTTTTAATAAAGCTTCCATCGCCTATATCTAACATCTTATTCTGCTTAGTCTACGTACTTAATAATTCGTCCTTTCTATGTAAAATACACACTGCTTATGGATCTTTTCTGCATTATTAGCATATAGGTATTAGCTTTCTGCATCATTTTTTGAGCCACCCTATACTATCTAAAACAGAAATCAACGTCCTATTCATTATAAAACGACTCGAAGTAACAATAAAATCGATTACTATAGATTTAAATGACACATATAGAAAATTCTATGTTAAACATATGGGGCACTCAAACCGGCCCAAAAAACTAAATTTTGAGAGAAAAATCGTGCATTGCTGCCTTTAACAGCTAATATCTCGTTTCGATGAAGATTTATCAAAAAATGTATAAGAACATCTAAGAAAGTAGAAGAATAGAGCTACACGTAGAGCCCATTTTCGAAGCTCTGACTAGAACAGTAACTGAGCACGGGTGGCCCAAAAATAAGGTACAAATTTTGCACTTTTTTTAAATTTTCTCAAAAACCATGAAAGCTGGCTTCTTTTTGACACATGCTTCTGATAGCCCTTAATGACCTCTTCATACATCATATTAACTGGCATATCGAAAAACCTTACCGTTTCCAAGATAAACAGAAAAATGTAAAAGTTTCAAAATTTTCAAAGGGGGTAAAGGGAGGTCGTGAAAATTTTCAGCCAAAATCGATTGTCATAGATTTTATCAAAAATAGTCTCATATGAAAGAGGGGACAAAAATATGTACAAAAATTGCAATTCTGGAATTTTCAGTAATTTCCTTCCCCTTCAAAATGGCGCAAAAAACGTAATTTTTCCACTTTTTATCGACATTTTAATACTTATATCTATATTATTCGAAAACTAAACATGGTATAACGATGATATTGATACCCATGAATAGAGCATTCTCGACCACAAAATACCTGCTTAATTTGTCGTTCAATATTTTTAATTTAGTTGAAGTAATGTTCGATCAGATGAAAATATTAGGTAATTTTTACAAAATTTTAATAGTTTTTCACTTCCCATGAGACTGTTATTAAACTTAGCAAAATAGTAATTAACGTTTTGAGCATTATTTGAGACGACTAACACTTAATTGAGACACTGTTGTTCTATTGTCATAAATGGCTTTGCTATAAAATGGCAAATGTCACTCTACCCCTATCAATGAGAAATTTAATCAGTTAAATCTCGGAACCCAGAAACGATAAAATCGAACAGTTAGTGCCAGTCGAATGGGCTTCGTTAAAGCTATTTTGTCAGTCATATACGAAAAACTGATTGTTTGGGCGTGGCACATTTATGAAGCAATATTTGTAATAAAAGAGAATACCCTGATGATGGCGTATAGTAAGCATAAAGTCGAAACCTCGGATATATTTGGTTTCAGCGCCCTTTAGCAACAGTGAGTAAGTTGGAGCAAAAAAGTGTCAATAAATTTAAAAAGTTTCCTAAATAGAACCTTGGTTACCCGCGGCAAGGTTCTGGACCTCAGAGACCTCTAGCCCGTCCCACAAAATAGCCACTTACCAAATTTCAGCTTTCTAGCTCGAACCGTTCCCGAGATATCGGCTTAAAACCAAAACTTTTCAGGCCGCCATCTTGGATTTTTAAAAATGTAATTTTTAGCGAATTTTACATAAGGGAAACCTACCATTTGATTTTCAAATTGATATCATCATCGGTTCATAAAACAGCTATAACCTAGCTATGGTCAGCTACATTGCTATGTCTGCTATATTACCATTCATGGTACTCTCATGGGTACCCAGCATCCAAAGTTGAACCATGTATCATTAACAGTTCTTTAAATACTAACGTTACTCAGCTATTGTAGCTGTGATAGCTGAGTCAGCTATATCACAATTTATGATACCCCCATATATGATACCTACCATCCAAATTTGAACTATGTACCATCTATGGTATTCCAAATATGACGTAATCTATATTCCACCCATATAATACGCATTGCCTGACGTTTTTCTTATGGGAAATACACGTGCAAAAGACTGAAAACTTTTATGCAAAATTTCGTTAATGGTACCCATGGGTTTGAAACCATAAATAAGGTTTCGACCCATGGCAACTTGCAGTCCATTCCCTAATGAACCATGGTACCAAATTTCAGTTCTCTAACTTTATTCGTTTCAGAGATATCCCCATTTTTTAATTACCCTGTCTACGGCGGCCATTTTTTTTTTCGCCTCCATCTTTTATTTATGTCGAAACCAATATTGTCCCATTTAAAAAGCATTGCACAATGTATTTCTTATGGGAAAGCCGATGAAATGGCAAAAAAATAATTACTACGCCCATGTCTGCCGAAAAATCGAAAAAATACATTTTTGCGAATTTGTAACCGCCACTGTCTGGGCGAAAACCGCGTGGTCGGACTTCGACGTCATCAGCCAAAAATGAATCCCGACACGAAATTTTCAAATCGACCAGTCTTTGTGAAAACGACCTCGAGGACTGGGCATTTTGCCAATAATCTTCCTAGAAATGTTCAAATTTTCCCCGGCCAGACAGTTTACCACGCTTTTCGGCCGATTTTCCTTAGTCTGAGGCTTTAAAGTTTATGTTTACATTTCGGAAAATCCAGCTGTCAGTTGCAGAAGGGCGCGGCCGCCGAATGCTTCCGATTACTAGTTAGTGGCTGGCGAATCGGAACCATTCGGGATTTTCGGCCAAAAGTTGAAAAATTTTGCATCGTTCGTTTCGAAATTCAATTAAGACCATTTCGCGACGTCCCAGGTAAAAGTGGTTCCTAAGTCCCAAAAAGAAAACATTCCAAGGTATCCCCTGGAATAGAAAACCATTGTATTAGATGCACGGTCTCCGGACAAATATACCTCAAAGTGGCAATTTGAAATTTAAAGTTTAAAACTTCGTCAAAATTTAAAATTCAAAGGTAGGTCCTTGAGTTTTGGCTCAATCAAGGGCCCATGTGTCTACTACCTCTCTCAATTATTGCAGATTTTTTGCGGCAAAAATGTGGAATCTACAGGGTGAAGTGTGAGGAAAGTACACCAAAATTGGCAAAAAATACGGCACAGGAAAACTTTTGTAGCTCACCCGGTATAAGAGCTAGACCAAAACTAATAACTGATTTATTTTTCTCTCCACGCTTTCTAGTTGCCTATATACCACCGAAGCTGGACCGTTCCATAGTTTTCGTAAAAATCGCAAACAACTACCTTCAAATTTTGGACACTTTTTCTAAATTGTTCTTGGACATATTTTTGACCACTCTGTATTAAAGTGACGCCTTTGGCGAGATAGGATTAAAAGTAGCCAAGGATATGCCCTTTCCCCTGGTACCATCCTTATTGGGCCAGTCGTCTAACTAAAGGGGTCCAGAAGGCCCAGAAGTCGACCATTACAAAATTTTTTTCAAAAACCGTCCCAAATTTGCGATTTTTTGTAGATTTTCCTATTTAACTTATCGGAATTAGACGTCAAAATTGTGCGTCTACATATACGAGGCAATCTATCCACGGGGCGCCCTATACCCCACGTAGCCCCGGAGTTACGACAAAGACGCCGTAAATTTGGGTACCTAAAAAACCCTCCCCCCGTAGGTACCGTCATATCGACCATATATTTGAAAAGCCCGTTCATTTCTGTCCATACGCGCAATACTACAAAATCCCGTCAAATGAGCAGTTTCAGAGATCTTCAAAAAGATAAATTTTTGAGAGTTTGGGCTGGGAAAATACACATGTAGACAGCTGCCAAGTCGCTAAGTTTCCCACAAACTTCGTAATTGAAGAAGTTGATGAGCAAAAGCATTGTATTATTTAAGTTATCAATCAGTTAAACATGACACAAAATAATAGAGAAATATAAAAAATAAAAAAACACTAAAACAGCAACACTTTGAAGAAAAACCTGAACTAACCTGTTAGTGTAGAAGGCAAAGGCAAACAAAAAGAGCCTCAAACAATGTTTACTGCTGAAGAGATTCTCAAAAATAATATAAAAAAATTAGTTAACCATAATTTTAAAAACACAGTTTTGGGCCAAAGTTACTCTATCAAACTGTTTGCTCAGTAAAGTAAATCATCAAATATTTGTATATGAAAAATAGGTGGAACATTTTCTATAAGCGTGTAATGCGTCCGGAAATATCACTAGGAGAAAAAGTGAGTCTTGCTCTCGCTAAAAGCACAGAGAGTATAACGACCGAAGTGAAGTTGAAGCCTGCATGTGGGTATTCTAAGATACAGGTGGCAATCAAAACAGTATTTCTTCTTGCAATAAGATATTTTTATTCAATTCGTAAGCTAATGGCATATAACTTAAACACCACCGTTGTTCCTCACCCACTGCCTGAGATTTCCAACGTGAGCGTAGACTCCTGGATACCCAGGCCTGGCGCACCCAGCTCCGAAGGACACCACACCAGCCAGAATACCATCGACTACGTATGGACCACCGGAGTCTCCTTGGCAGGCGTCACGTCCTCCCTGGGGATACCCTGCGCACAGAGTCCTGGGAGTGATCACTGATCCATAGGCGGCACGGCAACTGGTCTCGGACACCACAGGTACATCGACACGCCTGAGTTGGACAGTACCAGCGCCATTTTCTGAGGTGGTACCCCATCCAGAGACGGTACCATAAGCACCTTCAGCGAATTCAGCATTGTCTGCAGGCAGGGCGACGGAAGAAGTGGGAAGTCCCGATTGGATAGCGTCTGAGGCCAGAATGAGGACGGCGATGTCATAGTCTAAGTTGGCGTATTGTTCGTGGTAGATGATCCTCTCAACAGCGATACGAAGACCCCCGCTGTTATGGAGACTGGAACCGGAACGGATATTGAGGAGGGACACTTGGGCGATGACGCTGGGTACGACACAGTGAGCCGCGGTCACTATGACTCTGGCAGAGACGATGGATCCTCCGCATATTTGTGCTCCGTTACGCAGTAGAGCCACCTGGTAGGGCAAGTCTTCGATGTTGGCGGCTTCACCACCCACGATCCTACCACCGATGGTCGGGTGGATGTCAAGGATGGTTTCATTGTAGGGCCCCTGGAGGTCTACGCTGCTAGGGGCGGCTGCAAAAATGCAAAAAAAAAATCTTAAAAAAATAGCAAAAGAAAAAAAAACGATACCTTACCGCAAGCCAATCCAATTGCGGCCACAAAAATGAGAAGTCGGTTCATTGTTGTCTTTGACGAGAGAAGACCCACTGTGATTAACAAGAGAACATTTTCCATTTTATACCGCTTTGGATCATTTTCTTTATCAACGTTAATTAGAAATTAAGTAGTCTACAAACAGATTGGCGATTACCGGAGAATCTCTGGCATTAAGTGGCGAACACGCGGATTAGAAGGTAAATTTGGTTTTTCTAATCCACCACAGCTCTTTTGTGTGAATTTATGTGTTAAGGGCAAAAAGTACAAATTTTTATATTATACATTATTTTTTCCACGACCATCAGCCATATAAAAAAAAAACAAAAAACAATTGTTGGAATCGGGCATTGAACTCGTAATATCACGAACGTACGAGTGATTGCCGCTCAACACGGAGGTCACTACTTTTGGGAAGGACAAGGAAAATCCAACTTTTTTTTTGTATATGGCCCTGTGGTCGAGAGAAAAATAGTGAACCCAACTCACCAACATTTTACGCTCGTGTGTTAAGGACTAGTTTCTTAGCTTGATATGTAATAATTATTTCTCACGGCCCCTTATTGAACCAAATATAAAAATTTTAGATAACGTTACATAGTGGTGCATTAAGATTTCCTGAGCTGTCGCATCCCGGAAAATGGTCTTTGCATCTTAGAGTAATTTACATATTAAGGGCAAAAAGTAAAACTTTTATGCGGGAAGAAAAGTACACTTCGCATTGAGCGGCAATCACTGGATGCGTTCGCAACATTACGAGTTCAATACCCAGTTCCGACAATCTTATTTATTTCTTTTTTTTGTAAATGCCATACAGAAAAATAGTGTTCCCAACTCGCAAGAAAATCTCTCAACACAATTACGTCATTGAATTTTACGCTCGTGTGTTAAGAGTTAGTGTCTTAGCTTGATATGTGACTGTCTATTTTCCACGATCCCTTATGAAAACAAACATAACAATTTGGGGTAGTAGCCCCGAAAACTTATGCTTACATATAGTCGTGCATTAGAAATTTCTCACAGGCGGTCGTGTGTTACCAAAAACAATTGAATATTTGGGATATTGAATGAATGGATATTCAAATGAATGATACTACTAAGACGATTACGTTATCGAATTTGATGTGTTTTGTTATTAAAAATACTCATTTCGAGTGACAGCTCATTTAAAAAACTTTTTTCTAACTGCCTAGTGTCGTTTGCCGGGTTTAATGTATCTTTAACCCAATTTTGGATCAATCGCAGTTTCTTATTTTTAAAGATACATTCTTCGAGTAGATACTCGATTTCAGCTTACTTTTCCAACTTAGACAATTGCATTATCGAATTTAACGCATCTCTTACCCTCTAATCAAGAAATCAAATTTTTGTTTTGTTTTTAGAAATTCACACTCGATCACTTATTTAATAGCTATTTATGTAACCAGTTACGAAAAGTCCGATTTTGTGTAACGAATGAATGTTTGCGGGACGAGCGCAGCGAGTTCCCGCAATTTGAATGAGATACACAAAAAAGAATTTTCGTCACGTGTTTCATACATGATTTTTTCTAATTTTGACTACAAATACCTACTTAGAAAGATTTATTATTATTAAACTTCAATATTTACCTTTAAACCACTTTGTATCTACTTATTACCGTAAAACTGTAGCAACGATGTGCCACAACCAAAACCTATTTTTTTCTATGGTGATGAAACGAGCTTTTCATCACCAGTTTTGAAAGATTTTACTTTTCGTAACCAGTTACGAAAAGTAGGACATTACGTCACTCTCATCAGTATTGAAAAGTGCCTCTTTATATGTCAAAATTAGAAAAAGAGTTTTTTTCTAACTCTGCTCGTAGTTTTTGCCAGGTTTGAACTATCTTTAACCGAATTTTCTAAGAATCTCATGTTTCTTATTTTTAAAGATACACCCTTTGAGTATTCGTCAATTTCAGCAATTTTTTTCTCTTGTTTTTAAAGATACTCAATTCAAGTGACAACTAATATATAACTACTATCTTTCCAACTCTGTTCAGTGTTGTTTGCCAGATTTAACGTATTTTTAACCCAATTTTGACAGATTTGCATGTTTTTTATTTTTAAAGATACACTCTTCCAGTAGGTACTCGTTCTCAACTAATTTTTTCCAACTATTATTACGTTATTAGATTTGACGTATATCTCACCTTGTGATCAAGAAACTAGAACTCATTTTATTTTTAAAGATATTCTTTTTGAGTGACTTATAAAAGTTTTTTCTAACTGTGCTTTCTGTGCTACGTGCCGTTTGTCAGATTTAATGTATCTTTAACCCAATTTCGGAAGAATCGCATGTTTCCTATTTTTAAAGGTTCAGCCTTTGAGTAGATACCCTCGATTCCAGCTAATTATTTCTAACTAAAACGATTTCCTCAACGATCTTGAAATGTCTCTGTGGTCAAGTACCAGAAATTCTCTTGTTTTTAAAGATATTCATATTGAGTAAAAACTCATTTAAAAATTTTTTTGTAACTCTTCTTAGTGTCGTTTGCCAGATGAAACGTCTTTAACCCAATTTTGAAAAAATTGCATGTTTCTTATTTTTAAAGATATACCCTTCGCGTAGGAACTCGTTTTCGGCAGTTTTTTTTCCACCTAAGACAATTACGTTATCAAATTTGAAGTATCTCTCATTCGGTGATTAACAAACCAGAAATTCTCTTGTTTTTTTGACGTATCTTTAACCCAACTTACGAAGAATCGCATGTTTCTTATTTTTAAAGATACACCCTTCGAATAGGGACTCGATTACAGCTAATTGTTTCCAACTAAGATGACATCACCAACGATCTTGACGTTTCTCTGTAATCAAGAAGCCAAAAATTCTCATCTTTGTAAAGATACTTAATTCGAGTCCCAACTCATTCAAAGACCTTTTTTCTAATACTGCTTGGTAGCGTTTGCCAGACTTAACGAATCTGTAACTTATTTTTTGAAGATTGGCATGTTTATTATTTTTAGAGATACACTCTTTGAGTAGGTACGCGTTTTCAGCTAACTTTTTTCAACTAAGAAAATTACTTTATCAAATTTGATGTATCTCTCACCCTGTGACCAAGAAAACATTTTTTTTCTTTTTAGAGATACACACTCCATTTAAAATCAAACATTTAAATAATTTTTAAACTCCGCTCGTAGTTTTTGCCAGGTTTGAAGTATCTTCAACCGAATTTTCTAAGAATCGCCTGTTTCTTATTTTGAAAGATACACCCTTTAAGTATTACTTGATTTCAGCAATTTTTTTCTCTTGTTCCTAAAGGTACTCAATTCGAGTGACAACTCATTTATAAGTACTATTTTTCTAACTCTGTTCTGTGTTGTTCGCCAGATTTAACGTATTTTTAACCCAATTTTTGAAGAGTTGCATGTTTTTTATTTTTAAAGATACACCCTTCCATATATAGGTACTCGTTCCCAGCTAATTTTTTCCAACTAAAACAATTACGTTATTAGATTTGACGTATCTTTCACCCTGTGATCAAGAAACTAGAACTCATCTTATTTTTAAAGATATTTTTTTCGAGTGACAACTTATTTATAAAACATTTTTCTAACTGTGCTTTCTGTTTTTTGTAACTCTATTTAATGTCGTTTGCGAGATGAAACATATCTTTAACCCAAATTTGAAAAAATCGCATGTTACTTATTTTTAAAGATACCTACACCCTTCGCGTAGGAATTCGTTTTCAGCAATTATTTTCCACCTAAGACAATTGCGTTATCAAATTTGAAGTATCTCTCATTCGGTGATGAAGAAACCAGAAATTCTCTTGTTTTTAAAGATACTCATTTCGAGTGACAACTCATTTAATAAACATTTTCTAACTCTGCTTGGTGTCGTTTGCCAGATTTGACGTATCTTTAACCCAGCTTTGGAACGGTCGCCTTCTTCTTATTTTTCTCGATTTCAGCTAATTGTTTCCAACTAAGACGACTTCATCAACGATCTTGACGTTTCTCTGTAATCAAGAAGCCAGAAAATCTCTTGTTTGTAAAGATACTTAATTCGAGTACCAACTCATTCAAAGACCTTTTTTCTAACACTGCTTGGTATCGTTTGCCAGATTTAACATATCTGTAACTTAATTTTTGAAGATTGGCATGTTTATTATTTTTAGAGATACACTCTTTGAGTAGGTACGCGTTTTCAGCAAAATTTTTTCAACTAAGAAAATTACTTTATCAAAGTTGATGTATCTCTCACCCTGTGACCAAGAAAACTAATTTTTTTCTTTTAAGATATACACACTCAATCACTTATTTAAATAATTTTTTTCTAACTCTGCTCGTAGTTTTTGCCAGGTTTAAAGTATCTTTAACCGAATTTTCTAAGAATCGATTGTTTCTTATCTTTAAAGATACACCCTTTAAGTATTACTTGATTTCAGCAGTTTTTTTCTCTTGTTTTTAAAGATACTCAATTCGAGTGACAACTCATTTATAAGTACTATTTTTCTAACTCTGTTCTGTGTTGTTCGCCAGATTTAACGTATTTTTAACCCAATTTTGGAAGAGTTGTATGTTTTTTATTTTTAAAGATACACCCTTCTAATACGTACTCATTCACAGCTAATTTTTTCCAACTAAAACAATTACGTTATTAAATTTGACGTATCTTTCACCCTGTGATCAAGAAACTAGAATTCATCTTATTTTTAAAGATATTTTTTTCGAGTGACAACTTATTTATAAAACATTTTTCTAACTGTGTTTTCTGTTTTTTGTAACTCTATTTAATGTCGTTTGCGAGATGGAACGTATCTTTAACCCAATTTTGAAAGAATCGCATGTTTCTTATTTTTAAAGATACACCATTCGCGTAGGAATTCGTTTTCAGCAATTATTTTTCCCACCTAAGACAATTACGATATCAAATTTGAAGTATCTCTCATTCGGTGATCAACAAACAGAAATTGTCTTGTTTTTAAAGATAGTCATTTCGAGTGACAACTCATTTAATAAACTTTTCCTAACTCTGCTTGGGGTCGTTTGCCAGATTTAACGTATATTTAACCCAACTTTGGAAGGGTCGCATGTTTCTTATTTTTAAAGATACACCCTTCGAGTAGGGACTCGAACCCAGCTAATAGTTTCCAACTAAGACGACTTCATCAACGAACTTGACGTATCTTTGTAATCAAGGAGCCAGAAATTCTCTTGTTTTTAAAGATACTTAATTCGAGTGACAACTCATTTAAAGTCCTTTTTTCTAACACTGTTTGGCATCATTTGCCAGATTTAACATATCTGTACCTAACTTAATTTTTGAAGAGTGGCATGTTTATTTTTTTAGAGATAAAATCTTTGAGTATATACGCGTTTTCAGCAAACTTTTTTCAACTAAGAAAATTACTTTATTACTTTTGACGTATCTCTGACCCTGTGACCAAGAAACCAAAAATTCTCTTGTTTTTAAAGATATACCTTTTGAGTGAAAACTCATTTAAAAAACTTTCTTCTAACTGTGGTTAGTATCGTTTGCCGGATTTAACGTATCTTTAACCCAATTTTGAAAGAGTCGCTTAGTCCTTATATTTAAAGATACACACTTCGAGTAGGTACTCGATTTCAGCTAATTATTTCCAGCCAAGATCATTTCATCACCTTGAACATATACAGATATGTAGGTATTTGTTTTCAGCAAATTTTTTTCAACTAAGACAATTAAGTTATCAAATTTGACGGATGACTCACCCTGTAATTAAGAAACTAGATAACTCTCTTACTTTTAAAGATATTCATTTCAAGTGACAAGTTTTAAAAAACTTTTCTAACTCAGCTTAGTGCCTTTGTCAGGTTTGCCGTGTTCTTAACCCAATTTTGGGTTAAGGACCAAAAAAGTGGTTACTCATTTTCAGCAAATTTTTTCTAATTAAAACGATTACATGATTGAATTTGTATCTCTCACCCAGTGATCAGAAAACCAGAAATTCTCTTCTTAAAGGTACTCATTTCGAATGACAACATATTTATACGTTTTTTTTCTACCTTTGGAAACTGCTGTTTGCCAAATACGACGTATTTTTATCCCAATATTGGAAAAATCGTATGTTTTTAATTTTTAAAGATATAACCTTATAGCGGTTACTCGTTTTCAGCTATTTTTTTAAGACAATTATTACAAAAACAAACCAAAAATTCTCTTGTTTTTGAAGATACTCATCTCGAGTGACAACTCATTTAAAAAACTTGTTCTACTGTCGTCCAAGTGACAACGTTACGAGGATGGAGAATGTACGGGGTGTTCATTAGAATGCGTCATCTAGAAGGCTATACTTTTTTGACAGAAAAGGATAACGTAATCAAGTTAATCAACTTTCCTTTCTCCATCCTCTTCGTTTGATATTTTACACCCAACTAGATGACGTTTTCAAATAAACATCCACTATGATGGGAGAAAGGTTTTTGTGTGAACTCAGAGGACGAATTTGCGTTGGTGTTGCTTGAGGGAGGGGAGTGTTGAAAGATGTGCTAGAGTTGCCAAGAATGGTAGAAAGGAAAGATGTGTGTGTGAAAGGAGGTGTGACGTTATGAAGGATGTTGACTAATGCTCAGTCGATGAGTCCGTGGATGACGTTCTGCCACAATATTTCCCTTCCAGTGACAATGAAGGTTGAAGGTATGATGGAAGAGGCGCGGCTGTTTTCTATTTTTTTATTTCTTTTTGCGAACTGCGGGAACAAAGTTGTGTTGCTATTGGTTGAGCGAGGCGATTAATAAGAATGTGCCAGTGTTGCGGAGACTGGTACCAAGGAGTAGTGTATGTGAGCCGGTAGATGAAGTTTCGGCGCTGCCATCTGTGAGTCGCTGAATGAAGTTCCGTCACAAATTTATTCATTCGACCCCCTGCTGCAAAAGTGTTGATAGACTTGTTGGACCCTTTGAAATCTTCGAAGTTCATCACAATTATTAATATTTCTAAAATCAGAATTAGGGACAGCAGCAAGTCGCTTTCCAATCAGAAAGTGAGTTAACGTAACAACGTATAAATAACAATCAGGAGAAAGAGGGACAAGTTTAAACTACCCTCAATTTTGCAGAACTTTTCAAAAGTAAGTGATACTTTACATATAATTGGTTGCCTTACGCCCATATCAGTTGTGTTCTTCTCTTCATTTCAACATATTTGATTGATTTCCCTAGTCTGATATCGTGATTCAAGTTTACACACAGCGTTTTCGAATAACAGTCGTACCATATGTATAGAAGTAAAGCAAACATTGTTGTCGTCTCATTGTTGTACAGATAACAAAAATTTGCAATTTCATGAGTAAACAAACAAACCTCGAAATAACGCGTCAAAATTCTTTACAATCCCACGGCGGATTAGACGAAACTAATTCACATCCTAATCCATATTTAGTCAAGAATTAATGCCAGAGATTATCGGAATATTGTCGATTTGCTTCCAGAATGCTTAATTGCTAATTAACGTTGATGATCGACCTGATCTAGACGAAATAAAAACGCAAATTTTCTGCTGCCAAGACTAGAGTGGGTCTTCTCTTCTCCAAGGCAATCATGAACCGAATTCTCATTTTTGTGGCCGTGATTGGATTGGCTTGCGGTATGTATTTTGTTATGTTTTTTTTCTTGTTAGTGTTTAATTCTCTGTCCAATAGAAAGCACACTTTAGTCTGATGTGTTGAAGAGAAAGCTTTTCGTTTTGTCTCAGAAAATCCTATTTGTGCTGATCCTGTTACTCAGAATTTCAAAAGAAAGAAGATTTCAGTTTCCGATTCTGAGCCTCTTTGTTTCTCATAAATTAGTTTTTAACATACATTCAGGAGTGATTCTCTGTTCAACCGAAAGACGCTTTGTCTCAGAAAATCATACTTGTGCTGGTCCAGTGTTTACCTCAAAACTCGAAAAACGACACATTTAAAGTCCGGATTCTGAACCTCCTCATTTCTCAATTTTTTTTTAACCTAATCTTAAATGGTTCTCTGCCCAACTGAAAGACACATTTTAGTCTGTTGTGTTAAAAAGAAACTACGTTTTGCTTCAGAAATCATACTTCTGCTGATCCAGTGTTTACCTCAAAACTCAAAAAAACTGCACATTTGAGTTTCAATATCTGAGCGTTTCTGTTTCTCAAAAATTAGTTTTAACATGTTCTTAAAAATAATTCTCTGTTCAACAGAAAGACATATTTTAGTCTAATGTGTTGAAAAGAATGTACGTTTTACCTCAGAAAACAATACTTATGCTGGTCCAGTGTTTACCACAAAACTAAAAAAAAAGCACATTTGAGTTTCAGATTCTGAGCTTTTCAGTTTCTCAAAAGTTAGATTTAACATATTCTTAGAAATGATTCCCTGTCCAACAGAAAGACTAAAATATGTCTAATGTGTTGAAAAGAATGAAGGTTTTGCCTCAGAAAATCATACTTGTGCTGGTCCAGTGTTTACCTCAAAACTCAAAAAAAGGCACATTTGAATTCCAGATTTTGAGCCTCTTTATTTCTCAAAAATTAGTTTTTAACATATTCTTAGAAACAATTTTCTGCTCAACAGAAAGACACACTTTAGTCTGATGTGTTGAAAAGAAAGTACGTTTTGCTTCAGAAATCATACTTGTGCTGATCCAGTGTTTACATCAAAACTCAGAAAAACTGCACATTTGAGTTTCAGTAGCTGAGCGTTTCTGTTTCTCAAATATTAGTTTTAACATGTTCTTAGAAATAATTCTCTGTTCAACAGAAAGACATATTTTAGTCTAATGTGTTGAAAAGAATGTACGTTTTGCCTCAGAAAACAATACTTATGCTGGTCCAGTGTTTACCTCAAAACTAAAAAAAACTGCACATTTGAGTTTCAGATCCTGAGCTTTTCAGTTTCTCAAAAGTTAGATTTAACATATTCTTAGAAATGATTCCCTGTCCAACAGAAAGGCTAAAATATGTCTAATGTGTTGAAAAGAATGTACGTTTTGCCTCAGAAAATCATACTTGTGCTGGTACAGTGTTTACCTCAAACTTCAAAAAAAGGCACATTTGAATTCCAGATTTTGAGCCTCTTTGTTTATCAAAAATTAGTTTTTAACATATTCTTAGAAATAATTTTCTGCTCAACAGAAAGACACACTTTAGTCTGATGTGTTGAAAAGAAAGTACGTTTTGCTTCAGCAATCATACTTGTGCTGATCCAGTGTTTACCTCAAAACTCAAAAAAACTGCACATTTGAGTTTCAGTATCTGAGCGTTTCTGTTTCTCAAAAATTAGTTTTAACATGTTCTTAGAAATAATTCTCTGTTCAACAGAAAGACATATTTTAGTCTAATGTGTTGAAAAGAATGTACGTTTTGCCTCAGAAAACAATACTTATGCTGGTCCAGTGTTTTCCACAAAACTAAAAATAACTGTACATTTGAGTTTCAGATTCTAAGCTTTTTAGTTTCTCAAAAATTAGATTTAACATATTCTTAGAAATGATTCCCTGTCCCACAGAAAGACTAAAATGTGTCTAATGTGTTAAAACGAATGTACGTTTTGCCTCAGAAAACAATACTTATGCTGGTCCAGTGTTTACCTCAAAACTAAAAAAAACTGCACATTTGAGTTTCAGATTCTGAGCTTTTCAGTTTCTCAAAAGTTAGATTTAACATATTCTTAGAAATGATTCCCTGTCCAACAGAAAGACTAAAATATATCTAATGTATTGAAAAGAATGTACGTTTTGCCTCAGAAAATCATACTTGTGCTGGTCCAGTGTTTACATCAAAACTCAGAAAAACTGCACATTTGAGTTTCAGTATCTGAACGTTTCTGTTTCTCAAAAATTAGTTTTAACATGTCCTTAGAAATAATTCTCTGTTCAACAGAAAGACATATTTTAGTCTAATGTGTTGAAAAGAATGTACGTTTTGCCTCAGAAAACAATTCTTATGCTGGTCCAGTGTTTACCTCAAAACTAAAAAAACTGCACATTTGAGTTTCAGATTCTGAGCTTTTCAGTTTCTCAAAAGTTAGATTTAACATATTCTTAGAAATGATTCCCTGTCCAACAGAAAGACTAAAATATGTCTAATGTGTTGGAAAGAATGTACATTTTGCCTCAGAAAATCATACTTGTGCTGGTACAGTGTTTACCTCAAAATTCAAAAAAAGGCACTTTTGAATTCCAGATTTTGAGCCTCTTTGTTTCTCAAAAATTAGTTTTTAACATATTCTTAGAAATAATTTTCTGCTCAACAGAAAGACACACTTTAGTCTGATGTGTTGAAAAGAAAGTACGTTTTGCTTCAGAAATCATACTTGTGCTGATCCAGTGTTTACCACAAAACTCAAAAAAACTGCACATTTGAGTTTCAGTATCTGAGCGTTTCTGTTTCTCAAAAATTAGTTTTAACATGTTCTTAAAAATAATTCTCTGTTCAACAGAAAGACATCTTTTAGTATAATGTGTTAAAAAGAATGTACGTTTTACCTCAGAAAACAATACTTATGCTGGTCCAGTGTTTACCTCAAAAACTAAAAAAAAACTGCACGTTTGAGTTTCAGATTCTAAGCTTTTCAGTTTCTCAAAAATTAGATTTAACACATTCTTAGAAATGATTCCCTGTCCAACAGAAAAACTAAAATATGTCTAATGTGTTGAAATGAATGTACGTTTTGCCTCAGAAAATCATACTTGTGCTGGTCCAGTGTTTACCTCAAAACTCAAAAAAAGGCACATTTGAGTTCCAGATTTTGAGCCTCTTTGTTTCTCAAAAATTAGTTTTTAACATATTCTTAGAAATAATTTTCTGCTCAACAGAAAGACACACTTTAGTCTGATGTGTTGAAGAGAAAGTACGTTTTGCTTCAGAAATCATACTTGTGCTGATCCAGTGTTTACATCAAAACTCAGAAAAACTGCACATTTGAGTTTCAGTATCTGAGCGTTTCTGTTTCTCAAAAAATAGTTTTAACGTGTTCTTAGAAATAATTCTCTGTTCAACAGAAAGACATATTTTAGTCTAATGTGTTGAAAAGAATGTACGTTTTGCCTCAGAAAACAATAATTATGCTGGTCCAGTGTTTACCTCAAAACTAAAAAAACTGCACATTTGAGTTTCAGATTCTGAGCTTTTCAGTTTCTCAAAAGTTAGATTTAACATATTCTTAGAAATGATTCCCTGTCCAACAGAAAGACTAAAATATGTCTAATGTGTTGAAAAGAATGTACGTTTTGCCTCAGAAAGTCATACTTGGGCTGGTACAGTGTATACCTCAAAACTCAAAAAAAGGCACATTTGAATTCCAGATTTTGAGCCTCTTTGTTTCTCAAAAATTAGTTTTTAACATATTCTTAGAAATAATTTTCTGCTCAACAGAAAGACACACTTTAGTGTGATGTGTTGAAAAGAAAGTACGTTTTGCTTCAGAAATCATACTTGTGCTGATCCAGTGTTTACCTCAAAACTCAAAAAAACTTCACATTTGAGTTTCAGTATCTGAGCGTTTCTGTTTCTCAAAAATTAGTTTTAACATGTTCTTAGAAATAATTCTCTGTTCAACGGAAAGACATACTTTAGTCTAATGTGTTGAAAAGAATGTACGTTTTGCCTCAGAAAACAATACTTATGCTGGTCCAGTGTTTACCTCAAAACTAAAAAAAACTGCACATATGAGTTTCAGATTCTGAGCTTTTCAGTTTCTCAAAAGTTAGATTTAACATATTCTTAGAAATGATTCCCTGTCCAACAGAAAGACTAAAATATGTCTAATGTATTGAAAAGAATGTACGTTTTGCCTCAGAAAATCATACTTGTGCTGGTCCAGTGTTTACATCAAAACTCAGAAAAACTGCACATTTGAGTTTCAGTATCTGAACGTTTCTGTTTCTCAAAAATTAGTTTTATCATGTCCTTAGAAATAATTCTCTGCTCAACCGAAAGACATATTTTAGTCTAATGTGTTGAAAAGAATGTACGTTTTGCCTCAGAAAACAATTCTTATGCTGGTCCAGTGTTTACCTCAAAACTAAAAAAAACTGCACATTTGAGTTTCAGATTCTGAGCTTTTCAGTTTCTCAAAAGTTAGATTTAACATATTCTTAGAAATGATTCCTTGTCCAACAGAAAGACTAAAATATGTCTAATGTGTTGAAAAGAATGTACGTTTTGCCTCAGAAAGTCATACTTGGGCTGGTACAGTGTATACCTCAAAACTCAAAAAAAGGCACATTTGAATTCCAGATTTTGAGCCTCTTTGTTTCTCAAAAATTAGTTTTTAACATATTCTTAGAAATAATTTTCTGCTCAACAGAAAGACACACTTTAGTCTGATGTGTTGAAAAGAAAGTACGTTTTGCTTCAAAAATCATACTTGTGCTGATCCAGTGTTTACCACAAAACTCAAAAAAACTGCACATTTGAGTTTCAGTATCTGAGCGTTTCTGTTTCTCAAAAATTAGTTTTAACATGTTCTTAAAAATAATTCTCTGTTCAACAGAAAGACATCTTTTAGTATAATGTGTTGAAAAGAATGTACGTTTTGCCTCAGAAAACAATACTTATGCTGGTCCAGTGTTTACCTCAAAAACTAAAAAAAAACTGCACGCTTGAGTTTCAGATTCTAAGCTTTTCAGTTTCTCAAAAATTGGATTTAACACATTCTTAGAAATGATTCCCTGTCCAACAGAAAAACTAAAATATGTCTAATGTGTTGAAATGAATGTACGTTTTGCCTCAGAAAATCATACTTGTGCTGGTCCAGTGTTTACCTCAAAACTCAAAAAAAGGCACATTTGAGTTCCAGATTTTGAGCCTCTTTGTTTCTCAAAAATTAGTTTTTAACATATTCTTAGAAATAATTTTCTGCTCAACAGAAAGACACACTTTAGTCTGATGTGTTGAAGAGAAAGTACGTTTTGCTTCAGAAATCATACTTGTGCTGATCCAGTGTTTACATCAAAACTCAGAAAAACTGCACATTTGAGTTTCAGTATCTGAGCGTTTCTGTTTCTCAAAAAATAGTTTTAACCTGTTCTTAGAAATAATTCTCTGTTCAACAGAAAGACATATTTTAGTCTAATGTGTTGAAAAGAATGTACGTTTTGCCTCAGAAAACAATAATTATGCTGGTCCAGTGTTTACCTCAAAACTAAAAAAAACTGCACATTTGAGTTTCAGATTCTGAGCTTTTCAGTTTCTCAAAAGTTAGATTTAACATATTCTTAGAAATGATTCCCTGTCCAACAGAAAGACTAAAATATGTCTAATGTGTTGAAAAGAATGTACGTTTTGCCTCAGAAAGTCATACTTGGGCTGGTACAGTGTATACCTCAAAACTCAAAAAAAGGCACATTTGAATTCCAGATTTTGAGCCTCTTTGTTTCTCAAAAATTAGTTTTTAACATATTCTTAGTAATAATTTTCTGCTCAACAGAAAGACACACTTTAGTCTGATGTGTTGAAAAGGAAGTACGTTTTGTCTCAGAAAATCATTCATCGTTTACCTCAACTTCTTTTGTTTTCCTCAAAATTTCAAAAGGAAGCACATTTAAGTTTTGGATTCTTAGCCTCTTTGTTTCTCAAAAATTGGTTTTTAACAATAAAGTATAAAGCAATAAATGATTAGCTGCCCAACCGAAAGGCACAGTTTAGTTTGATGTATTAAAAAGAATGTATTTGACTTCGAAAATAATACGTGCTCGTCCAGTGTTTACCTCAAAACTAAAAAAAAACGGCACATTTGAATTCCAGATTCTGAGCCTCTTCGTTTCTCAAAAATTAGTTTTTAACATGTTCTTAGAAATGATTCTCTGTCGAACCGAAAGACACACTTTAGTCTGATGTGTTGAAAAGGAAGTACGTTTTGTCTCAGAAAACCACTCATCCTTTACCTCACAACTTCTTTTGTTTGCCTCAAAATTTCAAAAGAAAACTCATTTTGAGCCTCTGTGTTTCTCAAAAATTAGCTTTTAACATTAATGTATAAATGATTGGCTGTCCAACCGAAAGGCAAACTTTAGTTTGATGCATTGAAAAAGAAAGTAGGCTTAGACTTAGAAAATCATACGTGCTGGTCCAGTGTTTACCTCAAAACTAAAAAAAAACGGCGCATTTGAAATCCAAATTCAGAGCCTCTTTGTTTCTAAAAAATTAGTTTTTAACATATTCTTACAAATGATTTTCTGCTCAACACAAAAACACACTTTAATGTGCCTTTCTGTCTGTTTCTGTGATGTGTTGAAAAGAAAGTACGCGTTGCCTCAGAAAATCACACTTGTGCTGGTCCATGTTTACTTCAAAACTCAAAAAATCGCACATTTGAATTCCAGATTGTGAGTATCTTTGTTTCTCAAAATCTAGTTTTTAATATATTTTTAGAAATAATTCTCTGTGCAACAGAAAGACCCACTGTCGATGTGTTGAAAAGAAAGTTTGTTTTGCCTCAGAAAATCCTATTTGTGACGATCCAATGTTTACCTCAGAATTTCTTTTTGTTTGCCTCAAAATTTAAAAAAAATCAAGATTTCAGTTTCAGATTCTGAGCCTCTTTGTTTCTCATAAATTAGTTTTTAACATACATTTAGGAATTATTCTCTGTTCAACCGAAAGACGCTTTGTCTTAGAAAATCATAATTGTGCTGGTCCAGTCTTTACCTTAAAACTAAAAAAACTGCACATTTGAGTTTCAGATTTTGAGCTTTTCAGTTTCTCAAAAAATTAGTTTTAACATATTCTTAGAAATGAATCTCTGTCCAACAGAAAGACATAATTTAGTCTGATGTGTCGAGAAGAAAGTACCTTTTGTCTCAGAAAATCATTCATCGTTTACCTCAAAACTTTGTACGCTTTGACTTAGAAAATCA
This sequence comes from Taphrorychus bicolor, assembly GCA_951812265.1. Lineage (NCBI taxonomy): Eukaryota > Metazoa > Arthropoda > Insecta > Coleoptera > Curculionidae > Taphrorychus > Taphrorychus bicolor. The sequence continues at coordinate 48,305,628 of OX638299.1, forward strand.
TACGTACTCGTCCAGTAACTCAAACTAAAAAAAAAACGGCACATTTGAATTCCAGATTCTGAGCCTCTTCGTTTCTTAAAAATTAGTTTTTAAGTTATTCTTAGAAATGGTTCTTTGTCCAACCGAAAGACACACCTTAGTGTGATGTGTTAAAAAGAGAGTACGTTTGACTTCAGAAAATCATACAATCATGTTAGTGTTTAATTCTCTGTCCAACAGAAAGCACACTTTAGTCTGATGTGTTGAAGAGAAAGTTTTCGTTTTGTCTCAGAAAATCCTATTTGTGCTGATCCTGTTACTCAGAATTTCAAATTAAAGAAGATTTCAGTTTCCGATTCTGACCCTCTTTGTTTCTCATAAATTAGTTTTTAACATACATTTAGGAATGATTCTCTGTTCAACGGAAAGACGCTTTGTCTCAGAAAATCATACTTGTGCTGGTCCAGTGTTTAACTCAAAACTCAAAAAACTGCACATTTGAGTTGTAGATTCTGAGCTCTTCCGTTTCTCAAAAATTAATTTTAACGTATTCTTAGAAATGATTAGCTGTCCAACAGAAAGACATATTTTAGTCTGATGCGTTAAAAAGAAAATACACTTTGACTCAGAAAATCATACTTATGGTGGTCCAGTGTTTATCGCAAAACTCAAAAAACGGCACATTTGAATTCCAGATTCTGAGTATCTGTGTTTCTCAAAAATTAATTTTTAACATATTTTTAAAAATAATTCTCTGTCCAACAGAAAGACATATTTTAGTCTGATGTGTTGAAAAGAAAGTACGCTTTGCCTCAGAAAATCATACTTGTGCTGGTCCAGTGTTTACCACAAAACTCAAAAAACTGCAAACTTGAGTTTCAGATTCTGAGCTTTTCTGTTTCTCAAAAATTAGTTTTAACATATTCTTACAAATGATTTTCTGTCCAACAGAAACAGAAAGACATATTTTAGTCTGATATGTTGAAAAGAAAGTATGTGTTGCCACAGGAAATCATTTTTGTGCCTGTCCAGTGATTACCTCGAAATTCGAAAAACGGCACATTTGAAAACCAGATTCTGAGTATCTTTGTTTTTCAAAAATTAGTTCTTAACATATTCTTAGAAATGATGGCACGCTCTACGTCCAACAGAAAGACACGCTTTAATCGATGTGTTGAAAAGAAAGTGCGCTTTGTCTCAGAAAATCGGTATTATGTTGGTCTAATGTTTACCTGTTTACCTTAAAACATATTCTAGTCTGATGTGTTAGAAAGAAAGTACGTTTTGCTTCATTGAAATCCAGATTCTGAGTATCTTTGTTTCTCAAAAATTAGTTTTTAACATATTCTTAGAAAGGATGGCACTTTAATCGATATGTTGAAAAGAAAGTGCGCTCTGTCTCAGAAAATCGGTATTATGTTGGTCCAATGTTTACCTCAAAAAAGGCATAATTTCAGATTTTGAGCCTCTCTTTTTCTCAAAAATTACCTTATAACATACTCTTAGAAATAATTCTCTGTCCAACAGAAAGACACACTTTAGTCTGATGTGTTGAAAAGAAAATACGTTTTGTCTAAGAAAATAATACTTTCAATCATCATACTCAAAAAAAAGGCACATTTGAAATCCAGATTTTGACCCATTTTGTTCCTCAAAAAGTAGTTTTTAACGTAATCTTAGAAATAATGATTATCTATCCAAGAGAAAGACTTTCTTTTTAAGTGAAGGTTTTTTTTGCAGCTGCTCCCAGTAGCGTAGAAGTCCAGGGGCCCTACAATGAAACCATCCTTGACATCCACCCTACCATTGGTGGTAGGATCGTGGGTGGAGATCCCGCCGAAATCGAAGACTTACCTTACCAGGTGGCGTTGCTGCGCCTTGGAGCCCAAATTTGCGGAGGATCGATCGTCTCTGCCAGAGTCATTGTGACAGCCGCTCACTGTGTGGAGCGCAGCGTCATACCTCTAGTCTCCCTCCTCAATATCCGCTCCGGTTCCAGTCTCCATAACAGCGGAGGACTTCGTATCGCTGTTGAGAGTATCGTTATCCACGAACAATATGGAAACCTCGACTACGACATCGCCGTTCTTCATCTGGCAGCAGATGCTATCCAAGCGGGAGTTCCTGCTGCTGCTGTCGCCCTGCCCCAAGCCAATCTGCAATTCGCTGAAGGTGCTTATGGTACCGTCTCTGGATGGGGTACCACCACTGAAAATGGTGCCGGCACTGTCCAGCTGAGGCGTGTAGATGTACCAGTGGTGTCTGAGGCCAGTTGCCGTGCCGCCTATGGATCACTGATCACTGCCAGAACCCTGTGCGCAGGGTATCCCCAGGGAGGACGTGACGCCTGCCAAGGAGACTCTGGTGGTCCGTACGTAGTCGATGGCATCTTGGCCGGTGTGGTGTCCTTCGGAGCTGGATGCGCCAGACCTGGATATCCAGGAGTCTACGCTCACGTTGGAAATCTCAGGGAATGGGTGAGGACCAACGGTGGTGTTTAAGTTGCATATTGTACATATTATATGACGTGTCCCTTGTTTTCTTAATAAAAAGTAATTTTTGAGTTTTGAATATCCTTGGATTGATCAGAAATCATTAATTGCCAAAGGAAACACGATTTTGAGCCAAAATTGTCTTAAATTTGTGATCCAGCCTACCGGCGCTAGCCGTACTCCAACGCCGCAACGTCAACACCTATTTAATTTAAGTCAACCTCAACAGAAACACAGCATTCTTACAAAATATATCTCTATATTACCCAAGTCTGTATCTGTGGACTGTAGTGACGTCATATCGAGGGCACACAAATAGAAAAAATTGTGTAATCCTGTCATGGTTATTTTTCTCACTATGCATTTTCTTATATTTGTTTTGAATTAATATTACATGTTGATATTTGTTCTTTATTAAAGTCTTCCAGTACCTTGCCCATTGCTACATTTCGATTATATGCCGCACTTTTGTCAGCTAGAGCGACCTTTACTGCTTCTCGAGGATTAGTTTTGTAACATTCATTTTGTATTTTCTGGCTAGATTCACGTTTTCTTTGAGCAGCAGATGCTTCCAGGCCTCCCAGTTTATACCAGATACCTGCTTTGCACCCGTTAGTTGTGTTTACATCGAGTCAGATTGTGAGGTTAGTTCTACAGTGTTGCCTAATTTTTTTTTTAATTTTCTCTTTATTATTTTGAAATATTATTTTGCAAGTTGAATTCTATCTCCATCCTTTTTCTTTACTTGCTTGATGGCATATTCTTCCGCCTTTAAATAACTTTGCTGCTCCTCGCAATCGGGTTTCGAGTATCCTTTGTTTCGAATTGTCACACGCCAAATTGTGACTTGGCGCCCTTTCCATTGGTGCTGTCCTATTCTTGTGGCGGTAGGTTTAATTTACTGGTTCTATGTTTAACGAATTTATTAATTAATTGATCGGCTTTTGGCATTGTGATGAGCTTTGAGTGTGAGGAGTGATCCAAAACTTCATTTATATTGGTATTGTTTTGTAAAATATCTCCTTTTGTGATAATTATTAATTTTCGATATTATCGCGCTCGATCATGCATAGTGTTGATGTCGTTATCGATTGGCCGTGTCATCTCTTCTCCTATTATTTTACTTCTGCTTCCTGCAACTAGTGGCAAACGTCTTCCTCGTGTACGTATTACGAACTAACTTCACTTTTGTACGTTTGGTACGTCCTTCACTTGAAGGGATTTGGAAGTTAATTATATTGAAAAATCTTCGAGTGATTCCTTTGCGTAGCTTTTTTTTTACCTTATCTAAAGCGCGTTGATTAACCACATCTGTGTGATTTAACTTGCCTTTGCATTTCGCACATTTGGCTACATAGAGCCCTTTTCACCTTCTTTAGTTAGCGAGATCAAGCCGCAGCCCCTGAAGAATATTTGAGAGCATCGAGGCGGTCCTCATTATTATTGAGGAGGCCCAAGCAGTTAGTAATCACGTCTTGAATAAAGAAAAACCCTAGAAAAGGTTTTTTACGGGGCTCATGATTCCAAATGTGTGCAATCAGGTCAATCTTGGGTATTATAAAAGATACGGGATGTTCATTATAAAATTTCACCTAATAGGCTATGAAATTTTGACATAATCAAAGTAAATGGACTTTTGTTAGTTACTTCATCCTTTTTCTTTTGACATTTTACAGCCAACTATCATTACGCTTTGCTGTACTCCTACAATAATATTGTTGCGAACTCAGGGTTCAATAATTCCAGTGTAACGATTTAACACGAAAACACTATTTATTTATTCCACAAATACACAGGTACAATTCGACTACTAAATAACTCACTACTTAACACTTTATAGCCTTTTATTATCGCTTCGTACTTTAGCTTACTTATAGCTCGCTTAAAATAAGACTACTCTTAACCGCGCGCTCTATGCGCTTTTTATACACAATCCTAAAATTACAGAAAAACCTAGAAAGTTCTTGATAAGACTTCTTGAATAATCTCACATAAAAAAAGGTTGTAAACAACTGCCTTCTAGATTAAACCGAGCAATAGATTAAACCGAGCAATTAATCACTCGTGTCAGCCATGACGCAGCGCGGATAGGTCGCGAAGCTCCACCAACCACACACGCGTTGCCCCGCCTCCCATGCGGCGTCGCTGCGAATCGTAACATTACCCTCCTCCTAAGGCTGTTCGTCCCGAACAGATAGATTTCCATGGCATCGTGCTAATCGATCCAAATGAACGACCTTCATCTTTGACCTGGGGGTCCGCTGGATCCTATACACCACGTCATTAATCTTCTTTATAATTGTATAAGGTCCTTCCCAATTTTGGCTAAGTTTGGGCGACTTCCCCACCTTTTGCCGCGGATTGTACAACCACACCAAATCACCATCCTGGAAGCAGCGGGAGTTAGCTAGTAAGTCATATCTTGCTTTGGCTCGATCACTGGATATCCGCAGTTTATTCCTGACTTGTTCATGAACATTGTCCAGCCTCTCCTTGAGCTCCTCCACCAAGTTCTCAGACTTGAGCGAGTCTTTTTCTGGTGTTCCATACATCAAATCTGCAGAAAGCCTCATTTCCCTTCCGAACATTACTTTCGCCGGAGTATAACCAGTGGCTTCATGCGTAGAGCCTCGGTATGCCATCAACATGAGGGGTAGATGTTGGTCCCAATCTCGCTGATGATCTGCCACCATTTTAGACAGGTAATGTTCCATGGTCCGACTAAATCTCTCCTCCATCCCATCCGACTGTGGATGCAAAGGAGTTGTCCTGGTCTTGCGAATTCCTAGAAGTTCCATGACCTTCTGGAAAACAGCCGATTCAAAATTTTGGCCCTGATCAGAATGAAGTTCGAGAGGGACTCCAAATCTGCGGAACATTTCATTTCCTAGCACCTTTGCCACAGTCGTTGCTTCCTGATTTGGCAGGGCGTACGCTTCAGGCCATTTAGTGAAATAGTCCATGGCGACCAAGATGTATTTGTTGCCTGACTCAGTCTGAGGAAATGGTCCCGCGACATCAATTGCTATCCTCTCGAATGGAGCACCTACAGTGTACTGCACCATTCGGCCCCGTGATCTTGTTCGAGGTCCTTTTGTGGCACAACAAACTTCACACTTGCGGCACCAAGATTCGACGTTTTCATGATAATTCACCCAGTAGAACCGCTCTTTAATTTTGGCGAAAGTTCTATTGACCCCAAAATGACCTCCACTGGTTCCGTCGTGCATTTCCTGTAGTACATCCTGATTGACTACGGTCTTGCCATCCGGACTCTCCCACGCTCCTTTCAGTAATCCATTTTCCATTCTAAGAGAGTGCCACTGGGCCCATAGCGCCTTCAGGTTTGGACTTTTACCAGCAATTTCTTGCCACTCTGGCCTCTTGTCGTCAGTCTTTGCCAAGAGAATGGGTCCAATATCTGGGTCATTCATTTGTTCGTCTCGAAGCGCTTGTGCGGTACAACCATCGTTCATCTCCACCGACGTTCTCCTTACAAAATGAAATCCCTCACGCTGCTCAGTTCTTTGACAATGCCGACAATCTTCTTTACACGGCCGTCTAGACAATGCATCGGCATTTCCGTGGGACCTCCCTGGTCGATGTTCAATTTGGAAATCGTACTGCTGCAGGCGCTCTATCCATCTGGCTATTTGGCCTTCAGAGTTTTTCATCTGTAATAGCCATTTCAAGGCTCCATGGTCAGTTCTAATTAGGAACCTTTTTCCATATAAGTAGAAATGGTAATGTTCGACTGCTTTAACAATGGCCAACAGCTCCTTTCTAGTGACGCAATAAGTTTCTTTCTGGCTTACTTAAAGTCTTACTGTAGTACTCAATGACCTTCTCTTGCCCGTTTTGTCTTTGAGAGAGTACTGCACCTAGACCACAGTTACTTGCATCCGTATCCAAAATAAAGAGTCCGTCTTTTATAGGGTAAGCCAAGATTGGACTAGAACAGAGGGCAGCTTTAAGCCTTGCAAACGCCTGACTGCAATCGTGGTCCCACAAGAACGGTGTTTTCTTTTCTGTTAATTTGTGCAGCGGTTTTGCGATGTCGGCGAATCCCTCTACAAATCTCCTGTAATAAGTACAAAGTCCCAAAAAGCTCCTTACTTCGTGTTTGTCTCGGGGAACTGGCCAATCTTTAATGGCAGATATTTTACTTTGGCTAGTTTTAATGCCTTGTTCTGAGATAGTATGCCCCAAGTACTCGACTTGCTTTTGGAATAGGCTGCATTTCTTGTAGTTTAACTTCGGGTGCGCATTCCGTAACTTGCTTAATATTTCTCTTAAATTCTTCAAATGCTCCTCAAAATTACGTCCCATGACAAATATGTCATCTAAGTATACCAGGCAAGTTTTCCAAATCAGCCCCCTCAAACAAGTTCCATTAGTCGCTCGAAAGTTGATGGAGCATTGCACAATCCAAAAGGCATAACAGCGAACTGGTATAGCCCAGAACCAATAGAAAACGCAGTCTTTTCTTTGTCTTCGGGAGCAATCTTTACTTGCCAGTACCCACTTTTTAAATCTAGAGTGGAAAACCACTTTGATCCCGATAAAGTGGCCAACGTGTCGTCTATACGTGGCAATGGGTTTCTTGGTCACATCATTAAGTTTCCTGTAGTCAATACAGAACCGCTTTGAACCGTCTTTCTTCTTAACAAGAACCACAGGCGACGACCATGGACTAGATGATTCTTCTATGACGCCCTCCTTTAACATTTCATTCAGCAAACTGTTAACTTCCTCTTGCTTAGCTAGAGGAACCCTTCGTGGGTGTTGTCGTATTGCTGGGCATCTCCTGTGTTGATCTTATGGACAACTAAATCGGTTTGACTGTCGTTGCTCTTGAAGTTAAACATAGTGTAGCGTTTTTTTTCACAAAGAAAACCTACTGGCTTCCCTTTCAAACTTTCATAAATAACTGTAAAATACCATTTTATTTCCAAAGAAATATGACTCCCTTGGCCGCCATGTTTGTTCATCTTGATTATCGTTTCTATGCGATCCTTCTACTTCGAGTTCTAGGGTTAGAAATCCGTTGAAAGGTGACTTCTTCAGGACATTGACATGTGTCAATGGGTTGATTAATTATTTTGCTATCTGTGCAGCATTGCCAAATTTCACCAATATTTTTACTTAGATTCCCTTATTTTCTTCATGTGCTCTTCTAATACTTTCCCTAAATTTATGTTTTATTTAGGTACAATGGCGAGATTTTCATATTTTGCGGTTCATTTTCTCCTTCTTTTTATTTCCCCCTTTTGACACTATAATTTCCGTTTTTTTTGACCAATTCAGAGCCCAGGTGGTAAAGGTAAAAACGTTTGATAGTCTTTTTTTTTCCATCTTGACCACTGTCCAGGGCACATCGACGTCAGCCTGTCCCTAAACGGCTACAGCCTAGCCATGTGGCTATTGTAAAGCTCTCGTACTTTGGGGTCCAATGAGTAGTCCAATGACTACTCCAATGTTTGAGTAATAAAACTCAATACCTCCTTTTTTTTCGGATCTTACAAGTGCAAGGTTTCATCCTGCACGTGTGCCTATAATGGAGCCGTTAGTGACGGTGATGGCTCCTATAGGTTTTAAACCGTCTGGGTTTTGGAGCCCCTTTGCCGAAAATGGAGCCGTTAGTGACGGTGATGGCTCCTAGGTTTTGAACCGTCCAGCATTACCACACATGATACACTGATCCTCTACCTCAACTAGCCAGAGAGCCCTACAAACTGGCCAAGTATTTCAACCGGTAGGAATAGATTTAAAAACCAAGTGTACCTGCACTAACCTTAGGTAAGAACTAACACCATAATAAATAAATGTGCCTAATTTTAATAATTTCTGTTGGTTTTACTTTGGTAACCTAAACAATATGAACATCAATAATTGCTATGATAATTTTCTTAATTTTAATATTATAGCTATAACCTGTAACTTAAATTGAGTGGCGCCCAATTAACAGGTCTAGCTTATGTAGCTATACTAGGCTTCAACTCTTTTTTATGTCATTTTGAACCACGACCTAGCTCTCCACCTACCCAAAGCTGCCGTTCGCATAGTATGTGGCTTTGCTAACTTTTACTTTTTTTAAAATACGTCACATATATATTTGGCGCCCAACGTGGGGCGCCATAAAGGTAGGCCTCTTTAAAGGAATAAATATTTGACGCCCAATGTCTGGGGCCCCCACAGAAGTGTTTTGTTGAAGTTTAAGTGAGCTTATTTGATTTTCATCTTTAGACCTGTTTGGTGATCATTCCATAAGTATTGGTTTTGCCTTATCTTTTTCACTGCTTTCTGTTATGGTTTGTCGAAATTTGTTTCAAAATTGGATTTGTGCCTTTTTACATTTGATAAAATTTGTATTGATGAATTTAAATAAGATTTTAAATTGCTTATTGAATATGGTAGTGTGATCATGGTCAGTGATTGAATCTCAACCCCTTTTTTTGATTTCCGATACTATTTAATTCTGTTATTGTAACTTTATCAAATTGAAAATGATAACTTCTGACTGACTTGTACAAGGACTTAGGTGAACTTAGTTTGCTCTCTCTAAATAAAATCTCTTTCATTTATCTTCAAAAATATTTTTGGTTAGGTACTGTTTTATCTAAACTTTTGTGCTCTTGTTAACTATAGACAAAATGGACCCTTTCAATTTGCAATCACCTTTTGGACTATGAATTAGAATTTTAACTGAATATTCGCCGAGTTTATAGTAACCGAAATGTAAATGATAAACGTGTAATCCTTAGAAAGCTTTTGAAAAAGGAGTCTCAGAGAAATAAACCAGGATTTTAATTGATAGTGCACAGTATGAGGAGAAGTTCGATTTTAAGTTTGAGAAGAAAGGCATTACTGACTCAATACTTTCTGTTACTGGACTTATAGTAGATTTTGAAGGTACGACAACTGATTCTACCTTTTTGAGAATTAAGTCACGTTTGGCACATCTTGTTAACCGAATTAATCATCTGAATGTACCAGCAGATAAGGATGCTGAAGATTTTAAAAATGAGTCATATGCTACCTGCCTCAAGCGTGAATCAGATGTTGAGGATAAAATTATTGATCCGGATGCAAATGCTTCTATGTGCAACAACTCAGCTTTACAACCACCTCCCATAGTCAATGTGAATCCAGTAGTTCCATCCTGTGCAGCCAATAAACCTCCAATTTCTACTTGGGATATTAAATTTAATGGAGACCCTAAAAAAGTTTTCTATTTTATTGAAAGAGTTTCTGACTTAGCTTTATCTAGAAAATTCTCAAATCAAGATCTCTTTGATTCACTGTGGAGCTATTTGTTGGTGATGCATTTGTGTGGTTTCGAAGTATTAAAAATAATGTTCATGACTGGGATAGTTTGGTGTCTTTGTTAAAAAAGGATTTTCTTTCTCCCTATATGGATGATGAAATTTGGGAGCAAATACGTAATCGAAAGCAGAAGCGTGGTGAATCATTTATTATTTTTGTTGCTCAATTAAATAATCTATTTAATCGCTTGACTCAAATTCCTGCTGAAAGTACCAAAATCAAATATCTAAAAAATAATTTTCTTCCAGAGTACATAACTCAATTAGCACTTCAACAGATTCATACCATTGATGAACTAATTACTCTTGGTAAAAAATTAGAAGAGGCAAATTCTCTAAATAAGAGGGGAATGTCAGGTATGTGTCCTTTGAGTCATTTCCATAATCATGATAATGATAAAACCAATCGCTCAAATAATAGTAAAGGTATCGCTGATTCTCGTTTTGTTTCTGAGCCTAAATCAAGTTTGTCTGGACCCCAAAATAGTGAGCTTTCTGTGGATAAGAAGAAACAACCAATTAAATGTTTTAATTATGGACTTCCGAACCATAGATATACTGCTTGTACTGAGAAACGAAAAAGGTTTTGTTATCGTTGTGGCAAGCCTGGAGTTATTGTTTCTTCTTGTCCTGATTGCACAAAAAAACGCAAAACCCTAGTGTTTCGTGGTGTCTACCCAATCTTCTAAAATTCCTTCTAGAGCACCTTTGTCTAGGTTTCTCAAATCTGACTAGGAAAAGTGGCTCTCTAGAGTGTCTGATTTTTATAGGGTAAATATCCCTATTAAATCTGAAACCTTACCTTTATTTATTAATGTACCTTTGGGCAATCGTCCATATATTAATATTAATATTTTTAATAATGACTTTGTGGCTTTATTGAATTCAGGAGCAAATTCTTCAGTAATTGGGAATAATGGAGTGAAAATTTTGGAAATGTTTAATATTAAAATTAATTCAGCTTCTCATTTTATTGTAAGTACAGCTGATGGTACTTGTACTGAAGTGACTGGCATAGTAGATCTACCGATATCAATTGGAGACACATTTGGAGTATTGAAATTTTTGATAGTTCCTTCCATTACTCATAATTTTATTTTAGGTGCAGATTTTGCGAAACAATTCAATTTAATCATGAACTTTGAAAATAACAACTGGTCAATTTCAAGAAATAATGCTAAAATTTCAGTTATCTCAAATTCAAAAAATGCGGTTAATTTTGACCTTAAATCAATTGATGATCTTTTAGAACATGAAAGAAAAAGAGCTCAGTTAATTATTGATTCCTTTAAAGAAATTGATAGTGAAAATCGACTTGGTAGAACTAATAAGTTAACCTTGAGCATTGATACTGGTGATGCCAAGCCTTATAAATGCAAACCATTTTTAATGTCTCCTTATATGCAAAAACTTATGAATGATGAACTAGATTCCATGCTGAAATTAGGTGTCATAGAAAGTTCTAAGAGTCCTTGGTGTTCTCCAACCTTTCTAGTTAAAAAGAAAAATGGCGAGTATAGGTTTGTGTATGACGGTAGGCGTTTAAATGCAGTTACTAAGTATGATTCTTGGCCAATGCCTCACATTGATAGAATTTTGAGCAACTTGAGAAGCGCAAAGTACATTTCCTCAATTGATCTCCGAAAAGCCTTTTGGCAAATTCCGTTAGATGAACAATCAAAAGAAAAATTCCAGTTTACGGTTATGCTATTTGGGCTTTGTAATTCAGCTCAAACTCAACAACGTTTAGTAGAATCTATTTTCGGTGTTGAATTTGAGCCACATATTTTTACTTATCTTGACGATATTTTAGTATGTAGTCCTACCTTGGAACATCATTTAGACCTTTTAAATACCGTGAAAGATAAATTGAGGGATGCTAACCTAACAGTTAATTTAGAAATGTGCTGTTTTGTTAAGACTTCATTAAAGTCAAGTTTTATTGTGGGAAACAACTCCTTGTCTACTGATCCAGAAAAGGTTGAGGCGATGGTTAATTATCCAAGACTAACGACCACAACAGAGATCAAGCGTTTTGTAGGAATGTGTTCTTGGTATAGAAGATTTATTAAGAATTTTTCATCTCTTGTCAGTCCATTAAATGATCTTCTGAAAGGTAAAAAGAAGAAACAGCCAATTAAATGGAATAAATTTGCTGAGGCTGCTCTCATTAAAATTAAAGAACTTTTGGTATCCAGTCCCATACTTGCTCAACCTGATTTCTCAACATTTTTATGTTCAGTGTGATAGTTCTGATTATGGCATTGGAGGTATTTTAACCCAGATTCTTCAAGGAGAAGAAAAGGTTATTGCATACGCTAGTAGATCTTTGTCACGTGCTGAAAGGAATTACACTGTAACTGAACGAGAGTGTCTTGCTTTTGTTTTCTGCATAGACAAATTTAGACCATATAGTGAAGGTTGTTGTCGCTTTACTGTCATTACAGATCACCATTCTATTCTTTGGTTGAATAATCTCAAGAATCCTGCTGGTCGTTTAGCCAGATGGGCTGTCAAACTTCGCCAACACAATTTTGACTTAATTCGTAGAAAGGCAAATCCTCTAAATAAGAGGGGAATGTCAGGTATGTGTCCTTTGAGTCATTTCCATAATCATGATAATGATAAAACCGATCACTCAAATAATAGTAAAGGTATCGCTGATTCTCATTATGTTTCTGAGCCTAAATCAAGTTTGTCTGGACCCCAAAATAGTGAGCTTTCTGTGGATAAGAAGAAACAACCAATTAAATGTTTTAATTGTGGACTTCCGAACAATAGATATACTGCTTGTACTGAGAAACGAAAAAGGTTTTGTTATCGTTGTGGCAAGCCTGGAGTTATTGTTTCTTCTTATCCTGATTGCACAAAAAAAACGGAAATTATAGTGTCAAAAGGGGGAAATAAAAAGAAGGAGAAAATGAACCGCAAAATATGAAAATCTTGCCATTGTTGCTAAATAAAAGATAAATTTAGGGAAAGTATTAGAAGAGCACATGAAGAAAATAAGGGAATCTAAGTAAAAATATTGGTGAAATTTGGCAATGCTGCACAGATAGCAAAATAATTAATCAACCCATTGACACATGTCAATGTCCTAAAGAAGTCACCTTTCAACGGATTTCTAACCCTAGAACTCGAAGTAGAAGGATCGCATAGAAACGATAATCAAGGTGAACAAACATGGCAGCCAAGGTAGTCATATTTCTTTGGAAATAAAATGGTATTTTACAGTTATTTATGAAAGTTTGAAAGGGAAGCCAGTAGGTTTTCTTTGTGAAAAAGAAAACGCTACAATATCAGATTCATCCACAGCAAATTTTATAGCAGACTGAAGTTGTTTCTTTGACAGGTGACTCCACTGTCGCTTGAAAGCATCAATAACTTCTGGGGAAGCTTAAGAATATTTATTTTTGGATGTCTCTGTTTCGACACAATTGCATACCCATTGCACAGGCTCATAATTGGCAAGAACTGTTCCTTCTTTGAGCTTGATGGTCCTTTCTCCAATATTTGCAACTCGTACTGGCATCATCTTCTTCGTGTCGGGCAAAGTTCGGGCTACCATGATTTCAGTCGTCAAATCCAGGTTAGGTTCTATAAGTCCTATGGACCACCCAGGATCATTTTCAGAAGTCACTGTGATAATTTGTTCTGAATTTGGAGGAATTTTCACATCTTCTACCACCAGTAGACGGACACTAGTTTCCACATTTCCATTGGTTAATGTAAATTCCTCATATCCAAATGTAAGAATATTCCGCTTGTGATCATAAGAGAATCCATGTTTCCTGATGAGATCCATTCCCAAAATAAACTCGTCTTTGATCCTGGCAACCATCACTTTATGCCGAACTTCGAGTCTTTCTCCAATAATGATGGTGACATCGGCCTCTCCGTCTATAGGGCAAGACTCTCCAATGACTGATTTTAACATAATAGGGTTGGGCAATGGTTGTATGGTATATCCGACAAGTTTATCTGGCCTTACAATGGTCACATCTGCCCCTGTATCGATGGTAATCTGAATCTTCTGTCCCTTAATGCTTCCGGCCACTGTAAGACTTTTTCCACCCAAACTATTGACTTTAAAGATCCTGGGGGTCTTAACGGGCCCGGTCAATTGCCCCCTTGCATTGACCCGAATTAGTTTTCCTGGGATCTAGGGCGGTCTTGATCGCCGCTCGGTCTTCTAAATGACGGCGACGGACTTCTTGCCCTATACGGCAGTTACTCTTGATGTGACCCAATCTGCCGCAGTTAAAACATTTTATGCCCCGATTGTCTGTTGATCGAGGAGTTCTTCCCAACAGGGCTTGTATATTGACTGCCATATCCTTAATCGTTTTATGTAAAGTTGCCATGGATTCAGCCCTAGACGTATCCTCCTCGTCATCGCAGGTTGCTATTCTTACACGTGGAGAAGAACTAGATGACACTCGTGACGCTTCGAATTCTAGGGCCCGAACTAGCGCCTCGCTGATATTCTTGGGCCTTACTAGACGTAAGTGGTATCTCATATCGCTATCTCGAACTCCCTCAATGAACCTTTCGGCGGCAAATTGAGTTTGAAAACTTTCAGGGGCTGATGGGTGTGCCAAGTGAATTAGTCTGTCTATGTCCGCCTCAAATTCTTGTAGGGATTCACCTGACTTTTGCTGTCTCATCCTCAGCTGGGCCTGGAACACGGTTTCTTTGTGCTCATTTCCGAATCGTAGTTGCAGAGAGTGTACTCAAGCTGCATAATTACTTTGATCAGCTGCCGACAGAGATTGGAGTAATTCAGCCGCTTTTCCGCGAAGTGCTACCACTAATGACGTAGCTTTCTTGGGCTCGGACCAACCATTAGCATTTGCAGCTGCCTCAAACTGGGTTTTATAAATTTCCCATGCAGTAGTACCGTCATAATCGGGAGGCTTAATTTAAGCATTGGCTGTGCTAAAACTCTCTGTAGACACGTTGTCGTCCTCAAGTTGTTCCCGGAATTTCTTTTCTAGCTCGAGAACCCTCTGGTTGACAGCTTCGAGTCCCTTGTTGACGCCGTTAATGGATTCGTTAACGGATTCGTTAACGGATTGCATTATTCTTTCTTCCAATTCTTGCTCCCTAGCTGCGAGATGGTTCATTAATTCTTCTTTGAATTGTTGATGACGTTGCTCCTGCACTTGATCACGTTTTTCCTGCTCCTCCTTTTGTTCTAGATAACGTCGCTCCTGTACTTGATCACGTTTTTCCTGTTCTTCCCTCTGTTGTTGCAAAAGTTGCTCCTGCACTTGATCACGTATTTCCTGTTCTTCTTTTTGTTCCTTATAACGTTTTTCCTGCTCTTCCTTCTGTTGTTGCATAAGGGACAGCAGGGCGGCAAGTTGATCCTCCATCGCTTGATGCTGGCTTCTGGTCACTGGCATAAACACGTAATGTCCGGTAATGAAGCACTTACTTACAGTTCAGCAATATTAGTTCTCAAGTTCCCACTGGAATCGCACTTCTGAAACCAATTGTTGCGAACTCAGGGTTCAAGAATTCCAGTGTAACGATTTAACACGAAAACACTATTTATTTATTCCACAAATACACAGGTACAATTCGACTACTAAATAACTCACTACTAAACACTTTATAGCCTTCTATTATCGCTTCGTACTTTAGCTTACTTATAGCTCGCTTAAAATAAGACTACTATTAACCGCGCGCTCTATGCCCTTTTTATACACAATCCTAAAATTACAGAAAAACCTAGAAAGTTCTTGATAAGAATTCTTGAATAATCTCACATAAAAAAAAGGTTGTAAACAACTGCCTTCTAGATTAAACCGAGCAATAAATCACTCGTGTCAGCCATGACGCAGCGCGGATAGGTCGCGAAGCTCCACCAACCACACACGCGTTGCCCTGCCTCTCATGCGGCGTCGCTGCGAATCATAACAATATCATAGTTTGTATGGGAAAAATAAAAGTATTATTTCTTGTTTAGAAATGGTTTATTTAATGAAAAACCAAATGAATAAAATTATCGGGCGAAGAAATCTCAGAGTTCCTCATCTGATAAACTTTCAACTTCCTCTTCTGAGAACTCCTCATTATCGGATAACTTGGCCAGAGCAGGTTCAGCTGAAAGCAGCATGACTATTGTCTCATTTAAAAACGGTTTACTTTTCTTTTTAGGCACGGGTCTCAATCCGGTTATAAAAGGATCAGAACTCAATAATAGCCGGTTAAGCACATCCATGTTTCAGGTTACTATTGAGAATTTTCGTGCAAAATTTTGGCGATATAAACGGATATGTTTGTTGCGTGCCTCAGCAGCCTCTTCTGATAATTGACCAATAGGGAGCAATGCTTTTTCAATAATCGCAGGCCCGTGTATTAAAATCTTATGCATTGTAGGAGTCATTGGATGCCACGGATAGAGTTTGACATAGAGCTCTGCACTTTCTTTTGCATATGCAGAGAAAATATCTGAGTTTATTTTGTGGCCACTTGATAACGTTTCCAGAATGACTTTTAGACGATAAATTAAATTGACGTCAATTCCTATAATTTCTGCGGCTAGCTCATGATTCGCAAAAAATCTTACACTTGTGTTTTCGACAGCTTTTCACGAAGTTTGTTTTGTATTTCCAACTTCTTTTGCTTTACTGCGGTTTTTTCAATGTCTGTCCTCAATAGCCATTTTTTTACGTGTTCTGGCGTGTAAAATAGAAAAACCGAAATTAAGTGCCTGTGGATTTACATTTTTTTCTAAATTATTAAAATCCTTAGAGGCTAAACCGCAGATACAACATCTCATTGTGAAAGTAGCGTTAGTGGCTGCATTACAAACTTTTCCATCAATCATAATGAACATCATTATGTGCTTCACAGAATATGCAATTTCGGCCATAGTCACTGTAGTTTCGTTTAAAGCATTTTCAACATAACTTATTTCTTCGTTTGTTACATCTTTGCTTTCTTTGGCCTATGTAAATCTTTGGGGCAACAATAGCGCGGAGATGATGGTGTTGGGTTCTGCCAAATCACGGTATTGTTCACAGAGCATATAAGTTGCAAGCGTACAAAAGAACTCTGGAATAAATTTGCATCGGAATGTGATTTTTTTTCAAACTGTTGTTTGTACTGAACTTGTTGTGTTCCATCACAACCCCATTGGCAATTTAAAATTAATGAATTTCGCTTTTCGGCATTTAGTCGCAGTAACACTTCTTTCAAATGCTTCAACAATCATGTCGCTGTATGATCCATTAGACTTTGCCGCTCTACTTCGGCACAAGTTTCGGTTACCCGATATGTTTCTTTATCAGCGTAACACTTTTGTTTCGCTTATTGTAGGATGCTGTAACAGGGATATACCTATATCTTTACGGCTGCTTTTTATTATTTCATATTGTCTCCTAGATAGCCCCGCTTTAACAAACATTGACAGAGCCTCTGTTGGAATCAGGTGAGATATAGTTGTGCTTTTTTGTTGCAAAAGAGCATATGCTTTCTTATATTTAGTAGCTCGTTTCGGCGAATTCATAAGATTTTTCCGAACGAAAGAAGTATCTTTCTTTCCGCTTTCTCCCAACTTTGCCCGCGCAGCAAAAGTTAATACTTGCAATTCTGTCGTAGCAAAAATCAATTTTTTCCTTTAAGAGACTGGTAGAAATTCAAGTTTGAAATTAGTAGTTAGTAGTACATCTTTTAACAAGTGAACTTGTAGGTCTGTTCTTAATCTATATTAAAACTTGTTATTTATTTTTTATTTATTCCAAACAGAACATTTTGTGTCAACTTCAACTGACAACATCTGTCAACAAATTTTCTGCCCGAACTACTCGAGTTACACCAAAATAAAGATTTGTCATTGGGTATCATTTTCACTGTTAACACACCCCCTCAATGGCAAATCTCCATTACCATCTACAACTTATTCTAGACCTAGTTCTACACAAAAAATATGAAGTCGCATAACTGACAATGGCTTCGTGAACATGTCTGCCAGCTGACTGTTTGTACCTATGTACTTTATGACTACAATATGTTCCTTAACTTTCTCCCGTATAAAATGGTATTTAATATCCACATGTTTCAAACGTTTATGCAGCTCAGGATTCTTAGATACTTTAATTGCAGATTGATTATCGCAATACAGAACAACAGTTTCAAAAGACTTTGCATCACTCAAATCCTCAAACAAATATCGCAACCAACAGGCTTCACTTGTGGCCAAACTCAAAGCCATATACTCGGCTTGATGAAAGGGCAACCGTAGACTGTTTTCGTGACATCCATGATACTACATTTCCACAACTTTAAAAACGTACCCTGCTGTTGATCTTCTGTCAACCCGATCACCAGCCCAATCGGAATCTGAGTATCCTTCAATACTACTTACACTTGTATTATATTCAAAAATCAAAAAGAAATGCAAGGTTCCCCGCAAATATCGCAAAACTCTTTTAAGAGCAATAAACAAATCCTGACTTGCACATGATTGATATCTACTAAGAATGTTAATAGCAAGACTGATGTCAGGTCTAGTACATATCATAGCATACATCAAGTTTCCTATCAATGATCTACATTTATTTTCAATATCAGCACTTTCTGATTTATCTCGTTTGAAAACATCATGTCTACTGTTTAAGTCCATAGGAGTTTTGGAGGGATTGCAATTTTCCATTCCAAATTTCTTTAAAACATTTTTCAAGTAACTACTTTGGTATACTGTTATTTTATCATTTGTCAAAGTTTGTTCAAAAGACATACCCAAAAAATGCTTTATACGACCAAAATCCTTCATTTTGAAATTAATGTTCAAAAGGTCTTTGACCCTTTGTACCTCCTTATCATCAGTACCTGCTATTAAAACGTCATCAACATATAGCAAAATATAAATCCTATAATGATCAGTTACCTTTGTATATAAACAACATTCATGCTTGGACCGCTTAAAAGACATATCTGTCATTAAAGAATCAAACTTATCATTCCAATTTTTAGGTGAACCTCTAAGCCCATATAAGGATTTATTTAGCTTGCAAACTTTACTAGGGGAATTTTCAAATCCACTAGGTAAGACTATATATACATCATCCTTTATGTCCCCATTTAGAAAAGCGCTACAAACATCAAGTTGATGGACACTTATTTTAAGATTAGTACAAAAAGCCAAGAAAACTCTTGTAGAAGTCAATCTAGCTACTGGGCTGTAAACATCTGACAACTCAACATTATAATGGAAAAAACCTCTCGCCGCTAACCTTGCTTTAAAAGTAGTTGTTCCACTGTCATCAATTTTCTTCCGAAAAACCCATTTACAGTCAATCAGCTCCTTGTCACTTGGTTGGGTTTCCACACAAGTCCATGTATTATTTTCAGTCAAGGCGGCAGTTTCCTTGTCAATTGCCTCTTTCCATCTTGAACCATTTGAACAGTTTATGGCTTCTTCATATGTAATTGGTTCATTGTCGAATTGCTGCACTGACACAAAACTAAAGTCCAAATCAAGTTTATAATCATTTAATTTTTTCGGCCTTCTATAGTCTCTTCGTAAATTATAAGTATTTGCTTCGTCTTCGGTCTCCATTTCCCCAGGTTGGATAATTTCGGGGTTATTTTCATCATTTAAATTTTCAGGCTCACTTTCAATACCATCCTCACTTGTCACTTCCTCACACTGCTGATTTAGCATTTCATCTGGATTTGGGCTAGGCTCATGTTTGGAGTCAGAATTTCCTGTCCATTCAAACAAGTTTTTGTTGCTAGGAAGAAAAACCACATCTCTATGGATTTCCACTTTGTTTTTGTCTTGGAAATAAATCCTATAGCCTTTTACTTCTTCATCATAACCAACAAAAATACCAATTCTGTTCTTTGGGTCCCACTTTATTCTTGTTTCTTTTGGGGTGTGGACTGAAACTCTTGAGCCAAACTGCTTGAACCTTTTAAAGTCCACTTCTTTGTTTTTCCATAGCTCATATGGAGTTTTGTTCGGTATGGAACTTGTACCTCTTCTATTTATGGTGTAAGTTGCCACATTTATTGCTTCTGCCCAAAATGCTTTGTCATGATCTTGTATCATACTTCTAGCAGATTCGACTAGAGTTCTTATGTCTCTTTCTGCTCTGCCGTTTTGCTGTGGTGTATATGGCACAGACTTCTGATGACAAATTCCTTTCTTCTCAAGAAGATCTCTAAGTTCATGATTGCAAAATTCCAAACCATTGTCTGTTCTTAAAACTTTTAGCTTCTTTCCAGTTTTCCTCTCAGCCAGTGAAATAAATCTTTCTATAAGCTTTTTCACTTCGGATTTGTGTGCCAACAAATATACATACCTATAAGATGAAAAATCATCCTTCAAAAGTAAGAAGTATCGAGCCCCTCCCAAAGAGTAAGTCTCCATTGGCCCGCAAACATCAGCATGCACTAGCTGGAGTAATTCAGTAGCTCTTGAAGAACTGTTATTGTGGGGCATTCTGTGTTGTTTTCCAGATAAGCACTTTTCGCACATAAAATTTTCTCCGTCATCAACAAACTGAACATTATTTGCACTCAGAACCTTTCTAATGTGACCAATATTTTGATGAGCTAACTTCTCATGCCAGCATCTTAAACTTTGAATTTTATTTTGGTTATTCTCAGCTTCTGCAGTAAGTTCCAAAAGGTCACTATGATTATCCATTTGGACTACAATAGTGTTTCCTATACTTAGCTGCTTTTGGAACTGCATTATGTACAAACTATTACATCGGATTGCAATGGCTCTAGTGCGTCCAGACTTATCCACAAGACTGCTCATATCACTGTCCGAATACATTTGGTAGCCCATGTCTAATGCACAACCAACTGAGAAAAGGTTGAATTTCAATTCTGGAACATACAATACATTTGAAAGTGTTGTTTTTATGTAGGTGCTTCCATTAAATGCCCATAACTCAACGCAACCAACACCATTACAATTACCCACTTTGACCTTCCTTTTTAAGTGTGTCTCGGAACACATATGTCCACTTGCACCCGTATCCATACACCAGTCATTTTCACTTAAATGTGTGTCGGATCCAACAAATGCATTAGTCTCTGAAGGTAAATTTTGGTACCTTTATTTTTGTTATGGTCATCTTTATTTTTGCGAAACCAACAATTTTCTTCTTCATGGCCATCCTTTTTGCAGTAGGTACAGTTCTTTTTGCTTTTTCCACTAGAATAATTTTTGTTAGGGCAGTTTCTGGCAATATGACCCTCCTTTTGACATTTAAAACACTTATTTCTAGCACTTCCTTGAAAAGGTCTTCCTTGATTTCTACCTCTGAATCCCATTAAGGCGGTTGTGGGTTCCGCAGATGACGAAAACCTCTCTTTTTCAATAAGCAATCGTGATGTCAACTCATCCAATGTTTGATTTTCCGCAGACACTGACTCCCAGGCAGATCGGAAATGCTTAAACCTTTCTGGCAATGCCATCAAAATTTTAGTCATTATCATCTTCTTCGATAGTTCCTCTCCTGCTTGTTTTAATTTACTCCTAAGCTCCTCAAGCTGAGACATGTAAGATGACACAGTTTGATTCCCAAATTCCATAAGGAAAAACTTTTGTTGGAGGAGGTGAACACTAACAACTGACTCTTTGTCATAAACAGCCTTTAGTTTAGCCCACATCTCTGCAGCTGTCTCACAAGGTAAGATGTGAGTTAAGGAATCTTGATCCATTCTAGTAACTAATAATTCCTGTGCTTTTGCGTCCTCTTTTATCCATTTAGTGAACTGTGCTGTACCAGTACTTGGTTTTTGAATGTCACCAGTTACGATGCCATATAACCCTTTTCCTTTTAAAATTACCGATACCTGGAATTTCCATATTATCCAGTTTCCTTCGTTTAGCTTTAATGTTGCAATCTGGTACTGCTGCTTCATTTTGTCAGGGCTTTTTCCTAAAGTGCTTCAGCTCACGTGTTTTTTACACTATTCTTTTACTGCCCATCACTTTACTCACTTTATACTTTATGTATCTGGGCCCATAACCTGTTAAGGTTTATGGAAGACAATAAAACACCATTTTGGCTCAAACAGGACAGTTTTTATTGTTTAAAAACTTAGTCTCACTAGCTACATCTTTTAACACGTGAACTTGTAGTTTTATTCTTAATCTATATTAAAACTTGTTATTTATTTTTTATTTATTCCAAACAGAACATTTTGTGTCAACTTCAACTGTCAACATCTGTCAACAAATTTCCTGCCCGAACTACTCGAGTTACACCAAAATAAAGATTTGTCATTGGGTATCATTTTCACTGTTAACAGAGGATTCTCATATTAAACAATTTTCTCAAGTGAGAAAAACAGGATTGCTGGCTGTTTCAGTAGTAGTGAGGAAGGCAGAAAATTTCTACTTCCCATATCGAAACTTTCCGGAAATGTAAGAATCCTTTCAAGGAAAGTTTTGTCCTGTTTCCGAAAACTTTCGCATTTCAAAAATAGGCATGAGAAAGAGTGTTCTCGTCTCCATAAATACTTTTTTCAATTAAAGAAAACAGGGACGTTGACTGTTTTAAGAAGTGATGGGGAAGGCCGAAAATTTCCGCTTTGGAAATTTTCCGAAATCGAAATTTTTCGGAATCGTAAGAATCCGTTTAAGGAAACTGTCTGTTAACAATCAGATTGCAATATGTCAGATTTTATAACTCAACTTTTATAACCCCCCATCGGAAAAAGCACAGCGTTACGAAAAGTCAACAATGAAAAACTGTAGTTGCCAATTCGCAGATTTGTAGCCTCAGCTTCCAATGATGCCATTCTCCCAAGGACTTTCTTAGCTATCAAATCTGTGTTAACTCGAGACATTTTCGAGCAAACTTAAAAAATTATAAAAAGATATTTTATAAATGTTTACCAACAACAGTAATTGTTTAATGTAGTATTAACAACTTCAGCAAGAAGTATTAGTTCAAATTAAAGTCTCAGTGGGAATTAAACCCACCATTAATAAAACCTGACCTTCCTTGATTGGAAAGTCAAAAACAAGCTCGCTCTTCCAAGGACTTTCTCAGCTATCGAATTATTGGCTGGATTTTAAAAAGTTATAATAAGAGAGTTTATAAATGTTTACCAATTACAATAATTTAAGTCGATCTAGTTTTAACAGATCTGGGGAAGTAGTAGTTTATATTAGAGAAAAGGCAGCACGTTTTCAGTGGGAATTGAACCCACCACATAACTTTCCATGGAAGGACAAAAGCAAGCCTGCATTCTCTCAAGGACTTTCTCAGAAGTTGCTCTGTATAATAAGTGAATTTATAAATGAATGAACCACAATGTCAATTCTTTTTACGTCTCTAGGGCTGTTATGCTCTAGGTTTTTCACAGAAGTTAATTTATGTACGTCTATCCTGGTCCCGATCTGCTTTGCACTTGAGAGGGAGCCATATCCCAACGAACATCTGCAGTATGAATTCTGCAGCGAAATTTTGCGGTTTTAGCCACGTACCGCGCTTCCATCAAACATCCATCAAATTCGCAATTAATTCTAAATATTTGATGGAGTCTGAGATCGGAACGGGACGGCCGGACGGGCGGCCGTACGTCCCGACGTTAGTTATTTCGGGACAAGCGGGCGCTTAGCTATTTACGACGTGACACACGCTCCCCAGGGTTTGTTTGAATGGCACGTTGGGAACATAAATAAATAAGAGAGCGAAAAAGACTGCAATGAAACGGAATGGAATGGGGGATGACCCGATTTAAATCGTTACCGTTTCCTGTCTGCCTGAGCTGCTTAATAAGGGATCCTAGAGCTGACATACTCTCGGCTGAAAATCGAAAATTTAATATCTAAGTATCTAAGTATTTAATATCTAAGTATCTGCAACAGGACGACCACAAAACCATAGATATGGTTTTGTGGTCGTCCTGTTGCTCGTCGCTCGCCTGCTCCGTACTGAGTTTTCGTTATTGTTTATGTTTAATTTATTGGTTTTTTTGTCATCGTGAGAACCTCTGCCCATGACGTGGACAATGGACACGTTATTGAATAGATTGTACAGGACTTCGGCATATCAAGAGCCTTGATAAAGACCACAATATATGGTCGAAACGTTGGCAATTGATAAAAGCTGAATTGTCGTTATTTGTTCCCATCCTGCTAATTCACCTACTACTTAGTTTATTGGGACGCCAAACACTCGTAGCATTTAATATCTAAGTTCCAGGTCCGCCATATTGCCTTTAGGGGCACACATGTCAAATGGCGTAATTCCGGAATAGTCAGTTACCAAATGTTTGACGTTCGTATGGGGGCAGCACGGTAGAAATTTGTCGACATCAGGTAAACAGCCGTTATTTTGCACCTAGATTTAACAAGTTGGTCAGCAAAACTGTTGAGTTGGTTTGTTTATGGTGTGCTTTTGTCACACACGCGCGTCATTTTTTTTTTTATTTTTTTTTTTTGACCACGCGCGCGGGGCACCCATAATTTAGGAAATCCGAACGCTGTGGGCAAAGTGCTGCAGAACTTCTTTGGATTGAAGACCACGCGCGCGGAGCGCTCATAGTTTAGGAAATCCGAACGCTGTGGGCAGAGAGATATTAACAAAGAACCTGAAGATACCTAAAAGTAACTGAAATGTCGAAACGTTTATATATAATAATACTTTACTTCATATTCGCAAACATATGAAAAATGGTAAAAAACGTGCTAAAATTCATAAAAAGATATAAAATGGTACCACGAGTACCCATATCAAGGTTCCCATTTATGACATATTGTTTGTGAGTATGAAACGAATCTACAATTGAAATTTCAGTTTTATAGCTTTGATTGTTCCTAACTGTTTATAATAAGGGAATAAAACCTACAAAAAAATATTGATAAACAAAAAAACTAAAGTTAAATGTTGCAGCATTATTTGGGACACCGTATACTATTTAAAACATAAATCAACGCTCTATTTATTATAAAACTAATGGAATTTTCGCAATAAATTAACTGTTATCAATTTACATGAAATAATCCAAAAATTCTAGGTTACAACACTTTTTTGGGACACTCTATACTATCCAAAACGTAAATATATGCCCTATTTAACATACGACTACTAGAACCTACGAATAAAATCGATTACTATTGATTTATATGGGAAAAGTCGATATTTCTATATTAAGCCTATGAGCCAACTGGCCCAAAAACCTAAATTTTTAGATAAAAATCGTGAATTTCAGCCTTCAACAGCTTATATCGCGTTTTAATGAGGATTTATCCCAAAAGCTATAAGAGGAGCCAAAAAAGTAGAATAATTTTTGTGTTTTTTAACAATTTGTGGATAAAATGGCGAATGAATTATTTCGCAGTAATTACTCATATATATATGAACACCAGACTCCTTGCATAATTATAAAATTGCTTTCATTAGTAAGTTTTAAGAAAGCTTTCATCTCCTATATCTAACATCTTATTCTGCTTAGTCTACTTACTTAATAATCCATCCTTTCTATGTAAAATACACACTGCTTATGGACCTTTTCTGCATTATTAGCATATAGTAGCTTCCTGCATCATCTTTTGAGCCACCCTATACTATCTAAAACAGAAATCAACGTCCTATTCATTATAAAACAACTTGAAGTAACAAATAAAATCAATTACTATAGATTTAAATGACACATTTGGAAAATTCTATGTTAAACATATGGGGCTCTCACCCGGCCCAAAA
The DNA here is from genome assembly GCA_951812265.1 of Taphrorychus bicolor. Taxonomy (NCBI): domain Eukaryota; kingdom Metazoa; phylum Arthropoda; class Insecta; order Coleoptera; family Curculionidae; genus Taphrorychus; species Taphrorychus bicolor. The sequence continues at coordinate 48,331,116 of OX638299.1, forward strand.
AACTAAATTTTGAGATAAAAGTCGTGCATTGCTGCCTTTAACAGCTAATATCTCGTTTCGATGAAGATTTATCAAAAAATGTATAAGAACAGCTAAGGAAGTAGAAGAGCTATACGTAGAGCCCATTTTCGCAGCTCTGACTAGAACAGTAACTGAGCACGGGTGGCCCAAAAATAAGGTACAAATTTTGCACTTTTTTTAATTTTCTCGAAAACCGTGAAAGCTAGCTTCTTTCTGATACATGCATCTGATAGCCCTTACTGACCTCTTCATACATCATATTAACCTGCATATCGAAAAACCTTACCGTTTCCAAGATAAACAAAAAAATGTAAAAATTTCAAAATTTTCAAAGGGGGTAGGTCGCGAAAATTTTCGACCGAAATCGATTGTCATAGATTTTATCATAAATAGTCTCAAACGAAAGAGGGGAAAAAAATATGTAAAAAATTTGCAATTTTGGAATTTTTAGTTACTTACTTCCCCTTCAAAATGGCGCCTTAAACGTAATTTTTTCACTTTTTATCGACATTTTAATACTTATATCTCTATAATTCAAAAACTAAACATGGTATAACGATGCTATTGACACCGATGAATAGAGCATTCTCGACCACAAAATACCTGCTTAATTTGTCGTTCAAGGTGTTTAATTTAGTTGACGTAATGTTCGATCAAATAAAAATATTAGATAATTTTTACAACATTTTAATAGTTTTTCACTTCCCATGAGACTGTTATTAAACTTAGCAGAATAGTAATTAACGTTTTGAGCAGTATTTGAGCCGACTCACACTTAATTGAGTCACTGTTGTTCTATTGCCGTAAATGGCTTTGCTATAAAATGGCAAATGTCACTCTATCCCTATAAATGAGAAATTTAATCAGTCAAATCTCAGAACCCAGAAACGATAAAATCGAACAGTTAGTACCAGTCGAATGGGCTTCGTTAAAGCTATTTTGTCAGTCATATACGAAAAACTGATTGTTTGGGCGTGGCACATTTATGAAGCAATATTTGTAATAAAAGAGAATACCCTGATGATGGCTTATGGTAAGCGTAAAGTCGAAACGTCGGATATATTTGGTTTCGGCGCCCTTTAGCAATAGTCGGTAAGTTGTAGCAAAAAACTGTCATTTTAATAAAAAAGTTTCCAAAATGGAACCTTGGGTACCCGCGGCAAGGTTCAGGACCTCAGAGACCTCTAGCCCGTCCCACAAAATGGCCACATACCAAATTTCAGCTTTCTAGCTCGAACCGTTCCCGAGATATCGGCTTAAAACCAAATATTTTCAGGCGGCCATCTTGGATTTTTAGAAATTTAATTTTTAGAAAATTTCACATAAGGGAAACCTACCATTCGATTTTCAACTTGATATCATCATCGGTTCATAAAACAGCTATAACCTAGCTATGGTCAGCTACATAGCTATGTCAGCTATAGTATCATTAATGGTACTCCCATGGGCACCCAGCATCCAAAGTTGAACCATATATTATTAACCGTTCTCTAAATACTAACGTTACTCAGCTATTGTAGCTATAATAGCTGAGTCAGCTATATCACAATTTATGATACCCCCATAGGTACCTACCATCCAAATTTGAACCATGTACCATCAATAGTACCCCAAATATGACGTAATCTACATTCCACCCATATAATACGCATTGCCCAACGTTTTTCTTATGGGAAATACACGTGCAAAAGCGTGAAAACTTATATGCAAAATTTCGTTAATGGTACCCATGGGTTTGGTACCATAAATAAAGTTTCGACGCATGGCATCTTGCAGTCCATTCCTTAATGAACCATGGTACCAAATTTCAGCTCTCTAACTTTATTCGTTTCAGAGATATCCCCATTTTTTAATTACCCTGTCTACGGCGGCCATTTTTTTTCGCCTCCATCTTTTTTTCTGACGAAATCAATATTGTCCCATTTAAAAAGCATTGCACAATGTATTTCTTATGGGAAATACACGTGCAAAAGCTTGAAAACTTATATGCAAATTTTCGTTAATGGTGCCCATAGGTTTGGTACCATGAATAAGGTTTCCACCCATGGCAACTTGCAGTCCATTCCGTAATGAACCATGGTACCAAATTTTAGCTCTCTAACTTTATTCGTTTCAAAGATATCCCCATTTTTTAATTACCCTGTCTATGGCGGCCATTTTTTTTCGCCTCCATCTTTTATTTATGACGAAATCAATATTGTCCCATTTAAAAAGCATTGCACAATGTATTTCTTATGGGAAAACGGAAGAAATGGCAAAAAAAATATAACTACGCCCATGTCTGTGAAAAAGTACATTTTTGCCCGAATTTGTAACCGCCACTGTGTGGGCGAAAACCGCGTGGTCTGGCTTCGACGTCATCAGCCAAAAATGAATCCCGACATGAAATTTTCAAATCGACCAGTCTTTGTGAAAACGACCTCGAGGACTGGGCATTTTGCCACTAATCTTCCTAGAAATGTTTAAATTTTCCCAGGCCAGACAGTTTTCCCCGCTTTTCGGCCGATTTTCCTTAGTCAGAGGCTTTAAAGTTAATGTTTACATTTCGGAAATCTCAGCTGTCAGTTGCAGATGGGCGCGGCCGCCGAATGCTTCCGACACCCCCGTGGTGGACGTCGCTTCGGAACCATTCGGGATTTTCGGCCAAAATTTCAAAAAATTGCATCTTTCGCTTCGAAATTCAATTAAGCCCATTTCGCGGCGTCCCAACGAAAAGTGGTTCCTAAGTCCCAAAAAGAAAACATTCCAAGGTATCCCATGGGATAGAAAACCATTCGATTAGATGCACGGTCTCGGCACAAATATACCTCAAAATGGCAATTTGAAATTTAAAGTTTAAAAATTCGTCAAAATTTCAAATTCAAAGCTAGGCTCTTGATTTTTGGCATGGTTAAGGGCCCATGTGTGTACTACCTCCTTGAATTATACCATTTTTTGCTGGAAAAATGTCGAATCTACAGGGTGAAATGTGAGAAAAGTACACCAAAATTGACAAAAAATGCGGCACAGAAAAACTTTTGTAGCTCACCCGGTATAAGAGCTAGACTAAAACTAACAACTGATTTTTTTTTCTCTCTACGTGTTCTAATTGCCCATATACCACCGAAGCTGGAACGCTCCATGATTTTCGTAAACATCGCAAAAAACTACCTTGCTATTTTGGACACTTTTCCTTAATTGTCTTTGGACATTTTTTTTGACCACTCTGTATTAAATTGACACCTTTGGCGGGATAGGATTAAAAGTGCCCAAGGATATGCCCTTTTCCCTGGTACCATCGATGTTGGGCCAATCCTCTAACTAAGGGGATCCAGAAGGTCCAGAAGTTGACCATTACAAAAAAAAAATCAAAAAACCGTCCCAACTTTGCGATTTTTTGTAGATTTTCCTATTTAACTCATCGGAATTAGACTTCAAAATTTATCATCTACATAAATGGGAAATATTACCCATGGGGAGCCCTATACCCCATGTAGTCCCCGAGTTACGGCAAAATCTCCGTAAATTTGGGTACAAAAAAAACACATTTTTGACTTTGGTACGCCACTGGTCAGCCCCCCCCCCCCGCACGTAACGTCAAACCGACCACATTTTTGAAAAGTCCATTCATTTCTGTACCTACGCCCCTTGAACGAAAATTGCGTCAAATGAGCAGTTTCAAAGTTAAAACCGTTAGAACCAAAAAAATACCAAATATCTACAACCAAAAAGTGAGAGTGACCTGCTCGTTATAATCCTCACTTGCGTTCGGACAACAAGTTATTTAAAAAATTTCATTGTTTCATTAGCTTATGCGTTTAGCAAACACATGCTACCAGAGTAGCTCGAAAAATTCGAAACATGCGGAAACTTGGGGTACCTACTCGAGTAAGTAACCTGAGTAAGTTGTCGAAAAAGCCGAATCAGTCTACGTATTAACAATGACTGTGTTCCAACAGACAACGTACAAACCTGTGTTGCATCATCGCATTCTGCATCATCAGAATCAGTGTTGCACCCCTCGAACAATTGCACTAGATCGAGTCTTTTCGCATCTTACTTAGTACTCTAGTACTCACAACCCCAAATCTAATACAATTTTCGCAATTTACGCGCATACGCTGAGAGCATCCGGGATCAGTCTAAACACTCTATCTACACATATATATTGACAAGCTCGAGTAAGATAATAAATAAGACTGTGAGGGCTTTCACGACCGGTCAAAATACTTTCTAAAGGGTTTTCAATGGAAGTTCTTCCTGGCGTTTAGTCTACAGCTGCGGCAGGCACTATCAAAAGCGATGAGGCAATGAGCGAAGTGATCTCCCGTGCTTCCCGACATTGACTGATTCGAATGTGGTGAGCTCCATGGTATTTATTCCCCCGCCGCGCTGCAGTGGAGGGACTGGGGTGAGGGTAGTGGTGGCGCGGGGTTTCGTCGCACTTGAAGTATGTCGCAGAACTCTGTTGAAAGTTCCTGTTGAAATTGTTGTCGTGTTTAAAGATCTCAATGGCCTCTCTCGTTGTCTCGGAAAAGAAACGCTGCGATTGATATAAGATATCCACCTCGTTGAATGGAGGAATCCCATATAACGTGGAGTATATACAGTGAGATTTTTTTAACTTTGAACATATAACGCTATTTCCCCTATGTTCAATTTTAAAAAAACCATCTCAATGCCTTGCTGTCAGATCTTAATTTCTAGGTTCAGATATCTGTACAGGTAACTTTAACAGCTCGAAAATTTCAAACTTTCTTTTTATAACGCTGCTTTTAGTAAAAACTTTGGATAATGGGTGCTTATAAAGTTTATGTCATCTCGATTTTCAAGGTTCTTCCTTTTTTTAATTGTAGCTTACGGCCTATAAAACAGATTTGAAAGAAAAAAATTCTTGGATTAGCCACTTTTCACTGAGAAATAAGAAAACAAAAATTGAAAATGTTTGACAAAATTGATGCGAAAACTCTCGAATCTGACAGTAGGGTTAGAAATATATTTACAGTGATGTCAAACGTCGGAGTTAATCATTTAGTGCAATAAAATTATGTGGTCGCATCTAGAAAGAAAATTGCATAACTGATATTAGGAAAATTTAAGAGGTATTAATTTAACACATAACGTTTGCGAATAAGCCCAACGAAATTGCGGCAACGACTAGTAAGTTCTTATAATTCTCTAATTTTGACATAATGAGTAGAACTGAACTAACCTTAGCTTACCTAACCTAAACGTAAAAGTGTAACTGAACCAACCTAATCAGGAAAACTAGAACTGGACTAACCTAAGCTAACCTGAACTAACCGAAAATTAACCTGTTTTAAAAATTAAAACGGGGCCAGTTTTCATATTATTCTCTGCCCCTAACATAAAGAGTAGAACTGAACTAACCTGCGCTAGCCTAACCTAAACGTAAATAGTGTTACTGAACTAAACTAACAAGGGAAACTAGAACTGGACTAACCTGAACTAACGAGGCGTTACCTGAAGTAACAGAAAGTTGACCTGTTCTAAAAATATATTCTAGAAGATAGACCCCTTCGGGGGTCGATTTTCAGGCACAGGAATTGAGTTTGTTACATTCTTAGGGGATTGCAAACGTGCCAGTCCGATCAAAAAAAAAGCTAAAAATATTCCAGAATTGTTTTTTCAAAATGTCTATAGGAACGGCTATTACGACTTTTTTCTCAATTCTCAAATTTGACCGCCTGTAACTTGAGAACGCTTCGACCGATTGAAGTGAATCCTACTGTTTTTTTCTCTTCTTGATGTCTTCTTTCATTTTCTACCTACAAGTTCCGTAGGCAAAATATTTTTCGAGATAGACCCCTTCGTTGGTCGACTTTAAGGCACTTTTAGAATCGCGTTTTTGGACCATTTAAAAAAAAACACTTTAGATGTTAATTTCCTTCGAATTGAGTTTGTTACGTATTTAGAGGATTGCAAGTGTGCCATATCGATCAAAAGCAGTAAAAAAAGTTTCCCAAATATTTTTTGAAAATGTCTAAAGGGGGGAATCACGACTTTATTCTCAATTCTCAAATTTGACCCCTTGTAACTTGAGAACTCCTCGACGGATTGAGTTGAATCTAACTGTTTTCTCCTCTCTTTGATGTCCTCTTTCACATTCCACTACCTCCCACGAACGGAAGTTTCGTGGATGCAATATTTTCAGAGGTAGACACATTCGGGTATAAAGAGTAGAACTGAACTAACCTAAGCTAGTCTAATCTAAACGTCAAAAGTGTAACTGAACTAACCTAACCAGGGAAACTAGAACTGAACTAACCTGAACTAACCAGACCTTATCTGAAGTAACAGGAAGTTAACCTGTTTAAAAATTAAAAAAAGCACTATGGAGTAGAACTGAACTAACCTGAGCTAGCCTAACCTAAACGTAAATGGCGTAACTGAACTAACCTAACAAGAAGAACTAGAACTGAATTAGTCTGAGCTAACCTAACCTAAACGTAAAAAGTGTAACTGAAATAACCCAACCAGGGAAACTAGAACTGAACTAACCAGACCTTACCTGAAGTAACAGAAAGTTTTGCCAGAAAGCGGGCCCTCACGGGACCGCATTTTACATTATTCTCTACCCCTAACATAAAGGGTAGAACTGAACTAACCTGATCTAAAATAACCTAAACGTAAAATGTAACTGAACTAACCTAACCAGGAAAACTAGAACGGAACTAACTAGGCTAGCCTACGTAAAAAGTGTAAATGAATATTAGAATTGGATTAACCTTTTTTTTTTTTTTTTTTTTTTTTTCTTTATATAGAGGGTTGGGGAAATGCGTTTACGCACCCCAAGCCGTTGGTGGTTCGATCTTAATCGACCTGGGAGTGTGGGACTCAGCGGCGACGCCTGCGCAATACCCACTAAAACCCCCTTCCTCTCTTCACCCTTAATCCCCCCGGAACCGCCAGCGAGCATTACTTCAGGAGGAGGGTGGTCCTGCGTTTTTTTTTTTTTCTCTTTTTTTTTCTTCTTAGGATTCCCTCCTTTTTTCCTCTGTTTCCTTCATCTTCATAATCTTTCGCATCATTCCCATCACTGCCGTCCAGTCTTCCTCACTCCTCAGAAGCAGTTGTGACACATTTTCAGTAGTGATCGCTACTTTGCATTTTGTTGCAGTTTCCTTTCGAATTGCGTCGAACATTTTGCATATAAACAATGTGTGTTCCGGGTCATCCCTGTATTCACAGAACCAACACTTGTCATCGACTCTGCGGCCTATCCTGCACAAGTAGCTATTAAAAACGCCATGTCCCGTTAGAGCCTGCGTGGAATAATATTCCAGCCCTCATAGCTCCGCCATCGGCCCTCCCATTCGGCCATCATTTCTTCCCTGGCTTGTAGCTTTGCTTGGCGGCCCTCTGCGTAAACTTTGGTACTTTCCTTTGCCGCTAAGTCCATTGGAGGAACTCCCGCCAGGGCCGTCACCGCCTCTGACGACACAGTTCTGTAGGCAGATATCACTCTTAGCGCCAGTCTTCTTGAGATCTGATTTACTTTATTTCTGTAGGTCTCGTACTGTAGTGCTTTGCACCATATTGGGGCTCCGTATAGGATTGTCGATGTAACAGCACTGATAAGAACCTTTCTTTTCCCAGAGGTGGGGCCTTTGTTGTTCATCATAATGCGTCCCAGATTGTTGGTAATTTTGTGTGCTTTCTCCACCGCCTTTGTAATATGATGACTCATCCGTAGGTTTCTATCCAGGTGCATTCCCAGGTATTTAACACTCTCCCTTCCCACGACAACATTTCCCTGAACTCGAAAACTGATCTCTCTAATTTTTCGTTTACCGGCCAGCAGGATTATTTCCGTTTTAGTACCTGCCACTTTTAATCCCATCATTTCGAGTTTATACACAATCTCTGCGGTGACGTGTTCGGCTTTTTCTTCCAGAGTTTTATTATCTCTTGCAGAAATCAATAGAGCTAGATCATCAGCGTATGCAATAGCTTTCACATTAGTCTCCGTTTTCATCTCCAGTATTTCGTTATAGAATAAATTCCATAATTTGGGCCCCAGTACAGATCCTTGGGGCACTCCGCACGTTGTCTTAAATTTCTGGCCATCGGGGTTCAGGATAAAGCGCTCTGACAGGTAAGACATTATCACATTTATGAGGTATGCACTAATATTTTTTCTTTTCAGGCTTTCTACTATTAGGTGCCAGGGAGCCGTGTTGAAAGCATTTTGTATATCCAGCATAACCATTACCAGACTATATCGGTTTTTATACGCCTTTGATTTCCTCTAGCTGGTGTTGCACCACCTCGATTGCATTTATCGCGGATTTTCCCTGACGAAAACCAAATTGGTATTCACTCAGCATTTGCTTCTCCTCGATCTCGTCGTGTACTCTTTTAGTTATGAGCGCTTCGTACAGCTTGCCCATGCAGTCAATCAAGCAGATTGGTCTGTATGAGATTGCATCATTCTCCCTTGGTCTGCCCTTCTCAATCAACACCAACTTTGCCGTCTTCCATGGCTCCGGGAAATTGCCCTCTGTTATTAGGCTATTAAATAGATCTAAAAAGATCTTGCTGTTCTTGCGCACGCACATAGTTAATATTTCTGGTCTGATTTTGTCAGGGCCAGGCGCCTTTTTTGGTTTAAGTCTCATTGCAGCCTCGAATAGTTCGTTTTCATCGAAATTTTGTATGCTTGTTGGGTGAACGTACAATTGGTCCCATTTTATTTCTGGCTTTTTTGGGAACAGCTTATCAATTTGAGCTCTGATCGTTTCCACTGTCAACTCCTTCGTGTTCCTGCGCGTTAATCTGCCGACTGCTATTTGACATGCCTTGCCCCATATATCATCGTTTAGGTCATCGCATAACCTCTGCCAAGCTGATTCTTTGCTTTTACTTATTTCTTGTTTCAGCAGTTTTTTTGCCGTTCTGTGGTCGTCTGTAGCTTTAATAAATGCTTCAGAAAGTCTGTCGTGCGTAGCTCTTACCCGAGTCATCCTACGTCTGGCCTTATTACATAAGTTTCTCTTTTCTGCAATTAAGTTATTCCACCAATAGACCTCTTGACGATTATTCCTCTTATGTAGTCTCCCTAAATATTTGTCAGCTAACTTGCATATTTCTTCTTTTACGGATTCCGGTGTAATGGCCCGATCCCGTGCCCAGCTGAAAGTGCAAGCCCTTTCAAAGCGAGTCAAGCTCTCTGTTGTGATCTTCCAGCCCTCCCTTTCAGGTAGGTTTATATTTTTAATATTTGTTCCAGCTGTCAACGTGAACTTAATGTACCTATGGTCACTCAGGTTTTCAGCTTCTTCGTCTACCATCCATTCAGTAAGGTTTATTTTTGATTGTCCCTTTGCGAGCGTGATGTCTAAAACCGAGTTGCTACCATTTCTGCTAAAAGTCGGAGTGTTACCAGTATTTATGACTAGTAGATCATTCTCAGAGATCCATTCATCCAGTACTTTCCCCCTTTGGTTATAGCAGTCCGAGCCAATGGCCGGTGTTTTCGCATTTAGGTCTCCGCCTAGAATTACATCTTTTTCACTGCATCGAAACATTGAGCTTAGATTATTCAGCAGTTCATTAAAACATTCAATTCCAGAGTTCGGAGAACAGTAACTTGAGCACACCACGAAGTCAGGCATTTCAGCAGATACGAATCCAACACCTCGGTTGATGTTTATTACTCGCAGATCCTTGTTAAGGCTCAAAAAAGCGTCACAGTGTACATCACATATTTGGCCTTTTGCCATAGCTTTATTAGGCTCCTGTCCTATTACAATATCTATTCCATCAGATTTTACATTTCTTATAAGTAGTTCATGCGCTGCCCTGCACCTATTTAGGTTCACCTGTAGAACCTTTAGATGTTTTGAATTATCCATTGATTAATTTTTGTATATTTCCGTATACCCCCTCCTTCTTACTGTGGATATAGCTCGTCTGAAAATTTTACATTTAGTAGTGCCGGATCTATGCCCCTGTTCATCGCATAGCAGACACTGCTCCTTGTTCTGACATTCCTTGGCAAGATGTCCCCCTTTCCCACACTTGTGGCAGAGAGCAGACCTATCCCCTACACCCTTGCATTCCTTTGCACCGTGGTCGTAGGCCCAGCATCTATAACACTTTTTTAAATTTATATGTTGGTCCACTTGACAATTCACAATCCCTATCCTGATCTGCCTCATTTCTATGAGCCGATCTGCCTGCTTTTTTCCCAATGTTATTGTGACTGCCTGATTGTTCCTCGCATAAGGCCTCAGTTCTCCGATTCTACAAGTCTCATCTTCCAGTTCTCCCACTTCCGCCTCAATGGCTTTCTTTACTTCACCCTTATCCACAGAGTCATCCATGCCTTTTATATGTATCGTTTTTGTCTCCTCATCTGATCTTCTCAGCGCTACTTTGATTGAGGTCGATGTATTTTGTATTGCCTCCTTAAGCGTTTTAATGTGATTATCATCCTTCTCTGTCCTAATAAGTAATTTTCCTTCTCTCGTCGTGGTTATAGACTGTATTACCTTACATGCATCGTTACCTTGAATTTTTGTTTTTATGTTGCTTAGTAGGTCTTTGTTGTTTGTTCCTTTTTCTTCCACTATTAGTGCATAGGTTTTCTTCTCTACCCTGGACTTTTTCGTCTTATCGTTCTTTTCCGAGTTCAAGTGATTTTCTGTTGTGTATATAGTTACATTTGTATCAGTGCCATGAAAAATTGCCTCTACCATTTACGGAGTTTCAAACCATTTAAGTGGTGCATCGCAATCCAGATGTCCTTTTCTGTTTCTTTCTTTAATTTCACCAAATTGTTCCACAGTCCTTCCTTCGTGTCCGTTGCATTAATTTTAATTACTTTCTGTACCTGTTTTCCAGCACTTGTTCTCGTTGTCTGCTCCATCACTTCGAACGATTCCTGTAGATCCGGGAGTTCAGGGAACCTTTTGCGGTACAGCGCCTGTATGCTGTGTTGCATCTCTTTCTGTCTTCTCTTCTGTCTTCTTGTCTCATTCTGTTTTGTTTCTAGAGGATTTCCTACTTTGATTTCAGTGTTCAAGTACAGCGTGTCAGGCCACGTTTTATCTGCTAATTTTGTCCATTCCCTATATACTTCAGTCCTGTTCAGACTCACAGTTTCCTGGTCGCCCTCGTTCCAATCCTCTGGGGTCTGTGTGTTTTGGTCACATGTACTTATTTCCACCTGCACATCTTGATCAAACATCATTTTCTCCACTGCTTCATATTTTACGCCCTCTAGCCACGAGTTTATGTGATCTCTCTCCAATATTGCCAGTTGCCTTGTTAGTCTTAAGCTTATTTCTTTTATGTCCCTGCTGGTGTTCTTCTCGATTTTGTTTTCCAGATCCTTTATTAATTTTTTCGTGTCTTTTAACGCTCCTTTAAAGGTCAGAAAGTCCTTACTGACAGTCTTCTTATATGGATCTACGTCCTCCAGTGCCTGATCCGTCGATGTGTCCATTTTCTTCCGTTTCTTATTTATTGGGTCGCACACCGAATTCCGTCTTACCAGTGAGCTGTTCAAATATTTTAACTTTTGCAGCAGTGGTGCCTCATATACAGTAGTCCTCTCATCTGTGTTTTCTCTAGGCCTTACAACACCGGATTCGTTGGTCCCTGTTTGCTGTGTCGATGGTGTTCCCCCAATGCCTCCCACAGTGGGACAATCATCGAGGGTACCCTTCTCATCTATTCTCTCCGTATATTTTTCTTTTTTGTCCCCCCCATTTTCCCCAAGATTTTTGCAATACATTTGCTAGATTGTCTAGCGCATCGTGCGAAAAGGAGCGGGCCGAAATAACCGGGAACGGGTATACCCTCGGAGCTTGTCCTACCCCAGTTCCCTGAGGCCCGGCCTTCGTTTTCCCAGTCCCGGTACAACGCAGACGGACTGGGGCTCGCCCGGAGCAATGCGGAGCCCGACCTCCGCATCCATGTCCCACTTCCTGACGAGGGCCCGAAGTGGCTGGTTCCTGGTAACGCATGCGACTTTGCCATCGGCAGAGCAAGCTCACATCAGCCTCTGGGGCACTCCCAGGCTCGTCCGCATGCACACCCATCTATAAATACGGCCGCTCATTTTGAGTCAGACGCCGACCATAAAGCCGCCCGCTCCGGATCAGACGCTATTTGGATTCCTGTTTTGCCTGTTGGTCCGCGGGAGGTATTTGATTTCCCTCCTACCACTAATATCTGAGAGGCCTTCCCCTATCCACCACCTGGGGACGCGCCCTCTAGGGGTTTCAGGCTCCCCCGAGAGAGAATTGGACTAACCTGAACTGATCAGACCTAACCTGAACCAATCGAAGTTAACCTGATCAAAAAAAAAAAAATAAATTAAATTTTAAGTTGTAATAATCGAATATTTTCAAGAAAAAGACTTTGCAACACTACCTTTAAAAACGTCAACAAACTTTAAGTTTTATAAGCTACCTGCCAACTTCAGTACAATGCAAAATTTGTAAGTTAAATAAAAATTGGAATTTATGAGACGTTCGAAACTTACCTAAGTTATATCAGAAAAATCGAAAAACCATGAATTTTGTGTGTGAAAAGTCTATTGTGGCTACAAAAGAAGATTGAGGCAACTTCCAAGTATGAGTAATGTATTTTCATACCTTCATTTTTCTATTTTTTTCTTACAAGACTCGACCATCCAAGAATTTTTTTACTTAAATCTGCTAATCTTAACATAAGCTTTATAATGATATCAAAATTAAGGCAAAAATCGAGATGACATTTTCTTTACAATCACCTAGATAATGTATTCTAAACAGGAAAAAATAGAATTGTGTAATCTTTACAAAAAAAAAATAGCGTGATTTATTGGCAACTAGTCATCCAGACAGTCCCATCCCTTCTATTGGAACGATACATAATATCGTCAAGATTTTTAATTCAGAAGGATGTGTAGTTAACTCTCATAGGAAGAGGAGCAAACAACCACATGTTCTCACAGAGGAATTAAAACTGGAAATTTAATGTTTTATGGAAGAAAATCCTGGATCCACCTTAAAACAAGTGGCTAATTATTTCCAATTCCAAAATTTTCTGTGTGAAGGACCCTAAAAGAATTCAAGTTCAAATTCTACAAATACTCTAATCATCAAGTGCTCTATGACGACGACAAAGAGAGACGAACAGATTTCTGTGAAAGATTCCTAAATTTACTCCATAGGAATGGCAACATTTTGCGAAAAATTGTATTTACCGATGAAGCATCTTTTTCATTAAATGGTTGTGTAAATTCCCAAAATTATAGGTAAAGAACTTTTATAGCAACCGCCTGAATTCAGTTTTTTAATATCCTAATTACCTACTGTTTGTAGATACTGGTCTCAAACAAATCAGCATTTACAAAATTTAACTCACTCCCAATATAATGCAAGAGTCAGCGCGTGGATAGGCATAATTGGAGATACACTTATAGGACCATTCTTTATTGAAGGGACTTTAAATACGCTTAAATTTTTAAACTTTTAAAAATTTGAATATTGAAAACACGTGTTTTCAAATGGATGGCGCTCCTGCTCATTCCACGAACGAAGTTAGAAATTTCCTCAATCAAGAATTTCCTGACAGGTGGATAGGAAGGTTTGGGCCTATTTCATGGCCACCAAGGTCCCATGACCTTTCCCCAAACGACTTCTTTTTATGGGGCTACCTAATCGATCTAAAGTCGAAAATTTATAACAATATTGAAATTGAGAATGTGGATGTTTTAAAACAACGTATCCGAACAGCCTGCAACGAATTTAATCAAAGTTGCTTAAGAAACACAGTTCGTGCCTTTCAAGATTGACTTGCTTATTGTTTAGAACGCGAAGGGGGACATTTTGAGAATTTGTTATGAACTTTTAATTTTCTAGTGTTTTTAATAAATGTTTTCTTGTTATAAAAATGTTATTTAATTGATGGATATCATTGGCGGATTAGGACAAAGCAGCAAATTACACAACTATCTCTGTGCCTGTGCCTCTCTACTTTGGCAGAGAGATAGTTTTGTAATTGGCTGCCTTGTCCCAATCCGACAACCATATCAACCAATTATTTTTCTAGGTCTATATACCTTTTTATCAATGTTATTTAATGTTTAAAGGCGATGTCTAAATTGAAATAATTAACGAAATATATTTGGAGGCTTTTTTGACGTTTTACCTTTACCTAAACATCAACGTCTGACACCAATGCTTTGAGATGATTTTTTTAAAATTGAACATAGGGAAAATTGCATGTATGTTCAGAGATAAAAAAACCTCACTGTATATTTTTTTGATGTTAAGTATCCTATTGCGATTCGCCAGTCCACCGCCAGCAGATGGTATTGTTACGATTCGCAGCAACGCCGCATGGGAGGCGGGGCAACGCATGGGAGCGTGTTGGTTGGTGGAGCTTCGCGACCTATCCGCGCTGCGTCATGGCTGACACGAGTGATTTATTGCTCGGCTGGCTTAATCTAGAAGGCAGTTGTTTACAACCGTTTTGTTTTTATGTGAGCTTATTCAAGAATTCTTATAAAGAACTTTCTAGGTTTTTCTGTAATTTTAGGATTGTATATAAAAAGCGTATAGAGCGCGCAGGGAAATAGTCTTATTTTAAGCGAGCTATAAGTAAGATAAAGTACGAAGCGATAATAGAAGGCTATAAAGTGTTTAGTAGTGAGCTATTTAGTAGTCGCGTTTATTTGCGGAGTATAAATAGTGTTTTCGTGTTAAATCGTTACACTGGAATTATTGAACCCCGAGTTCGCAACAGTATGTATGGTGGGGAGAACTCGGAGTAAGATAAGATTCAAACGATGGAAATTCGCTTATGACATATTTTAGAAAATTTCAAGAATTGAGCTTTTGTCTAAGATGTAAGAAATAATGACTCAGGTGTAAACTGCATAGTTTGCACTATGCCGCCGCCGATAAAAGACCCGTTATTTGGTCGCTCTTAGAGCGTCAGTGAAAATCAATGTAAATACTGTAGCAAAACGGTAGTAAATGCTATAAAGTGTTCAAAGTGCTCTGAGCTATTTCATCCAGCATGCTTAGTGAAAGCAGCTCAATTAAAAAAATGCAAATCGCAAGCATATGGCTGAGGCCTCCGAAGATGCTAGAAACAACATAGATAGTGAAACGTCACTTCTACTGCAAATTATCAAGCAAATGGAAGAGAAGTATGCGATTTTGGAAGGCAAACACGTGCTGCTACAAGAAAACTGTAATCTGTGGAAAGAAAAGGCAAATCAAATGAAAACTAGATTATTAGAGCTTGAATTTAAATCATCAAACCAGGTACCCATGAGCACATAACAAAAGAGAATCAAACTGTAAATAAAAAATTTGCAAATAAACAGACTCGCCGACCATCGGTGGCGTCTTTATCCACTACACAATCAGATTTAACATTCCAGGATTCGCATAGCAATAAACAACAATATCGTCCTTTAGATAGTAGTCGAAATATCGACGAAAATCAAAGCGAGAAAAGGAATGCTACAATGGGAGATGACCGGCACAATTTGGAGACGGATAACAATGATGAGGTATTTCAGATTCCTCAATAACATCGGCGCCAAGAACTTAAGACAAGAAAATACTCGCAAACATCGTAAGAATGTGCTTGTTGGAACCAGAGACGATGAAAGCGAAAGCGCAATGTTCAACACTGCACAGACAGACAGAAAAATATGGTTATTTCTATCGCGCATTAATGAGAATGTTACAGAGGAGACAATTGCATCCTATATTGTCAAAAATACAGGCTCTGCCATAGAGAGTATTCAGGTCAAGCTATGTACCCCCAAGGAACAAAAATCACGTAAAAAACGATTTATGATCGGAGTAGATCCTTCATATAAGGATAAAGTATATGATGCTAACTTCTGGCCAGCGGGAGTGGCGTTCGAACGCTTTAACTTTGCGAGAGGTAAACATTTTCTATAAGCGCCAAGGCTAAAAATCCAACTTCATCAGGCCATAGGGAAAATAAAATAGTCAACAATCAAATGGTAAAAGAATGCCTCACAACTAGGACAATTAAGCTATTTCATCTTAATGTTCAAAGCTTCAATAATAAAACCAGTGAGATTGATGTTCTCTTATCTGATGTGAAACCAAGCATTTTCTGTGTTACGGAGCATTGGCTGCAGAACGCCGACTTAGAAAGACTTCATCTGGATGACTACCAACTCCATAGCTACTCGTCTAGACAGATTCATCGAGGGGGAGGTACAGCAATATTCTCAAATCGGGACGTACAGGTATTGCAATTTAATTCTAATATATTACCGATAGAAAAAACGTGTGAATTTTGTATAACTTTGTTTAAATTCAAAGGGAAGGATTGTATAGTGGTCTGTATGTATAGGTCTCTATCCGGTTACTTGGAAGAATTTATGAATTTACTGAATTCTCTTCTGTTTAGAATTCATACCACTTGTAGATCAATTGTAGTTTGTGGTGACTTCAACTTAGACTTTCTAACAAATAATTATAACGCACAGTATTTAATACACTTAATGAACTCGTATAGGTTGACGGAGCATGTTGATGGTCCTACAAGGGTAACCTCTACTTCATCTACACAAATTGATAATGTCTTTTCGAATTTTGCGGGAGAAGATATAACGTGTGTAATACATAATAGTTTGGTATCGGATCATTTTGGTCAGATTCTCGATGTATCGATGGAAAAGCGTAGAAGACCTGTTGTGGGGAAGAAGCGATTTTTCACGGATGAAAATTTGACCAAATTTAATCAATATCTTTTACGTGAATCATGGGATGGTGTCATAGAGGAGGCCGATGTCAATTCTAAATATGAGTGCTTATACAACACATTTTACTACTGGTTTGATAAGGCGTTTCCACTACAAACATGTACATCAAACCCGACATCGCAAAGTTGGGTCAACCGAGACGTTAAAGAATATTCCCAATATATAAAAGATCTATTCGTTTGGTATCAACAGACCAAAAGTGAACAAGTATATAGATGGTATCAAGATGAACGTAAAAGATACAGATATTTTATAACCTCGTATCAAAAATCACTTAATGACAATCGTTTGACAAACTCCAGAAATAAATCAAAAACTGCTTGGAATATATTTAATCGCTTATCAAACACGCAAATTAGATCAAACAATATGAGTATAAGTGGCAAAGAAGGCGCAATAATTTCAGATCCGTGTGTCATAGCGAAGATATTTCAAGAACAATTCAATCTTACAGCGACGAATTCTCTTTTCACTCCAGCTGATGGAATATCCCAACATCCCACGATATTCCTTATTCCCACCGATGAAATAGAGATTACTAGACTGATAACACAGCTGCCCAAAAAATTCTCGGCAGGAATTGATGAAATTCCAATTAGAATCATGAAGTATGTTGCACGGTCCATTTCCAAACCTCTGGCACATATTATTAATGAATCACTGCTTACGGGTGTGTTCCCGAATAATCTAAAGCATGTCAAAGTAATCAGTCTCAAAAATATTTGAGCGTGCTATCTATGGTCGCATTATTGGATTTTTGCAGTCTCACAATATTCTGGTCGATCAAAAATATGGTTTTATGCCCAAAAAATCAACAGAATTGGCCGTTTATGTCGCTGTGCAGCATGTTTTCCAGAAGGTAGATCAGCACTTTAGAGTGGCAGGCTTGTACTTTGACCTATCTAAAGCATTTCTGACCTACTGATGCAAAAGCTCAACTACTATGGCCTGAGAGGTAAGTGTTCGGCCTTGATAGAATCTTACTTGCAAGACAGGAAGCAGACTATCTGTATATCATATGATGGTGGAGCGTATTATTCTGAGGAGAGCCATGTGGAAAGGGGCGTTCCACAGGGATCGGTATTAGGTCCATTGTTATTCCTCTTGTACGTGAATGATTTCTCGAAGAGTAATAAGGGTTGATATGCCAATATGCAGATGACACTTCCGTTATATTAACCGGTGACTCTGTAGACAGCTTGTCCAGAGAGTGTACTGCTACAGTTGCAAAAGTTGCTCAGTGGTGTGAAAATAATTGCTTGACATTGAATGCTGGAAAAACTGGTATTCTGTCGTTTGGCATGGGAGTTCAAGATTATTCTCTCTATGTGTCGACAAATAGGAAAACCATACCTGTTGCTCCGAGTGTTAAATTTCTGGGGGTACATGTTGATTCGCGTCTCGACTGGGTCGTATATTGCCAGTTCTTAAATTCTAAAATAAATAGCTACTGTGCTCTCATAATGGGTCTCAAAATGTATTATTTGGCATGCATACAGTCAATAATAGAATACGGAATAGTTTTTTGGGGCTCGTCTCAAAGTGCACTATCAGTTTTCAAATCGCAAGAGCGCCTAATTCGGGCTATGCTTGGCGTCTCTCCGAGAACTAGCTGTAGGTCACACTATCAGAAACTGGACATATTAACTGCTCCATCATTATATTTCCTTTCACTCGTCGTGTTTATAAAAAAGAACCCGAGCTTATTCACACGCAACTATGAACATTATTCGGAGAAAATGTCTATAAAGACTCGAGGCAGAGATGACCTTTGTATCCCTCGACATGACTCAAGCTTCTACAAAAAAGGGCCCTTATATAGAGCAATAAAGGCATATGCACGGTTGCCGAGATGTATAAGAGAAATAACCACGGTGTCCAAGTTTAGAAAGGAGACCATCATATTTCTCAAATCAAAATGTTATTATTCCTTTACTTTTTAATTTTAATTTTACTGTTATTACATAATAATATACAACATTATTCTTTAAATTTTATATACACATACAGCTACATAATTTTTGTATAAATTTAGTAGCAATGAGTTTTCTTTTGTGACGTTGCTATGTGGGCCACTATACCATTTTGTCGGCAATAAAGTATTAAAGTATTATTATTATAAACTGTTAGGTATATAGTCCAAAATCTTGCTCAAAAACCATAATCGCATCGGCTGCCTACTTGTACAATCTGTACAATACAAATTACGATGTGAGATGAATTTAATGTAAACAACTGAAAATTTATACCAAAAGAAAATAAAAAGAAAACACATTATGTAAGCGTTACGTTTTTTTAAAAAAAAAAAAGTTATAAAGGATGTCGTGGCCTTCGGAGAGAGCATGCCCTTCTACTGCTGACTTTTGTGTTTGTCCCAGCCTGCAACTCCTCTTGGGTTCCGTAACCCTCGTGTTGACACTGCGTTTTGTAGTGCCAATGTGTACCGAGGCATAGCAGCATGAAACTCGGTAATACCCGTGTGGTACTGTAACGAAGTTACTAATTTTCTTTATCAGGTCTAGGGGATTACAAATTAATTGTGAGATAAAACTAAACGTGGACTGTATTTCGGAACGTAAATAATCCGGTGTCAAGTTAAACATACGAGGTTAACAGTTTTTGGTTAATAAGAGATGCTAATATCTAATGTAAAGTATTTTCGGTGAACCTCGTATGAAACTAACACTTTTGATCTCGGGACCTGCACTTGGATCCCAGGGGAGAATCGAAGGGTATTGTTGTTCAGCTATAAAAGACGGCTGCATGACAGTTTTCAGGGATTCTGGCTCCGACTCAATCGATCAAGAGTCAAGATCTAAATTTAAAAAACCGTAGAAGGGATTCGATCGCCAGCAGTCCTCGAGTCAACATCTGAAAAACTACCGAACCGGTAACAAAAGAGCCCCAATTTGAGATCCGAAATGGTAAGCCAAATAATACTGTATACACTCATCGTCATTCACTACTCTGTGCCTTGGTACTCATTGGGCCCCTTTTCTCTTTCTGGCTTTGGTGTTTACTGAGCCCCTTTTTCTCTTTCTGGCTTTGGTGTTTACTGGGCCCCTTTTCTCTTTCTGGCTTTGGTGTTTACTGAGCCCCTTTTACTCTTTCTGGCTTTGGTGTTTACTGGGCCCCTTTTCTATTTCTGGTTTTGGTGTTTACTGGGCCCCTTTTCTCTTTCTGGCTTTGGTGTTTACTGAGCCCCTTTTCTCTTTCTGGCTTTAGTGTTTACTGAGCCCCTTTTAGTTTCTATGCCCTGGTGCTTACTGGGCCCCTTCTATTCTTTGGTCTAGGTGTTTACTGGACCTCTTCGTATAGTCTTTCAAGCCCTGGTGATTATCGAGACCCATTTTTATACGAACATTAACCTCACAATAACACTTACCGACTGCTAAATATCACCTCATATTTTACTGAACCCCAAATCTGAACCTCTCGATAAACCGTAGATGTGCCCGTAAATTTCATTTCATGAACCGCCAGTAGTGGATCTATAAATTACTTAGCTGTTTTAAAAGTTTAGTTTCGTGTTACCGTACTCACTGTATTTGGTGATTTTAATTAAATTGGTAATTATTATGTACCACTAGTTGCATTATTCTTTTGGGCTCTAAACTCAATAGCGGAACCCCGAATTCTGGACATTATTTCTCCACTGTCTAAAAGCTTACCCGAAAGGCATTTGTGGCCCCTCTACCACTTAAAACCTATAGGGGGTGGCGCCCGAGATATATTTGGAAATTGCATAGGACGTCAAAATATAACATCTCCAAAGTAACACGGTTACAGTACCTACGTTCTTGGCTGATTTCAAGCCATGTTGTATTGTACGAGTGGGTCTAAAGACAGTTTTAATATTGTGCTTTTCCAGTCGCCTGCCTATCCTCTCCGTTACTTTATGGATGTATGGGAGACTAGTCCATCCGCGCTTTTCTTCTCCCATTGTTCCTTTCTGGCGGGCGCTCTACATTCCTTGGACGGACGGCCCTCTTGAATTCGTCCCTTCTGTATCCATTGCAATCAAAGGCTCTTTCCAGATGTTTTACTTCCCGTTCCAATTCAGGCGGCTCACAAATTCTCTTGGCTCTCACAGACAGAGTCTTTATGACTCGTCTTTTCTGTCTGGGATGATGATTTGATTCGTTATTGTAATCCAATATCCAATAACGGATGATGAAGAAAAGCGCGGATGGACTAGTCTACCATACATCCACAAAGTAACGGGCAGGATCGGCATGCTACTGTAAAAGCACTATGTTAAAACTGTCTTCAAACCCACTCGTACAATACAATAGAGCTTGAGATCGACGAAAGAATGCAGAGATCCCCTACCGGCACCCGGATTTTATCGTGTTTCATGCAATGTGGCTCGTTATACATTGGCACCACAAAACGCAGTGTCAACAAGAGGTTACGGAATACAAGAGGAGTTGCAAGTGGGAAAAACACAAAAGTCAGCATTAGCAGAGCACGCTCTCTCCGAACATCACGACCTCTTTTCAACGAGGTGGGTATCTTATATCAATAGCAGCGTTTCTATCCGAGACTAACAAGAGAGGCTATTTAGATCCTTAAACACGACAACAATTTCACCAGGAAGGAGAAAATTACGTTTCTAAATGCAGATTGGAAGCTAGTTCTACAACATACTTCAAGTACGCCAAAACCCCGCGCCACCCCAGTACCTCCACTGCTGCGCGACGGCGTGGGAATAAATACCACGGAGCCCACCACGGTCGAATCAGTCAACGTCGGGAAGCACGGGAGATCACTTCGCCCATTGCCTCAACGCCTTTGATAATGTCTGCCGCAGATGTGGACAAAACGTCAGAAAGACGGCTTCAAAGCCCGGAATACACATTAGATTGTAAGATATACGATTTTTTTTTTAATATTTATGGCTGTTTAGTACTTTAGTTCCGAAAATCTTGTTCAGTTGTGTGTAAATTTTAGTACTTATCGTTGCTGGCAACACTGGTCAGAAATGAGGACTGCCAACATCAAACACTAGGGACGCGTTCATAAGCATCGCCGGGCGCAGCCTATAACTTTTACCGATGTTCATAATTCGACGAGAAAACTATTCAAAGTGAAAGTTTACGGTTTATTTTTTAAATGCCGCTCGTAATATAAACTATTATACCAGAAGCAAAATGGTGCAAGATTTTGAGGACCCAAACTGGAGTATGCAAGTCGAAAAAACAGCTTAGAACGTCAACGTCATCTGTCCGCATTGCATTTGCCAGTAGAGTTGTGTTTTGTAGAGTTTTTTCGATACCCAAAACAAAACCGAACTTAAACCTTTGGTTTAGACATTGTATTTATATTTGTAATAGTAGTTCAACCGAGCTTAATTACAATTATGAATGAATTTGTCTGGTATGGAAGGGGTAGCAAATAGTACGATGCGCGTAGCTTAGCTCTTTTAAGTTTTCACTACGTAAGTCGGTAAGAGATGACCATATATAAATTAGAGTATCTTTCTATTGTAATCTTTCTACCAGCAAAGCTACGTATTTTTAGATTTAAGTTATCGATTTTTTCGTTCTTGAGGCAACTAGAGAGCCGTGTTATGATTATGATGAACAAAACAGATTTTTATTTGTAATAGGTAATTTGTATTTACGGATTTTTAACCCTATTGCGGTACTGAGTTGTCAGCACTGAAGCCATAGCATTTTATAACAGTTATGCTATATTTATACCTATAAATTAAATTTTCATCTACATTAATTTAACATTTCAAAGTGAAGTGTGATCCTACTTATAGTAGATTTGTTTATACATTCATTATTGATTATTAAATGGAAAGAATAAAAGTTCTATTCCTACTAAGTTAAGTAGGTATCTACGGGGTGTTCATTATAAAACTTCATCTAGTTGGCTGTGAAATGTCAAAAGAAAAGGACGGAGAAACAAAAGTCCATTTACTTTGATTGTGTCATCCTTTTCTGTCAAAATTGTATAGCCTCTGCTAGATGAAGTTTTATAATGAACAACCCGTATTTAAAAAAATACAGGGTTTTTATTAGAAAAAGTCATCTAGAAGGCTATGAATTATTGACGGAAAAGTGATGACATATGCAAAGTACATAGAGTTTTGCTTTTTCATCTTACATCTATTAACATTTCACAGCAAACTAGATGACGCTTTTAAAAGAACGCCCTTTATTTTAAAAGTTGATGGGAATTCTAAAAGCTAATAAAAAAATTGTTTCAAACAACAAAGAGGTATTGCTCTTCCGGCATAAAATATTCATAAAGAACCATGTCACAGTTGGTTAAACGTTTTTATTTAAAAAAACCACAAACATTTATTGACATAAGTAACTATAAATAAAACAAAAACATGCAATTACAAATTGATTTTAACAACTACAGCAGTCTCTTTTATTGTCTAAAAATATTGTATATAAGTACCTATAAAAATCTTCTCAACCTCACACAAAGGGTTTGAAATACAGTGTACAGGGTGGCTTTCGAGAGCTGATCCCGTACCTTATCTTGAAAATTACGAATGCTATGAGAAAAATTCAAATGCAACAGTTTCATAATTTAGTAAACAGTTTTTAATTATTTGATTTTTTGTATGTACTGGATTGTTTCAATTTTGCGCATTCACTAACAACTTTCTTATTTTAGGATATTAGACATTACATTTTTTCTTTCCTTAATTGATTCTATATTTACTTCTAAGTTTTTCCGTATTTATCTATATAGGTACACTATTCACTTATTATTGTCATTAAGTCATCTTATCATATCTTCTCAACACAATATGTGAGGAAACGAGATAGGTAGGTATAAAAAAATGAAGACTTCAAAGGTAACAAGATGACAAAAATAAGTGAATGAGGTATTTATATCTATTTCTTATAGTTTTTTAAATATTGTGGTGGTCTTTTTAACTTGAGACAATGAGATATCTCAACAACTAGTAATGTAAAAGATTTTGGTTCTAAGTTGTACAGGATGACGCCTTTTCGATGAATTTAAGGGGTATTGGTAAAACCATAATAGATAGATGAAATTTGGTTAAGTACACATATTCGGCTCCAATGTTCATGATAAATGTAATAGTATTGTTACGATTCGCAGCAACGCCGCTTGGGAGGCGGGGCAACGCGTGTGGTTGGTGGAGCTTCGCGACCTATCCGCGCTGCGTCATGGCTGACACGAGCGATTTATTGCTCGGCTGGTTTAATCTAGAAGGCAGTTGTTTACAACCGTTTTTTTTATGTGAGATTATTCAAGAATTCTTATAAAGAACTTTCTAGGTTTTTCTGTAATTTTAGGATTGTATATAAAGGCGCATAGAGCGGCGGTTAAGGAATAGTCTTATTTTAAGCGAGCTATAAGTAAGTTAAAGTACGAAACGATATTAGAAAGTGTTAAGTAGTGAGTTATGTACTAGTCGAATAGTACTTGAGTGTATTTGTGGAATAAATAGTGTTTTCGTGTTAAATCGTTGCACTGGAATTATCGAACCCTACTTCGCAACAATTGGTGTCAGAAGTACGATTCCAGTGGGAATTTGAGGACTAATATTGCTGAACTGTAAGTGAGTGCTTCATTGCCGGACATTACGTGTTTATGCCAGTGACCAGAAGCCAGCATCAAGCGATGGAGGATCAACTTGCCGCCCTGCTGTCCCTTATGCAACAACAGAAGGAAGAGCAAGAAAAACGTTATAAGGAACAAAAAGAAGAGGAGGAAAAACGTTATAAAGAACAAAAAGAAGAACAAGAAAGACGTGATCAAGTACAGGAGCGACTTTTACAACAAAAGAGGGAAGAACAGGAAAAACGTGATCAAATACAGGAGCGACGTTATCTAGAACAGGAGAAACGTTATAATGAACAAAAAAAGGAACAAGAAAGACTTGATCAAGTACAGGAGCAACGTCATCAACAATTCAAAGAAGAATTAATGAATCATCTCGCAGCTAGGGAGCAACAATTGGAAGAAAGAATAATGCAATGCGTTAACGAATCCGTTAACGGCGTGAACGAATCCATTAACGGCGTTAACGAAGGACTCGAAGCTGTCAACCAGAGGGTTCTCGAGCTAGAAAAGAAATTCCGGGAACAACTTGAAGACGACAACGTGTCTACAGAGAGTTTTAGCACATCCAACGCTAAGATTAAGTCTCCCGATTATGACGGTACTACGGCCTGGGAAATTTATAAAACACAATTTGAGGCAGCTGCAAAAGCTAATGGCTGATCCGAGCCCCAGAAAGCTAAATCATTAGTGGTAGCATTTCGTGGAAAAGCGGCTGAACTACTCCAATCTCTATCGGCAGCTGATCAAAGTAATTATGCAGTTTTAGTACACTCTCTGCAACTACGATTTGGAAACGAGCACAAAGAAACCGTGTTCCAAGCCCAGCTGAGGATGAGACAGCAGAAGTCAGGTGAATCCTTACAAGAATTTGAGGCGGACATAGAAAGACTAATTCACCTGGCATACCCATCAGCCCCTGAATGTTTTCAAACGCAATTTGCCGCCGAAAGGTTCATTGAGGGAGTTCGAGATAGTGACATGAGATACCACTTACGTCTAGTAAGGCCCAGGAATATCAGCGGGGCACTAGTTCGGGCCCTGGAATTCGAGGCGTCACGAGTGTCATCTAGTGCTTCTCCACGTGTAAGAATGGCAACTTGCGATGACGAGGAGGATACGTCAAGGACTGAATCCATGGCCAGTTTACATAAAACGATTAAGGATATGGCAGTCAATATACAAGCCCTGTTGGGAAGGACGCCTCGATCAACAGACAATCGGGGCATAAAATGTTTTAACTGCGGCAGACTGGGTCACATCAAGAGTAACTGCCGTAATAGGGCAAGAAGTCCGTTGCCGTCGTTTAGAAGACCGAGCGGCGACCAAGAATGCCCTAGGTCCCAGGAAAACAAATTCCGGTCAATGCAAGGGGGCAATTGACCGGGCCCGTTAAGACCCCCAGGATCTTTAAAGTCAATAATTTGGGTGGCAAAAGTCTTACAGTGGCCGGACGCATTAAGGGACAGAAAATCCAGATTACCATCGATACAGGAGCAGATGTAACCATTGTAAGGCCAGATAAACTTGTCGGATATACAATACAACCATTGCCCAATCCTATTATGTTAAAATCAGTCACTGGAGAGTCTTGCCCTATAGACGGAGAAGCCGATGTCACCATCATTATTGGAGAAAGACTCGAAGTTCGGCATAAAGTGTTGGTTGCCAGGATCAAAGACGAGTTTATTTTGGGAATGAATCTCATCAGGTAACATGGATTCTCCTATGATCACAAACGGAATATTCTCACATTTGGAGATGAGGAGTTTGCATTAACCAATGGAAATGTGGAAACTAGTGTCCGTCTACTGGTGGTGGAAGATGTGAAAATTCCTCCAAATTCAGAACAAATTATCACAGTGACTTCTGAAAATGATCCTGGGTGGTCCATAGGACTTATAGAACCTAACCTGGATTTGACGACTGAAATCATGGTAGCACGAACTTTGACCGACACGAAGAAGACTATGCCAGTACGAGTTGCAAATATTGGAGAAAAGACCATCAAGCTCAAAGAAGGAACTGTTCTTGCCAATTATGAGCCTGTGCAATGGGTATGCAATTGTGTCGAAGCAGAGACATCCAAAGTTAAATCTTCTAACCAAGCTTCCTCAGAGGTTATTGATGCTTTCAAACGACATTAGAGTCATCTGTCAAGGGAACAACTTCAGTCTGCCATAAAATTTGCTATGGATGAATCTGATATGTTCAACTTCAAGCGCAATGACAGTCAAACTGATTTAGTTGTCCATAAGATCAACACAGGAGATGCTCAGCCAATACGACAACACCCACGAAGGGTCCCTCTGGCTCAACAACAAGAAGTTAACAGTTTGCTGAATGAAATGTTAAAGGAGGGAGTAATAGAAGAATCATCTAGTCCATGGTCGTCGCCTGTGGTTCTTGTTAAGAAGAAAGATGGTTCAAGGCGGTTCTGTGTTGACTACAGAAAACTTAATGACGTGACCAAGAAGGACAGCTACCTATTGCCACGTATAGACGACACCTTAGCAACTTTATCGGGATCAAAGTGGTTTTCCACTCTAGATTTAAAAAGTGGGTATCGGCAAGTAAAGATTGCTCCCGAAGACAAAGAGAAGACTGCATTTTCTACTGGTTCTGGGCTATACCAGTTCACTGTTATGCCTTTTGGATTGTGCAATGCTCCATCAACTTTCGAGGCTCTACGCATGAAGCCACTGGTTATACTCCGGCGAAAGTGATGTTCGGAAGGGAAATGAGGCTTCCTGCAGATTTGATGTATGGAACACCAGAAAAAGACTCGCTCAACTCTGTGGAGGAACTTTGTGGAGGAGCTCAAGGAGAGGCTGGACAATGTTCATGAACAAGTCAGGAATAAACTGCGGATATCCAGTGATCGAGCCAAAGCAAGATATGAATTACTAGCTAACTCCCGCGGCTTCCAGGATGGTGATTTGGTGTGGCTATATAATCCGAGGCGAAAGGTGGGGAGTCGCCCAAACTTAGACAAAATTGGGAAGGACCTTATACAATTATAAAGAAGATGAATGATGTAGTGTATAGGATCCAGCGGACCCCCAGGTCAAAGATGAAAGTCGTTCATTTGGATCGATTAGCACGATACCATGGAACTCTATCTGTTCGGGACGAACAGCCTTAGGAGGAGGGCAATGTTACGATTCGCAGCAACGCCGCATGGGAGGCGGGGCAACGCGTGTAGTTGGTGGAGCTTCGCGACCTATCCGCGCTGCGTCATGGCTGACATGAGTGATTTCCTGCTCGACTGGTTTAATCTAGAAGGCAGTTGTTTACAACCGTTTTTTTTTATGTGAGATTATTCAAGAATTCTTATAAAGAACTTTCTAGGTTTTTCTGTAATTTTAGGATTGTATATAAAAAAGCGACGAAACGATATTAGAAGGCTAGTGTTAAGTAGTGAGTTATTTACTAGTCGAATTTCGAAGTCGAACATTGAGTGTATTTGTGGAATAAATAAATAGTGTTTTCGTGTTAAATCGTTGCACTGGAATTGTCGAACCCTACTTCGCAACAGTATTATTATTTCCTGGCCAGCTTGATTTGTTTTGCGTATAGGTACAGGATGTTTTTGAAAAACTGCACTTTTGACATGGCATTGTGATATAAAGTTAGGTTTTTTTAAATGAGCCACTCTATATATTATTGGATTGTTTGATAGCCCATTTATGGCTCATTCGATTGACGTAGAATTTTATACCTTTAGCTCTAGTAGTTTTCAAATAATTAGAGATAGCTGATCTTATTTGTTTTCAAGTTTATATCATAACTTGAAATTTGCTATCATAAAAAATTCAAAACTGCACCACTAAATAACATATGAAAAATTTTAAAATATTTCTATTTCTCTATAAATAATGACATCATAAAATCTATCTTAAAAATCAGAGTTGAGAATGTGCAATCAGATTTCTTCTCTATTAGGGTTTTACCAACACTCCATAAATCCATTGAAAAGGCGCCACACAATGATCTATTTTAGAAAATTATTTTTACATATGCAGGTTGGCCCACAAAAGTGTATGTGGTCATATAATGTAATATTTTTAAATGGGATACCTTCTATTTCCTCTATTTTTCACTAGATTTTGATACAGCTTATAGCTTGTACTGGATCCCAAACATTGTTTGACATCTTGTTAGTGTTGGAAATTTGATTTCGACATTGTTTGCCAATCTTCTTGACGTGAGCAAAAATGAGGTGGATAGAGAAAAAATAAACATTCCATGGCTGCTAAGATGAGAGCTGCTTTAAGATCTATCTAAACGTAGTAAAAAATACAGAATATCCTATTTAAAAATATTACATTATATGATGTCACACTTTTGTGGTCCGTCGTGAATAAGTAAACATATGTGCTTAAAATAGGCTCTTCTGTATAATACATACCTCCATTGGAACAATTTCTTTCACCCTACTAGTACTCAAAATATCTGGCAGAATCAAGTTAAAAAGACCACCATGTATCATCAATCAATGATCCAACCAATGAAATACAGAATTGATTAATGAATGACAAAGTGTGATGTCTAATTTAAAATAAGAAAGTTGGTAGTAATTGTGCAAAATTGGGACAATGTGTGTATAGTGACATAGAAAAGAAATAATTAAAAACTATTTACTAAATTGGGAAACTTTTGTGTTTGAATTTTTGTCAAAGCACTCACAGTTTTTGAGATAAGGTACAGAGAAAAGGGTGATCTCTCAATGGCCAACCTGTACAGTGTGAGCATTACTTGATAATTTTGGAAAAAAGGAAGTTGATAACACTAGGAAAAAGTTCTGCAATAACCAGACATTTTACACTGAGCAGCATAAAAATAGAAGTTTTTTAAATTTATAAGGAGTGGGTAATAGTATATTTTCTACTAATGAATAGTTACATTTTATTATCTATTATGTTAATTCAAAAAGCTTTCTTCTAAAAAGCTTTTGTACCTCAGACAGTGTATTTTTAAATATAAGCTTCATGATATTACATAAGTACTCGTAAGTATTAATTTATTGAGCTGAATTAGGTAATTTAGAGTAGTGTTTTCTTAGAAATATGGAAATAAAACTATAGCAAGGGAACTAATTCTTGACTTGAGTTGAGGTTATGATAAGTTAGGCCACAGAAGTTTGTAAAAATAGCCTAAAAATGCATTTATTTTAAGCAAGTTTGTATCTTTCTTTCCTTCTCTTAATAGTTATTTTTAGTACCTATATTTAAATAATATGTGAAATTAACCAACTAGTAAATATGAGGAGTGCAAAAAAAAAAACAACTTTAAATAAACTGAATGGATAGTTTACTACGGTTTAGTACCTACTTACTTTTACAAGTTTCAAAATTAAAATTAATAAACACATTAGAAACTAATAGTTTACTCTTGAGTTTACTTAAGATGTTTCATCGTTAACAGGTCCAAAGATAGAGTGAATAAATTGAATCGTAGAGTCCTATAGTTCATCTTAAAAAAAAAACACTGAGGGTGGGTACAAAAGATTTTTTAAAAAAAGTACCTAAGCCATTTAGGATTTTTTGGCATCTTAGTAGCCATGGAATGTTCATTTGTTCTCTACCCATCTTCCTTTTGCTCATGTCAAGGAGATTGGCAAAGAACGTCAAAGTCAAATATCCAAGGCTAACAAGATGCCAACCTTTTCTGAATAGCTAATAAGTATTATTGAGCATAATAGATAATAAAATATACCTGTTCAACTTACCTTAGTAGAAAATATACTAGTACTCTTTATGAATAGATCTGCAAAATGTCTTGAAAAGCACATCAAGCACTGCATTTGATTTGGTCACAGAACTGAGTCTGAAGAATTGATTAAGTACTGTAGAACACCGAGAAACTGAGAGCTGGTCTAGGTACATCTGGGTCCACAGTCTCAAGGGCAACAAAGATGTTATAAACCAAATATAAACAGCTAAAAGCGCCATAAAAGCCACCTGGGCTAGCCCAAGGGCTAGCCACTATAGTCTTGGACTAGAGGCCAATTTTAACCACCTGGTGCTTTCTGTGGATGTCTGGGCTAGGTCTCTAGGCCTGCGGTGCGGCAAAAACAGTTCTAAATTTTATTATTGCATTCTACGCATACACATAATATTAACTCATTGTCAAGTTGATAGGTGTATGATTTTACAGCATCCCCGGTACACCTACGTGCCGAACACTACTACCTACACAGTCTTGCCTTCTTTTAGATTTTGTATTGTGAGAATTTCGGCATAATAAAAAAACAATACTTTGTTTCATATTATAATTTTATTCTATAATTTGAAGTTAGATTACATAAATGAAAAGTGAAAACAAAAACAAAATATTGTCTTGTCTTATGCTGCAATCTACGAAATACTCTGGTTTCGCTGTATTTAACAATCAACACCGTTATGACGGACATTAAGGAGAGAGACGGAGATAGAATTCTTAAAACGAAAGTCGGTTCCCTACCCTTCTACAATATATTAAGGTATAATATTCTTCACCGCACGTTATATTGATGGTTTCAATATTCCAGCTTTATCTTCAACAGTTACCACATATTACACTGTCTCTCTCTCCCTCTTGGAACGCAAACCGTATACACGATAATCTGTTCGCCATCTAGGGGGTATTCTCGGTACTAACCAATCATTGAACGACTATATCTGATACATAGACAATGGTTTAGACAAGTTGGTCAGCAGAAATTTTCACTTGGTTTATTTATGTCAACGTACACGTAGTTCAGGTGGGAACTTGCAACAAAACATGCAATAAGGTACCAGCAGTACCCATACCAGTGTTCCGATTTTTCACATATTGTACCTATAACTGCATATTTTTTGCGAAACCCTATATCGTAAAAATAGTAACACCAACAAATAAAATCGATTACCAAAGATTTATATTAAAAAAATCTAAATTTGCTTGTTAAGCATATGGGGCTCTTAAACTGGTAACTTCGAAAAATTGCGGTCTTTGACGGCTTATATTTCATTACGATAAAGATTTAGCTGACATTTTACAAAAACAACTAAAAAGGCAGAATAGTAAAGCTGAACTCGGGTGGCCAAAAAATGATGTACGAAGTTCGCACACCTTGTGTCGTTCCTTCATAATGCCTTTCAACACGTACATCAAAAAACGTTTTACACCTGTAAATACAAAAAGTAAAATTTTCGAAAGTTTCTCAGGGTGTAAGTCGCCGACATTTTTTGCCGAACTCGATTGTCACCGATCCTGCTCAGTATAGTCTCATATCGTAGGGATAAAACTATGTAAAAGAAATACTTAAAGTGCTCCGAAAAATTGGAATTTTCAATGGCGTCTTTCCAGTTCAAAATAGCGCGTAAAACGTGATTTTTCCACTTTTTTTCGACATTCCAACATTCATTTTTTGGGACACTCTTTACACTCTGAAATAGAAATGAAGGCTGTCTACAACACGAAATTACTAAAACCTATACGTAAAATCGATTATTATAGATTTATATTGAAAAAATTGAAATTTGTATATTAAGCATGTGGGGATCTTAAACCGCCTCGGAAAACAAAATTTTGTAAATAAAATCGTGCATTGCGGGCTTTGACAGCTTATATTTCCTTTCGATGAAAATCTAGCTGAAAATGCATAAGAACAATTAAAAAAGCAAAGGAGTGCCACTTTCATCTTTGATCTAGGGGTACGTAGGATCCTGTATACCACGTCGTTGATCCGTTTGATGACTGTATATGGACCCTCCCAACTTGGAGACAACTCGGAAGACTTTCCTTTCCTCTTCTGTGAATTATACAGCCACACCAAGTCACCTGCCTTAAGTCCTGCAGAATTCGCCCTTAGGTCATATCTGGCTTTCATCCGATGGCTGGCAATTTTTATCTTTGTCCTCACGTTTCGATGGATTTCCTTTAATCTTTCTCGATGTTCATCAACATAGTTCTTGACATCTTGCACCGTTTCTTCTGGTGATCCGTACACCAAATCTACCGGAAGACGAAGTTCTTTACTAAATATAACCTTGGCAGGAGTATGTCCTGTCGTGTTATGCACTGTACCTCTGTAATCCATAATTAAAAGAGGCAGAAATTTGTCCCAATCTTTCTGGTACTAAAGAATTCGTCAACCAAGGCCCTTGCCACGGTGTTAGTTTCCTGATTTGGTAGTGCATAAGCTTCAGGCCATTTAACGAAATAATCCATGGCAACTAAGATGTATTTGTTACCATCGTCCGTTTCTGGAAAAGGACCAGCCATGTAGATCGCAATTCTTTTAAATGGGGAGCCAACATTGTACATGACATCTTTTTGTTTTACTTTCTGGTACTACAAGCTGGAGCGTGGCACTTTTCCCGTTGGGGCTTTCGAAGATGCGCCACTGTTCTTCTATCTCCGTCATGTTCATCTCTATTTCATGTTTGACTTGATCCACGTCTTGTTTGACTTGATACACGTCTTGTTTGAGTTGATATACGTCTTGTTTGACTACAGTCATTTTGGTTGAGACAAGTTCTTGCAACTTGCGACGACTATCTGTTAATGCTTGAAACAGAACAGCTTGATTTTTTTTTGTTTTTTTAACTCAAGTTGCCTTTGTTTTTCTTGTTCCTTTTTCCCAAGTTGCCTTTGCTTTTCTTGTTTTTCCAGAAAATTTATTTGTTCCTCTTTGTCGAGCTGACTTTGTTTTTCTTGTTCTTCTAGAAAATTTCTTTGATCCTCTTTGTCGAGCTGGCCTTTGTTTTTCTTGTTTCTTTTTCTCAAGTTGGCTTTTTCTTCTTCTTCCTGAACATTCCTTTGTTTCTTTCGTCCTTCTTCAGTATTTCTGTAAGTGCTGCCACTTGTTCATCCATGATTTTTGCCGTAGATCGAGTATATGGCATGTAGAAAACACCAAGGTTCTTGTACTGTCCTTACCATGCAAAATTCCACGCGCGCGACGATTCCTTTGTCCCCACAGTCACAAATTTGATGAAAATTATCCCACTTCTGACACCAGTTGTTACGTGATACAAACTATTCGCTATCCGCTTATTTCGTTTATTTACTACACTGCACTATGCATTAGATCCCATCTCGCGCTGCTCGCTGGTTTACATAGCCAGCCTGAACACACTCTCGTACTTTCGAGAACGGAGGCGACTGTTCCCGGTTATCGTTTGGTCTAGATGGGTTCCCGGGTTCGCGGTCGGCGCTCGGCGTTGCCGCTTCGGCCCGAATATCTGTGGACGGACGGTCGGGCGTAACAATAGTAATTGATAACAAACAAAAATTGTGTAAAAATGTTGCACTTTTTCTATTTTTATTCAAGAATTGTAAACTATACCTTAGTTTTGTGTGTTCCAGCGTGTAGTCCCCCATCGTTTCTTCATAACACCATTTAACACGTAGGTAAGTGCATCAAAAAATCTTACCATACCATTTTTATCCTATAGACAAAAAAGTTAAACTTCTGCTAAATATAGTCTTATATCATAGAAGCGACAAAACTATGTAAAAAATGCAAAATTGGAATTTTCCTTCCTCCAGCTTCCTTCTACTTCAAAATGGCGCTTGAAAGGTAATTTTTACACTTTTTATTAACATTCAAACATTTGTTTTTTGGGACACCCTCTACTCTCCAAAAAACAAATATATCATAAATTTACTAAAATCAACAAATAAAATCGAACACCTAGGTACTATAGATTTACATTGAAAAAATCGGAATTTATATGTTAAGCATATGGGGCTCTTAAACCGCCCCGCACACCTAAATTTTGAGATCAAAATCATGCATTGCGCCTTATGACAGTTCATATCTCATTTCGATGACAACCTATCGCAAAATCTATAAAAACAGCTAAGAAAGTAGAAGAACGAAGCTACATTCTAAGTTTATTTCTAAATGTCAAATTTTGAATGATATCTATGTTCTGTGGGTTCCCGGTTGCAGTTCTCCTTTATTCCTTCATAACATCTGTTAACACGTACATCAGAAAATCTTGCTGTTTTCAAGCTACAGACAAAAAAGCAAAATTTTCAAAAATTTTACAAAGTCGAACTCGATTGTCACATAATTTGCTAAAAATGGTGTCATATCAAAGAGGGAATAAAAAAAATGTAAAAAGTACAAAGTTAAATTTTTACGTACTTTTCTTCTCCTTCAAAATGACATCTAAAACATGTTTCTTTTAAAATTTTATCGACATTCTAATAGTTATGTCTATATAATTCGTAAACTAAACATTGCATGCCATTGGCCGCAAGCAATAGAATATTTGTGACTAATCGTTATCAGCTTACTGTGTTATTCCAAATTTTAATTTTGATCGCGACTACAAATTTCCAAAATGTGTTCGAAATTACCAATTATTTCCTCTTTTTTCTCAATTTCCAACTTTGGCCGTCGTAACTTTAAAACGAGCGGATCGATTGGAGTGAATCCATCTATGTCTCTGTTTCAATTTTGTCTCAAATCTCAAATCTCAAAATTTTGAGTCAAAAATTACCTCGAAAGAATGAAAAGTCTAAAACAAAAAAGAAAAAAAATAAAGAACAAACAGCTAAATATGACAAAGAATATAATAGAACAATATGAAAAATACAAAAATAATAAATCAGAAAAACTTTAAAAAAGAAAAAAGCGGCGAGGAACGGAAGACCTGAACTAACCTGTTACTGTAGAAGATAAAGCCAAACAAAAAAAAATAGTTATGAATTTTAAAGAACAAACAGTGGATCGAAACATAACATAAAATAATAGAAAAATGTAACAAATAAAAACCGATGGAACAGAAAAACTTTTAAGAAGAAAAAAGCGACGAGGAATGGAAGACCTGAACTAACCTGTTACTGTAGAAGATAAAGGCAACCAATGAGAGCCTCGAACGATGTTTACTGTTAAAGAGGTTCCCAAAACGTTATAAAAAACTAGATATTATACATACCATACAGGGGACTAAAACCGCCCGATTTTGACAGAAAAAAAATAGATTTTTTTTTTAAATTGACCAACAGGGAGGAAAGATTTTTTTCGTTTTTTTGTCAATTTTCAACTTTGGCCGCTTGTAACATTAGAACGAGTGGAGCGATTGGAGTGAATCCAACAAATTCTGGTCCTTTTTGATGTCCTCTTTCAACTCTCACCAAGCAAAGTCCCGTAGATTCAATAGAATGGGAGATACGTGCTTTGAAGGCATTTAGAAAAAAGTCCACTTATGGGACTAATTTTACTTTTATTATGTTTGCTATTTTCACAGTAGATTAAAATCGCTTCATATCGACCACAAAACAGCAAAAAAAAATTCCAACATTTTTTCGAAATTGACCTAAAAGAGAAAAAAATATTCCTTTTCCTTTCAACTTTTACCCAAAAAACCAAAAAAAGTCCCGTTAGGAAAATTCAATTTTGAGTCAAAATTACCTCCAAAGAATGAAAAGTCTAAAACAAAAAAGAAGAAAATGAAAGGACAAAAAGCTAACATGACAAAGAATATAATAGAACAATATGAAAAATAGAAAAACAAGAAGTCAGAAAAACTTTACCTATTACCTAACCTGTTACTTTAGAAGAGAAAGACAAACAAAAAAATTGCTTATTAATAATTTTACGCAGTTTTGAGGTAACATTACTCTATAAAATTGTTTACCCAAAAAAGCTCAATTTTTGGTCAAAGTTACATAAAAAACTAAGAATTTCAATTTAGATCTATAGAAAATTTTTTTAAAGAACAAAAAGTGGAACGAAACATGACATAAAATAAAAGAAAAATGTGACAAATAAAAAACAATGAAACAAAAAAACTTTTAAGAAGAAAAAAGCGACGAAGAAGGGAAGACCTGAACTAACCTGTTACTGTAGAAGATAAAGGCAAACAATGAAAGCCTCTAACGATGTTTACGGTTAAAGATGTTCCCAAAACGTTATAAAAAACTAGTTATCAATAATTTAAAAACACAGTTTTGGGCCCAAATCAAACTGTTTATTCGTTTTAAAGCATAATTTGCGTCCAAATTACCTGGAAAGGATAAAATCTTAATAAAAAATCCAACTCAGATTATAACTTATTCGTTAGAAAAGTTCAATTTTGGGTCAAAATTAATTTGAAAGAAAAAAAAACCAACAAAAACATCAACTTAGTCCACATTATGGTTTATTCATAAAACAAATTCAATTTTGGGTCAAAATTACCTCGAAACAATTGAAAACTCCAATTTAGATCCATAGAAAACAATTTTGAAAGAACAAAAACTGGAACGAAACAAAAAAGTAGGTTTAACAGTTTGGGAGATAGATCCTTTCGAAAGTCGATTTTTAGGCACTTTTGGAACTCTTACTTTCTAGGCATTTAGAAAAAAGTTGACTTATGGGATTAATTTCATCTTTATTATGTTTGTTGTATTCACATGGGATTAAAACCGCCTGATTTCGACCAGAAACAGCAAAACAAATTTCAAAAACTTTTTCGAAATTGACTAATGGGGAGGAAAGATATTCCTATTATCGATATTGTGTATTTTGACCACTTGTAACTTTAGAACGAGTGGAGCGATTAGAGTGAATCCAACGTATTCTTGTTCTTTTTGGTGTCTTCTTTCAACTCTCTAGGTTCAATAGATTCAATAATTGGGAGGCATTTGGAGGCATTTAAAAAAGTCTACTTGTGGGACTAATTTCAATCTTATTATGTTTACTATGTTTACAGGGGATTAAAAAAGCAAAAAAAATCTAAAAATTTTTCAAAATTGACCTAAATGGGGAAAAAATATTCCCTGTTTTCTCAATTTTCAACTTTGACCGCCTGTAACTTTAGAACGAGTGTACAATTGGAGTGAATCCAACAAATTTTTGTTCTTTTTGTCTTCTTTCACCTCTCACCAAAGGAAGACTCGTAGGTTTATTATGTTTACTTATAGGACTAATTTCATTCTTATTATGTTTGATACGTTGACAAGGAATTAAAATCGCCTCATCCTCATTTCGATGAAAAACATAAAAAAACCAAAATGTTTTCGAAATTTACCAAAAAAAGTGTCCCTTTTGTCAATTGTTAACTTTGATCGCCGGTTCCTTTAGAACGTGTGGAGCGATTAGAATGAGTCTAACGATTTCTTGGTCTTTTTGATGTCCTATTTCATTTTCTATCAAAGAAAGTCCCGTAGGTTCAAAGGATTGGGAGATAAAACCCTTCGGAAGTCGACTTTTAGGAGCTTTTAGAAGGTGCTTTGGAGGCATTTAGAAAAAAAGTCTACTTATGGGACTAATTTCACTCTTATTATGTTTACTATGTTCACGGGGGATTAAAAAGCAAAAGAAAAATCCATAATTTTTTCGAAATTGACCAAAAAAATGGGTCCAAAAAAAGAAACGGGCGGGTGACCAAAAAAAGAAAAATATTCCCTTTTTTCTCAAGTTTCAACTTTGACCGCCTGTAACTTTAGAACGATGGAGCGATTGGAGTGAATCCAACGAATTCTTGTTCTTTTTATGTCTTCTTTCACCTCACACCAAAAAAAGACTCGTAGGTTCATTATGTCGACTTATAGGACTAATTTCACTCTTATTATGTTTGTTACGTTGAAAAGGAATTAAAATCGCCTCATCCTCATTTCCATAAAAAACATAAAAAAAATACACATTTTTTTCGAAATTTACCAAAGAAGGGTGTGTTTCATCTTTTTTCTCAATTTTTAACTTTGATCGCCTGTAACTTTAGAACGTGTGGAGCGATTAGAGTAGGTCTAACTATTTCTTGGTATTTTTGATGCCCTAATTCATTTTCCATCCAAGAAAGTCCCGTGGGATCAAAAGATTGGGAGATAGTACCCTTTGGAAATCGATTTTTAAGCGCTTTTAGAACGTAATTTGGAGGCTTTAGAAAAAAGTCTACTTATGGGACTAATTTCACTCTTATTATATTTACTATGTTCACGGGGGATTAAAAAAGCCAAAAAAAATCCAAATTTTTTTCGAAATTGACCAAAAAATGGAAAAAATATTCCCTTTTTTCTCCATTTTCAACTTTGACCGCCTGTAACCTTAGAACGATGGAGCGATTGGAGTGAATCCAACGAATTCTTGTTCTTTTTATGTCTTCTTTCACCTCTCACCAAAGAAAGACTCGTAGGTTCATTATGTCGACTTATAGGACTAATTTTACTCTTACTATATTTCTTACGTTGACAAAACAAAAACAAAAAACATAAAAAAAAATCAAAATTTTTTAGAAATTTACCAAATAAGGATGTGTTTCCTCTTTTTTCTGTTCTCAATTTTTAACTTCGATCGCCTGTAACTTTAGAAGGTGTGGAGCGATTAGAGTGAGTCCAACGATTTCTGGGTCTTTTTTATGTCCTATTTCATTTTCTTGGAAGTCGATTTTTAGTCACTTTTAGAACGTGTTTAGGGGCATTTAGAAAAAAAGTCGACTTGTACAACTAATTTCACTATTTTCACTCAACAGCAATGTTTTTTTTAAATTGATCAAAGAAGAAAATATTCTTTACTCATTATTCAAATTTTACGATTTCTTGTTACTTATGATATTCTCTTTCACCTCGTATCAAAGAAAATTTTGCAGGTTCAATAGATTGGGAGGTAGACTCCTTCGAAATTCGATTTTTAGGCACTTTAGAACGTGCTTCGAAGGCATTTAGAAAAAAGTCCACTTACGGGACTAATTTCACTGTCATGGTGTGTTATGTTCACATGGGATTAAAATCGTTTAATTTCGACCAAAAACAGCAAAAAAAAAATTTAATTTGTTTTTCGGAGTTGACTAAAAAAGTGTGTTTTTTTTTACTCAATTTCCAAATTTGAGGGTCTGTAATTTTAGAAAGAGCTGAGCGTCGCAGTGAATCTAACGATTTCTTTTTTCCTTTGATATTCTCTTTCACCTCCTATGAAAGAAAGTCCCGTAGGTTCAATAGATTGAGAGATAGACCATCTTGGAGGTCCCTTTTTGGGCATTTTAGAACGTGCTTTGGAGGCATTTTTGACCACCTGTAACTTGAGAATGAGTGAAACGATTGGAGTGAATTCAACGGTTTCTTGTTCAGTTTTATGTTCTCTTTCACCCTCTGCCTGATGAAAGTCGCATAAGTTTAATAGTTTGGGAGATAGACCTTTTCGGAAGTCGACAGGGAATTGAAACCGCCTCATTAAGATCAAAAATAGCAACAAAAAAGTCAGCGGGGTATGTAGGTGTTGTGGTGCTTACCACAACCACCAACAAGGATACCATAATTAAAATTAACACCTTTGGGCTTCCAAATGGGTACCTACCCAAAGGAAACAAACGGTTGGCAAATTCTTTTATGAACCGGCTAAAATATGTGGTGTAAAACCATTAGCTTCGGTTCGTTTTACTTTTGTTGTCCGAATGCGGCCATCGCATAATAGCCCTTCTTGTTATTGGGGAAAAGTTGAAAAGGGCCGACACTGTTGCTTTT
The DNA here is from genome assembly GCA_951812265.1 of Taphrorychus bicolor. NCBI lineage: Eukaryota > Metazoa > Arthropoda > Insecta > Coleoptera > Curculionidae > Taphrorychus > Taphrorychus bicolor. The sequence goes on from OX638299.1 coordinate 48,370,882, forward strand.
AGCCGTCACCGATGACTTAATTTGTAACCAAACACAAAGCCTCACCATTCATCATCCTGCTCGTTCTTCAACGGTAAAATAGATTTGTCGACTGAGCCATCATCAGGTAGCGCGCACGCAATGAATGACATAACAAACATGACAGCCAAAACTTTGGTGTTAAACCGCAAGGAAGTGTTTTATCGTTCGGATTTAATCTAGTTTCTGGGTTTACAAACGCGGCCCTTAGAAAGAATAAGGGCCGCTCCCCGCTGACCTTTCATCACGCGAAACAATTCCGTGTTTCGTTTTTTAAATTAGAGGGGCGCCCGTAAAGCCGAACCCTCGTCGGTAACCCTTAAATTTCACCGAAGGGAAATTGATATTGTTCCATCATTTTTCTTTAGTTCGTTCCCCCTAATTCTCTAGAGAACGCGGAAAGGCTCCTGCCGACCAACTGTCAGGGACGTAACATTTTCCATTTCCATGCAAAACAATACATTTATTAGAAACACTCGGTATAGGTAGCAGTGGTGTGATTGTTAAATATCCAAACTGGTTGACTGGTTGACAAATATCCAAACTCGTTTGTAAATATCTCAACTGGCTGGCAAATAGCCAAACTCGTTTGTAAATATCTCAATTGGTTGGCAAATATCCAATCTCGTTGGTTTTAATACCAACAATAATTGTTTTTAATATTTAGAAAAAAAATGGAAGGATTGGGAGGTAAAATTTTAACCTTTTTTTTAGGAAGATTAAATTCCAGTTTCCTGATTAAAGACCTAAATTCGAGGTTTTCAAGGTCGTTTTTGCAAATTTTGCAAAAATGTAAATTTTTATTAACAGTTATAAAAAACAATTGAAAAACAAATTAAAAGCTAAACACCCTGTACTTCGGTCACAAAGCGTTTGTAAGGATACATTTATATGAACCTTTCTTCTTAAATTTGGCTCCTTCATTTCGTTAGACTCCTTCATATATTTGCATTTTGTAAGGTTTGACCAATCAGTTTTTGCTATGTATAAATAAGCAAATTTAATATTTTTGTAGGTGTAATTTATTTATATCTTTTTTATAGAAAAAAAAACACTTGAAAAATCATATATTAATGGTCCTTGATTAATAATTTATTGAAAAGAAAATACCGAAACTTATAATAAAAATGACCTTTTTGAAATTTCGAAAATTTTGACTAGATTCAGAAAAATTTGCAAAAAATCAAAATTTTGAAAGAAAGTATTTTTTTTCTAGTCTTATTTTAAAAATTAGTGTTGGAAAGTGTAGGAAAAGTTTCATTGGAAGTCTTTGCCGTAAAACTTTAGACTTTTAGCAAAAACGTTCAGTGGCGCGTTACGAAATACGTTTTGGTGGTAAAAGGAAATGCTATCCTAAAAAAAAAAATCTGTACGTTCTCTATCAGCTTCAGAACTTTTTTTTTAATGATTAATCAACTACCAATAATACATGATTTCTCAAAATGTTGTTTTTTTATAAACAAAAATATAAATAATTGACTCTTACGAAAATTCTACATTTTGTATACAGTACTTGTATGTATATTGATTATTCATTGAAAAAAAATAGTGAAACTTATAATAAAAACGTCGATTGGATTCGGAAAAATTAGGAAAATATCGAAATTTAAAAAAAGTTTTATTTCTTTCTATTTTTAAATTGAAGAAATAATTGGCCAATCAGCTTCTGTTATGTACAAATAAGCAAATTTAATATTTTTGTAGGTGTCATTTAGTTATAATTTTTTTATAAAAAAAAACAGTTGACAAATTATGTCTTATTGGAAATTAATTACTCCTTGAAAAGAAAATACTGAAACTTATAATAAAAATGACGATTTCAAATTTCGAAATTTCCGACTGAAAAGGTAGCAAAAAATCGATATTTTGAAAAAAAAAAGATTTAACTCTTTTCTGATCTTAATTTAGAAAGGGAGTTAAAAATAGTTGACACTTCTTCAAAGCCGCTTTTTTTCTCTCTTCAATGTTCTTCAATTTTTAAATCAAAAATCCGACGTCTCGTTTTCAAGCAACCATCATCAACTTCGCCTTTTTAAATACTTTCCTAGATTTATACCGGATTCTGAATCCCTTTGCAATTCTGCATTCGGGGATATGCGACATGTAGGTCACGAATAGTTAGAGACATTTCAAGTTTGCACTAAATATCTCAAAAACTGTTACAGTTAAAAAGAAAAAATTAAAAAACAAATTATAAGCTGAACACCCCGTATTTCGGTCACAAAGTGTTTGCAGCCCTACGTTTATATGAACTTTTCCTCTTAAATTTGACACCGGATTCCTTAATTTTGTTACATTCCGTTTTTTATTTAGATCCTATAAGCTTTGACCATTCAACTTCTGCTATGTATAAGCAAATTTAGTATTTTTGTGTCATTTATTTATATTTTTTTTAAAAGAAAATACTGAAACTGATAAAAGATCTACAGAGTTTTTTTTGGATTGGGCTTCCTTTTACCATCAAAAAGTATTTTGTAGCGCGGCACTGAATATTTATGATAAAAATCTGAAATCTGAATCTGGAAAAATTTCCCAAAAACGAAAAAAAATCTCAAGTATTTTAACTCTAATATAACATAAAAATAAAAGCCACGCACATCTACGCCAATGACTTCCAATCAAATTTATTTATAACACAATTCATTTAGCTCCCTTGTTTTTGCCTCTAAAAAGATTTTGAAAAAGTAGTTCATTTTACCAAAAACTTGAAATTAATGCACACGTAGTTGTCAAAAAAACTTGTGAAAGTACTCAAAACATGTTTGATTTCTAATGATGAAGTAAGAAATTGCAAAAATATTACTACAAAATGTGGAATTAACTCTTCAAGTAAACAAAAACGTTTTAAAAGCAGCAACTTGACCTTCACCTTGTATAATAAAGGGCACGAGATTTAAAAAAAATCATGTTATGTGTACGGAAGACCGTTTTTCGAGTTTAAGCATGGGGATCTCGATTATTTGAAAGAAATACGAAAAAAGTTAAATTAGGGCCAACTTGCGCAATTAGATATCTCTAAAAACAAAGTTTTAAATTTCCAAAAATTCCGACTAGTTTCGAAAAAAAAATAAAAATTTTGAAAATTATGTTCTTATTTTTTCTAGTCTTAATTTAAAGAGATAATAAAAAATAAATCAAACTTCTTTTTCCAGATAATACACCAGACATTATTATCAAAACTTTCCGTATTTCTTCATTTATGATACAATTTAATGAATTTGGCCTCATGATGAACCAGACATTATTATCGAAACTTTCAGGCACCTTATAGACGAATTATTGGAAAGCTCACATTATCTGATTGCAGGATTATCCAACGACGTTCTATCACCTTTCCCGATTCATCCAGGAATTCGATCGGCGCCTTCCTGATTCGAACGGCGTCAGATTCGCCTTTGAGCAACTTTGGAAGAAGACGTATTGCTCAATTATTCCTCAAAAAGATTGGATTCTTTGGGGGGATCTGTAAAACGAATTGTTTTTAATCAATTTGAGGAATCGGTCGACTAAAGCCCCGGTTATTTGTTTCACTCTCAAAGCGCGTTTTTACGATTAAAATATCGACGAGGGTTGCCTCTCAGTTCTAAATATTAAAAAAAGATATTATTTTAAGTTTTAAGTTTAAACTCGTTTCATGTAGGGGTTCATCAAGTCAAGTTAATTGACATTTTTAAGATGTACATGACTTGACTTGCAAAATTGAATACTTAACTTGATTCCTTTTCTTTTCTTTTCAGTATAGGTGGACTTGATGTCAAATATTTTCAAACTACGTGACACTTGATTGGGTAAAAAAAATAAAAAAAACTTTTTTTGCCTAATTGAAAAAATTGTATTTTAAAAAAGTCAAATTGTTATAAACGTCATTTTTGTAATCAAATTCGAAGCCGAATCAAAATTTTGATAACTACATTACTGCATTTCCAAATAATTAAATTAAACCCTTTTTATAAGTTTTTTTTTACTTAAGGAAATATTTTGTAAATATCATAAAAATACCAGTTAATGTGAATTAGTTATAAAAAATCGTTGCACAGTGATCAGAAACGCCATTTCTGATGCAATTTACGTTCGATTTTAGCGTTAAAATTGGAAAAAAGCAGTAAAAACAATTTTATTACTGAATTAAGGAAAATATTCTTAAATAGTTTTCTTAAAACATGCTCTAAAACTTGTGAAAAAATTCCTAAACCGCTTATAAAAATCAATGATTTTTTCTAATTAAGAAAGCAAAACTCTTTTCTTTTTTTAATTCTAATTCTTTTGCATCCATTTTTGGTTGAAGTAAAATATGAAAATGGGTTTCCTGATTCGTTAAAAAGTGCTATTAAAAATTCTCAATTTTACTTTTTAAACGGCATTTTTTGAGTCAAAATTATGTCAAAATGTTGAAGAAAAGCCATTTCTAAATAAATTAATATTTGTAAAAGTATATATGATATATCGATTTTTATATATCGGTTAAATCCTTTTAATACATAAAAATACTCAATTTTTGTATAAAAATTATTTTTTTGGCTTTATTTTATGACAAAATGGTAAAACAACGACTTTCCGACAATAAAAAAAATATAAAAATTTCGTAGTAGAAAGTTTGTCAGAGAATCAAAATATTCATAATTATTATGAAATAAAAATTATGAATTTGCTTATGACGTTTATGTGCTAAAATATTTTTAAAATTTTCAAAATTGAATTTATTACCAAATTAATGCAAATTTTATTGAAAGTACAGAAACTGAACCGAGTTTTTCTTATGAAAATTGCCTTAAACATTTACGTCAACCGCAATCTGATATACAGGGCGTCAAAAAATAACACGTGAATTTCCTTCACACAGAGCTCTAAAATGTTTGAAAATTTCTCAATTTTTATTTTCCTTTTAAATTAATGGAAATTTTGTCGAAAATATAAAGAAAAACGAACCTGAGACTTTAGTACAAAAAATGTTTTCTAGACATGTAGCGGCCACAAATTAATATACAGAGGCTAAAAGAGAAAATAATCATAAATTTGTTTGACTTTCGTGCCCTAAAACTTTTTTTAAATTCTTCAAATTTGATTTTATTACCAAATTAATGCAAATTTTTTCGAAAGTATAGAAACGGAACCGAGTTTTTCTTATGAAAATTGCCTTAAACACTTACGCCAACCGCAATCTGATATACAGGGCGTCAAAAAATAACACGTGAATTTTCTTCACACAGAGCTCTAAAATATTTGAAAATTCCTCAATTTTTATTTTCCTTTATTTACAGAGGCTAAAAGAAAATAATCATAAATTTGTTTGACTTTCCTGTGCCCTAAAACTTTTTTAAAATTCTTCAAATTTGATTTTATTGACAAATTAATACAAATTTTGTTACATACTTGCGCTAACCACAAATTGATATACAGGGCGTCAAAAAATAACCCATAAATTTTCTTAGCGTAGAGCTCGTAAACCTTTAAAAATTCCTCAATATTCAGTTTCCTGTTAATTTAAAGGAAATTTTGTAGAAAATACAAATAACAGACTTGACAGTTTATAAAAAATTGTTTTACACACTTGCACCAGCCACGAATTAACATACAGGGTCACAAAGGAAAATTAATTAAGAATTTGCTTGAATTCGTGATCTAAAATTTAAAAAAAACCTTTAAATTGATTTTATTGTCAAATAAATGGATTTTTTTTTTGGAAAATGCTGAAATAAACTTGAAACTTTACTATAAAAAGTGTCTTATCAACCTGAGGTAACCACAAATTAATATAGAGAGGCTAAAAGAGAAAATAATCATAAATTTGTTTGACTTTCGTGCCCTAAAACTTTTTTTAAATTCTTAAAATTTGGTTTTATTACCAAATTAATGCAAATTTTATCGAAAGTACAGAAACGGAACCGAGTTTTTCTTATGAAAATTGCCTTAAACACTTACGCCAAGCGCAATCTGATATACAGGGCGTCAAAAAATAAAACGTAAATTTTCTTCACACAGAGCTCTAAAATGTTTGAAAATTCCTCAATTTTTATTTTCCTTTATTTACAGAGGCTAAAAGAAAATAATCATAAATTTGTTTGACTTTCGTGCCCTAAAACTTTTTTAAAATTCTTCAAATTTTATTTTATTGACAAATTAATGCAAATTTTATTACATACTTGCGCTAACCACAAATTGCTATACAGGGCGTCAAAAAATAACGCATACATTTTCTTAGCGTAGAGCTCGTAAACCTTTAAAAATTCCTCAATATTCAGTTTCCTGTTAATTTAAAGGAAATTTTGTAGAAAATACAAAAAACAGACTTGACAGTTTATAAAAAATTGTTTTACACACTTGCACCAGCCACGAATTAACATACAGGGTCACAAAAGAAAATTAATTAAGAATTTGCTTGAATTCGTGATCTAAAATTAAAAAAAAACCTTTAAATTGATTTTATTGTCAAATAAATGCATTTTTTTTTTCGAAATTGCTGAAATAAACTTGAAACTTTACTATAAAAAGTGTCTTATCAACCTGAGGTAACCACAAATTAATATACAGAGGCTAAAAGAAAAAATAATCATGAATTTGTTTGACTTTCGTGCCTTAAACCTTATTTAAATTTTTCAAATTTGATTTTATTGACAAATTAATGCAAATTTTGTCGAAAATACAGAACTAAACAGTTCTGAAACATTATTGTAAAAATTGCGTTACATACTTGCGCTGACCACAAATTGATATACAGGGCGTCAAAAAATAACCCATAAATTTTCTAGACTTGCACCAGCCACGAATTAACATACAGGGTCACAAAAAAATAATTAAGAATTTGCTTGAATTCGTGATCTAAAATGAAAAAAAAAACCTTTAAATTGATTTTATTGCCAAATAAATGCATTTTTTTTTCAAAATTGCTGAAATAAACTTGAAACTTTACTATAAAAAGTGTCTTACCAACTCGAGGTAACCACAAACTGATATACAGGGCGTCAAAAAATGGCATATGAATTTCCTTACACGTAGAGTTCTAAAATGTTTAAATATTCCACAATCTTTATTTTTCTGATAAGTTAATAGAAAACCTGTCAGAAATACAGAAAAGACAAACCTGAAACTTTATTACAAAAACGTTTTATAAATTTGCACTAGCTGCAAATTATAACAGGATCTTGAAAAAAAATATTATGAATTTGCTGAACTTTCTGGATCTCAAATATTTTAAAAAAATTAAAAAATTGATATTATTGTTAAATTAATGTACACCTACTTTATAAGACTGTGAAGGCTTTCACGGCCGGTTAAAATACAATCTAAAGTGTTTTCCGGGCTTTGATGCCGAGGTCCAATGGAATTTCTTCCTGACGTTTCGTCTACATGTACGGCAGACATTATCAGAGGTAATTGTGGTGATCTCCGTGGTATTTATGACGACTCCGTCTGTGACAGCCAAGAGAATTTGTGAGCCGGCTAATCGGAACGGAAAATGAAGGATCTAGAAAGAGCCTTTGGTTGGAATGAATACAACAGGCACGAGTGCGATAGGGCCGTCTGTCCAAGGAATGTAGAGCACCAGGAAAGAACAACTGGTGAAGATGAAGAAAAGCGCGGATGAACTACTCAACCATACATCCACAAAGTAACGGACAGGACTGGCAGGCTACTGAAAAAGCACAATGTTAAAACTACCTTTAAACCCACTCGTACAAGACAGAGCTTGAGACCATAGAAATCCCCTATCATCACCCGGAGCTTACCGAGTTCTATGCAGCTATGGCTTGGTATACATTGGCACTACAAAACGCTTACGCGCGGATTACGGAACACAAAAGGAGTTGCATGCTGGGACAAACACAAAAGTCAGCAATAGCAGAGCACGCTCTCTCCGAAGCTCACGATATCCTTTTCAACAAGGTGGATATCTTACATCAATCGCAGCGTTTCTATCCGAGACTGGAAGCGAGTTTTACGACATAATTCAAGTGCGCCGAAACCCTGCACCACCACTACCCCCACCCCATTCCCATCACTGCAGCGCGATGGCGGGGAAATAAATACCACGAAGCTTGCCACAGTCGAATCAGTCAACGTCAGGAAGCACAGGAGATCACTTCGCTCATTGCCCCATCGCCTTTGAAAATGTCTGCCGCAGCTGTAGACGAAACGTCAGGAAGAAATTCCATTGGACCACGGTTTTCACCCTTTCGCTACTAATGGGTGATATATGTCCCAGCAGATTTAGATGTCAAAAAATACGGATTATATAATTTGGAAAAAAACTGGAACTTACACTACTTACACAAAACTGGAACATTATATAGTATTTAGCAAGAAGGAAATATTTATAAATCAATTTTTGTACAAAAATTGTCAGGGACATATACGTCTCATTAGTAGTTTGGAACGGGACATATATGTCCCATTAGTAAAAGAAAACTATAATAGTTATTTATGTATTAAGAGCGAAAAGTACAACTTTTCTGCTCGGAGAGTGAAGTTTGCCGCTCGACGCGAAGCGGAGAGCTGCAAACACTCGAGAGCAAAAAAGTTAATTTTTGGCTCGTAATGCATACAACGTTTTTTCTGCAAACGATCAATTTCAAATAATGTGAATCACAACTGACCATAACTGAAGACAGAATTTGTAAATTTAAATCAAAGTGACAATAACGTTTTTAATAATTGGTTGAGTGGTGGAGTTGCTATTGACAGCAAACGAAAAAATCTTTTTCTACAAACGTCAAATAATGACGCATTTTACGCTTTCATTTGACAAACGTAAACCTAACCTTTTTTGAGGATCAGAATGTGAGTGTACTTTTCCGCGCGTTGCCCAGGACAGCAAGCGAAAAAGATTTTTTCGCTTGCTGTCAATAGCAACTACCACCATTCAACCAATTATTAAAAACGTCATTGTCACTTTGATTTAAATTTTCAGATTGTCTCTTCAGTTATGCTCAGTTGTGATGCACATTATTTGAATCTGATCGTTTGCAGAAAACACGTTGTATGCATTACGAGCAAAAAGCAACTTTTTTGCTCTCGAGTGATTGCCGCTCTCCGCTTCGCGTCGAGCCGCAAACTTCACTCTCCGAGCAAAAAAGTTGTACTTTTCGCTCTTAATACATAAATAACTATTATCGCTTGCTGTCCTGGGCAACGCGCGGAAAAGTAAACTCACATTCTGATCCTCAAAAACGATTAGGTTTACGTTTGCCTAATGAAACCGTAAAATTATTTGACGTTTGTAGAAAAAAATATTTTATAGTTACTTATATTTTATAGTAAAAGAATAGGAACTAAACTTTATATCACACGAAAAAACTGTCCATACTTCAAAGTAACGAAAATATTAACTTATTTCTAATGAACGAATATCATTTGAGTAATACACTTGGGTGTTTCTTATCTTGGCTGTTCTATAGTGCATGACAAGTGAGACTTTAGGGACACTTCAGAAAGTGTCTGTCAAGTGTCTGTTCCTGGGGATTTTTCAGCCTCATATATTGGCTACATTGAAATTTATTGATTTAGCCGAAATTTCCAGTAATTTTATGACTGGCGAAAGGAATATCGCTGGCGCCAATTTGAAATGGATAGGTAGTTTGTAAATTTTTGAAATTTTAAGCTGTTTTGTTTGAGTTGTCTCCGTGCTTTGCGGGTGTGCGTGAACTGATCTCTTTTGTTGTTAGCTGATTTGATATTTATTTTTTTAAAATTTTAAAGTAAGATTTCAAACCTACTCCTAAACTATTGGGATCAAAGAAACATTTTAAATGATAGATTCTGCAATAGGTGAAGAAAAAAACTTGCGAATAAGGAGAGTTGTAGAATCCATTATACAGCAACAAGAACTTCATAAGGCCAAAATGGAGCTTGTAGAGCTGGAAAAATTATATTTGAAAAAGTAAATTGAACTATTAAAATAAATAAAATAAGTGTTCTTTCAAAACCTCTTTGTCTTATTTGTTAATAATTAATTAAATAAGTTCTCTATACTCAGCTATACTAAATTAAATCTATCTATTAAAGTGTATTGCAATAAAGGCCCTCCGAAATGAAAAAAAAAACATCATTTTCGGCTTGGAATATGATATTCTCTTCTACAGGTTCTTCTTCACCAGTTGGCTCAAGTTCTTCTTCTTGTAGATTTGCTCAATATTATACAAGTTTCGCAATGATACAAATAATTGCCAGAGATGTTTCCAATTTTGTAGCTAGACAATGTCGTAGACATGGAAACCTCTTTTTCTTTACTCCAAAAACCCTTTCAATTATATTCCTAGTTCTTATATGACTACGATTACAATTTTGCTCTGGCCCAGGAGCTGGATTGATTGTAGGTGTTAATACATATCGTCTCCAAGCATAGCCATTGTCACCCAGCAAATTTCCTGAAAGCCCAAAAAAATGTTTGTTGAAACAATGATTAATAGCAAAGTAAACTGTTGTCATAGCCCTTATCTTCAATCTGGTTTGTTTCAAAATGTACACGAAGAAAACTACGATCAAATATTACACTATAACAAGTAGATCGTGGATAGCAAACATACCACGCACACAGCACAATATCTAGGATCTCCATATCTGGTCCACCCACAACCTAATGCACAAAAAATGCAAATTAAGGACATTGTATTTTTTAAATAATTACCTGGACATTAGGGAAACTTTCCTTTCTGATTCCTAAAGATTCCTCCGTTATCACCTCCAGGATTTGCAATTATAATATGTGTACAATCAACACATGCCGCAACATTAGGAAAAGCAGCAATCTCAGAAAATTTTATAATATTTTCTTGCTGGCCTTGCAGTGTATTTGGAAATTGCACAAAGTCCCTTAGATGCCTAACCATTATTCGTGAGAATCTAGTAATGCTTAGTGACACTGTACTTTGTGAAAAACCTTGTAAATCTCCATTCACTGTCTGTAAAAAGAAAATAAGAATGCTTAATTTTCAGTATTAGTTAAAAGTGTAGAATTAACTTACTTGAAAATTTCCTGTTGCATAAAATCTCAGGGCAGTTAATGAGTTATATGCTTCTTAAAACGAAACCTACCACTAAGTTCCGAATTTTCATAAAATTCAAATGGATCCTCTTATATAGAGTTTTTCTAATCTCAGTTCGTTTTCATTTTCTCCCTCAAGTAAGTCCACAAATTCAATAAAGTCTTGGAGTTCATCCATCACTGATGGTTTAAAATTGGTAACAACCCCCGAAAAAACTTCATAATAATAAAATGTAAAATGACAACACAAACACACAATTTTATATGGTCTCTAACCTTACTTTCTTGACGTAAGGAACACTTGAGTGCCCGAGATACCACACTTGAGTATTCCTTACCCTTAAGTGATGGTTGGCACTCAAGTCATCGCAAAATGTCACTATAGAACACGATTTGGTTCTAGGTGACCCTCAAGACCAAACTGTCACTCAAGTGTCGACTATAAATACGGGCAATAGTCTGTTTTAAAACTAGAAGGAGTGATTCAAATTTTCGGCGCGAAAATGCCGGTATTTTATTGGCCGAATGACGGCCCGATTTACACAAGCAAACTTCTTCTGACGTTTCTCGAATTTGACAATTCGAATTTTCAAATAATTTTTTTGTGTGTTCGTTGTTATTTTCAATTTTTGCTTGTCCAGTTCTCTGGTTTTCTTGGTTTTCTGATGTTATATTGTCCAAAAATTCTTTTAAGAACTCATGATATCGCACTTAGCCTTATTTCGTTGTTTTTGCCATGGATCCGGCCATCCCAAGTACTAGCGGCTGCAGCGCAGACGGAAATTCTCCACTCAAGAAGCGAAAACGCTTAGATTTGGGGCATGTCTTTGACAGAGAAACAGTATATATTGTTGCGAACTCAGGGTTCAATAATTCCAGTGTAACGATTTAACACGAGAACACTATTTATTTACTCCACAAATACACACAGGTACAATTCGACTAGTAAATAACTCACTACTTAACACTTTATAGCCTTCTATTATCGCTTCGTAACTTTAGCTTACTTACAGCTCGATTAAAATACGACTACTACTTAACCGCCGCTCTATGCGCCTTTTATATACAATCCTAAAATTACAGAAAAACCTAGAAAGTTCTTTATAAGAATTCTTGAATAATCTCACATAAAAAAAACGGTTGTACTGAACTGCCTTCTAGATTAAGCCAGCCGAGCAATAAATCACTCGTGTCAACCATGGCGCAGCGCGGATAGGTCGCGAAGCTCCACCAACCAACACGCTCCCATGCGTTGCCCCGCCTCCCATGCGGCATTGCTGCGAATCGTAACATTGCCCTCCTCCTAAGGCTGTTCGTCCCGAACAGATAGAGTTCCATGGTATCGTGCTAATCGATCCAAATGAACGAACTTCATCTTTGATCTGGGGGTCCGCTGGATCCTGTACACCACATCATTAATCTTCTTTATAATTGTATAAGGTCCTTCCCAATTTTGGCTAAGTTTGGGCGACTTCCCCACCTTCCGCTTCGGATTGTATAGTTAGGATTGTATAGTTAGCTAGTAAGTCATATCTTGCTTTGGCTCGATCACTGGATATCCGCAGTTTATTCCTGACTTGTTCATGAACATTGTCCAGCCTCTCCTTAAGCTACTCCACAAAATTTTCAGAGTTGAGTGAGTCTTTTTCTGGTGTTCCATACATCAAATCTGCAGAAAGCCTCATTTCCCTTCCGAACATCACTTTCGCCGGAGTATAACCAGTGGCTTCATGCGTAGAGCCTCGGTATGCCATCAACATGAGAGGTAGATGTTGGTCCCAATGACGCTGATGATCTGCCACCATTTTAGACAGGTAATGTTCCATGGTCCGATTAAACCTCTCTATTATCCCATCCGACTGTGGATGCAAAGGAGTTGTCCTGGTCTTGCGAATTCCGAGAAGTTCTATGACCTTCTGGAAAACAGCCGATTCTAAATTTCGGCCCTGATCAGAATGAAGTTCGAGAGGGACCCCAAATCTGCAGAACACTTCATTTACTAGCACCGTTGCCACAGTCGTTGCTTCTTGATTAGGTAGGGCGTATGCTTCAGGCCATTTAGTGAAGTAATCCATGGCGAACAAGATGTATTTGTTGCCCGACTCAGTCTGAGGAAATGGTCCCGCGACATCAATTGCTACCCTCTCGAATGGAGCACCTACAGTGTACTGCACCATTCGGCCGCGTGATCTTGTTCGAGGTCCTTTTATGGCACAACAAACTTCGCACTTGCGGCACCAAGATTCGACGTCTTCATGATAATTCACCCAGTAGAACCGCTCTTTAATTTTGGCCAAGGTTTTATTGACCCCAAAATGACCTCCACTGGTTCCGTCGTGCATTTCCTTTAGTACATCTGATTTTCTGCTATCAGGAACAACCAACTGACTGACTACGGACTTGCCATCCGGACTCTCCCACGCTCTCTTCAGTAGTCCATTTTCTATTTTAAGAGAGTGCCACTGGGCCCATAGCGCCTTCAGGTTTGGACTTTTACCAGCGATTTCTTGCCATTCTGGTCTCTTGTCGTCAGTCTTAGCCAAGAGTATGGGTCCAATATCTGGATCATTCAATTGTTCTTCTCGAAACGTCTGTGCAGTCCAGCCATCGTTTATTTCCACCGACGTTCTTCTTACAGAAGGAAGTCCCTCACGCTGCTCAGTTCTTCGACGATGCTGACTATCTTCTTTACATGGCCGTCTGGACAATGCATCGGCATTTTCGTGAGACCTTCCTGGTCGATGTTCAATTTGGATCTTCTGTTCCTTAATGCGTCCGGCCTCTGTAACACTTTTGCCACCCAAATTATTGGCTTGACTTGATTGATTGACTTGACTGATCCTGGAGGTCTTAACGGGCTCGGTCAATTGCCCCCTTACATTGACAGGAATTGGTTTTTCCTTTATTCTAGGGCGGTCTTGGTTGCCGCTTGGTCTTCTAAACAACGGCGACGGACTTCTTGCCCTATTACGGCAGTTACTCTTGATGTGACCAAGTCTGCCGCAGTTAAAACATTTTATGCCCCAATTGTCTGTTGATCGAGGAGTTCTTTCTAACAGGGCTTGCATATTGACTGCCATATCCTTCATCGCTTTATGTAAACTGGCTATGGATTCAGCCATAGACGTATTCGCCTCTTCATTGCAAGTTGCCATTCTTACACGTGGAGATGAACTAGATGACACTCGTGACGCCTCGAATTCCAGGTCCCGAACTAGTGCCTCGCTGATATCCTTGGGCCTTACTAGACGTAAGTGGTATCTCATGTCACTACCGCGAACTCCCTCAATGAACCTTTCGGCGGCAAATTGCATTTGAAAAGATTCAGGGACCGATGGATATGCCAGGTGAATAAGTCTGTCTATGTCCGCCTCAAATTCTTGTAATGATTCACCTGACTTTTGCTGTCTCGTCCTCAGCTGGGCCTGGAACACGGTTTCTTTGTGCTCATTCCCAAATCGTAGTTGCAGATTGTGTACTAAAGCCGCATAATTACTTTGATCCGCTGCCGACAGAGATTGGAGTAACTCAGCCGCTTTTCCACGAAGTGCTACCACTAATGATGTAGCTTTCTGGGGCTCGGACCAACCATTAGCTTTTGCAGCTGCCTCAAACTGAGTTTTATAAATTTCCCAGGCCGTAGTACCGTCATAATCAGGAGGCTTAATTTTAGCGTTGGCTGTGCTAAAACTCTCTGTAGACACGGTGTCGTCCTCAAGTTGTTCCCGGAATTTCTTTTCTAGCTCGAGAACCCTCTGGTTGACGTCGTTGACGGATTGCATTATTTTTTCTTCTAATTGTTGCTCCCTAGCTGCGAGATGGTTCACTAATTCTTCTTTGAACCGTTTCTGTTCTTCCTTCTCTTGTTGATAACGTCGCTCCTGTACTTGATCACGTCTTTCTTGTTCTTTTTGTTCTTTATAACGTTTTTCCTGCTCCTCTTTTTGTTCTACATAACGTCTTTCTTGCTCTTCCTTCTGTTGTTGCATAAGGGACAGCAGGGCGGCAAGTTGATCCTCCATCGCTTGATGCTGGCTTCTGGTCACTGGCATAAACACGTAATGTCCGGCAATGAAGCACTCACTTACAGTTCAGCAATATTAGTGCTCAAATTCCCACTGGAATCGCACTTCTGACACCAATTGTTGCGAACTCAGGGTTCAATAATCCCAGTGTAACGATTCAACACGAGAACACTATTTATTTACTCCACAAATACACACAGGTACAATTCGACTAGTAAATAACTCACTACTTAACCACTTTATAGCCTTCTATTATCGCTTCGTAACTTTAGCTTACTTATAGCTCGATTAAAATACGACTACTACTTAACCGCCGCTCTATGCGCCTTTTATATACAATCCTAAAATTACAGAAAAACCTAGAAAGTTTTTTATAAGAATTCTTGAATAATCTCACATAAAAAAACGGTTGTACTGAACTGCCTTCTAGATTAAGCCAGCCGAACAATAAATCACTCGTGTCAGCCATGGCGCAGCGCGGATAGGTCGCGAAGCTCCACCAACCAACACGCTCCCATGCGTTGCCCCGCCTCCCATGCGGCGTTGCTGCGAATCGTAACAATATTGTAAATTTATACAAGTAATTAACAGCAGACAAGCCTTTAATAAAAAACATCTTTTCTTGTTTCGAAAATTGCTGAAGCAGGAGTGAAAAACTGACTCCTTTATATTATTCCCTAAAGGAGCTAAACTTTTTTGGGTATTTCTAATTATTTTTAGGGATTGCGAAGTCCACAGTTTACCGCACTCTGAAAGAGTATAGGGAAACCGGAAAAGTAGTCGCTTCTAAGCATTGTGGTGGAAGACCTGTGACCATTAAAACTCTCAATGAAGACCAAAGGAATGAAATAAGGAGGTTTGTACACAGCTTTTTTTTAAATGAAATTCCCACTCTAAATAAAATACTTGAGGTCTTAAAAAGCCGCCATGATCTGCCATTAATGTTCCGAACATCTTTGTACCGTCTAATGAAGCAAATACATTTTAAGTAAGTTTTTCAAAGTATTGAAATGCTTGGATCTAAAATTATTATTCTATAGGTACATGAAAAGAAACCTCAAGAGTATTTTAATTGAACGAGGTGACATTGTCGTATGGAGAAATACATATTAAGAAGTATCCAGCGGTACAGGCATGAAAAGCGTCCCATTTTGTATCTTGATGAAACTTGGGTCAATGAGGGACGTACCAAAGAAAAAGTGTGGGTGGACCAAGAAATTAGAAATAGACGTCATACTCTATCTTTTTCTCTCAAGATTTCACAGCTAATTTGTTAACGTTCTTACTGAACACCCAGTAGTATCGGTATCAGTTTCAGTTTGTAGAATTTGGCTCTAACTGAGATGGTGAAAACTTCAAATTATGTGTGTTCTATTCTATTATGATAATGATCCATTTCTGCACTTGGTACTTTTATACTAATTTTCTTTCATATTTTTGAATGTGATTTTAGAATGAATAGATCATATTATAACAGTTGGCAAGTTTAATTTCAATATTAGAACTTCGGTAGACCATAAAATTGTAAACCTAATCCCCTAGTTGATCTCACATTTCCCGCTACCATATAAACTAGCACAGCAGTATGTTTACGGGATGCTCATTAGAAAACTTCATCTAGTTGGCTGTGAAATGTCAGAAAAAAAAGATGGAGAAACAAAAGTCCATTTACTTTGATCATCCTTTTCTGTCAAAATTCGCCTACTGGATGAAGTTTTCTAATGAACACGCCGTACATTCTAAAGCGTAGCTTTGAAGCCCTGGTCTGGTCTGGTTCAGTGGAATTTCTTCCATCAGGCGTTTTGTCAATGAGGCAATGGGCAAAACGAGCTCCCTTATGCCCAATGGTTGCTAGTCTATTGCACCATGGCATCATAGACCATAATGCATTTTGACTAGCCATGAAAGCCTTCACAGTGCTTAATAGATCTCTTTGGTGTCTAAAGAGAGCATTAGGAAATACTGGTAACAGGTTATCGAAAAATAAGTAGATGCTTAATAAACACATGTCTTAAAACCAACCTGTATTTTGTTTTAGTTTTAACTTTTAAATTTAGTTATAACTAAAATTTAATATAATATATTTTTCAGTTATGTGAAAGGGACTGGACATTTTAGAACTCAAACAGGTATGTTTATGTTTCCGTTCCAGATCTTTCCAAAAATTTTAACTAAACTTCAGTATCTTGTAGACAGTATTTGTAACATACATAGGTACCCCCTCATGGTTTGTCGCTCATGTCAAGTCCAGAATTTTAGTTGACAATTTTTGACACAAAAGATATTATGTTAAAATCTAATAAAGTGAGAGAAAAAAAAGAACAATAAAAATAGCTGTTCGCAATATATGAATTATATTGGAAATTTAATCAAAGATGTTGGAAAGAACTAGAACTAATGCCCAAACATACCTAATGTTGTTTCAAAATGTCTAGTCCTTCTCACATACATAAAAAATTACACAACAATATGTATTATTTTCTACATATCTTTTAATAAGGGTTGGTATACGACACATGTTATGTAAAGAAAAACAATACAAATAGAAAGTACAACTCATATGTGGCACAAGAAGAATGTCTGAAGTTAAGTCTTGTGTGAGTTTTTTAGGCCTGAATGTACAAGCCACACTCTAAGTCAGGTTCAGCAAAACTCAACTGGTACTTGAGCCCAACTTTCTTATGGGTGAGTTCAACTTACAGTTGAGTTTAGCTGAACTGGATTTGGAGTGTAACTCTCAGTGTAACTTGTATAATTGCACCTTAGTGTGTGTTGCCTTGTTCCAACAAATGGAATAACTTGTCTTTATTTTGTCTTCAACCACCCATGGTCACTAATATTTTTTTGTGGAACCAATAAGATGTGAGAGCTGTTGTTAAATTAGATATCTTTAATATTTGCACTCAAATGCAAGTGCTAATAAAAAAAAAAACAGTACTAAAATACATAACTTATTGATCCCACAAAATGCAGAGTATAGAAATGGGTTTAGTGCACTGGCATTAGTTATGGTGGTTATATTGGTTATTCCTCGGGTTATTCACAACTCATTTCCAAAACATCAGCTTTCAGTTTACTATTTTGCTACTCATTCTTTTCCACTTTTTCTAGTTAGTTGGAAAATATAGTAGGTATGTTTGCTTAGAAGGCTTGGTATCAGAACAATTGCATTAGGATAATGTAGTTCACCCTCGATTACACTTATAGGTATCGTGAAGAACTGTTATTGGTTCTGCATATTGTATTATCTTCAAAAAACACTCATCATCTTCATGAAAGTTATGTGAGCATAGGTATGATGAAGAAACTAAAGAACGTTCTAGAGATTTTGGATTGTATCTTTTTACAAACCATTTTAAATTCACACTGCTGCGTTCTTAAGGATAGATACCAAAGAATAGGACCTCCTTTATACAGTTACATAACGATGTTAATAGAAAAACTTCAATATTGGCTTAAAACAAATAATTTTTCATACTCTTTAACTAAAAAAAGTAAACATATAACCTCATTTCATAAAAAGAAAATAATACATCATAAACATGTTTCATTAAAGACCCGACGCCTCGAGAACTTGGCGTGTTCTAGGAGAAAGAGATAGCTAGTCAATAATATTTTAAAAGAAAGAGCGATGAGAAGTTCTGCTAAATGACGTTGGCTGCATCGCGCTAACCCAGTTCGCATGTCAATTGAATATCCTTGTCTACGATAATTCTAGTAACTTTTTTGGTAACTTTTATCGTGTAAATCTATCTTTGGCCTTTACTCCTCCTAGTTTTAAAACAGAGTATAGTTGATGAAACAACAGGTAGATGATCGCCAACATTTATTAGATTCGTTGCAGTTGAAGACGATCTTCCGTAGGCTCGTTTTCTACTGCTCTTTCCTTGCGACCTCTTGCTATCAACCCTTCAGCAACATTTACCAAAAAATTTTGGAATGGCAACCTTGGCTTATTATATGTTTCTTTATAAATAATCCAAGCATTTACTGCAGCAGTTAGTAAAAGCTTATAAAAAACTTTTTCCACCATTTCAGTGACTTTCTATCGACATCGTAGCGCCCCGTCAGCTGATCCGATAGATCTACACCGCCCATGTGAGAGTTATAAAACTAAATTGCTTCTGGGCATGCCAAATCTTCGTAAACAGCAAAACACATACAATTCATTAACGTAAAGCTCGAAAACTTTTTAAAATTCCTCAATATTAATTTTTCTGTTAAATTAATGAAAATTTTTCCGAAAATACAAAAAGACGAACCTGGGACTTTACAACGAAATTTGCACTAGCCATCAATATACAGCGACTCAAAAAAGTTATTATGAACTTGCTTGACTTTCGTGTTCATATAAAACATTTTTTAAATGGCTTTTATTGTCAAACTACTGCAAATTTTACTCCACACCTGACACCACCACCAAATGTTACGTTTTGGCACGCAACTTAAAGCCGCAGAATCGAGCCCACCAACAAAAAGACAACTCCAAAGATTATGTAATGTTTATTGTAAATAATAAGTAAAATAGAATAAGTTTAAATTATATAAACAGTTAAAAATATAAGCGGAGAATAAAAATATATCGAATCAAAACTCACTGTATGGGCATGATAAAAAAACAACTTAGTTGAGAAAAAATAATTAATAGAGACTTTACCTCTAGGAACTCAACCCAAAAACTTCATTCAATTTAATATTTTTAAATTATTAATCACGTTAATAAAGAGAGCCACAAAATAATATATAACAAAGGAAAACACTAAAAGGTAAATTACTCATTCAGGCACAAAAACGGAATCGGGTCTGACAAACGCCATCTTACACCTCAAAAATGTATTGAAAAAGCAAAACAGAAAAAATCAGAAAACAAAAATTGAGGCAAATTGCGGTATAGAGGAAACTAAAGTCAGAAGGTTATTTAACTTATAATGGAGCGCTGGATGCATTGCGATGCCAACAAAGGGCAATTTAGAAGGTTTTAAATAATCAACGTAATAACGACCAAAACAAACGGTCAATTAAAGCGAGTAATCGGTAATCGCGCCGCCATCATCAGCGCCGCCAAGGTGGCCAGATCGCAAGCTCGGCTGCCCCCGAAACGAGGCTTTGATGATTTTAAAAACGAGATAGGTTTTAATTATGAACTAACCGGAGCAATTTTACAAACCGATCCACATCTGCGGTGGGAATGACTGGGCCAGACCGTCGATGGCTCAATTATTTTTCGTAATTGCTTCATTCCGGCTACGAGACCCATTAATTCGGTTACGAGCCCGAAACCGGCATGATAGTGAACACAGTTTTTAATTTTGCCACTGAATGTGTCATTAACAAACAACTTTTACTTATTGTCAAAAATCATAACCAATTTATTAACTTTTATTACTGATTACTTATTATCCTTTAATTGACTAGAAATATTAAAAAAATGACATCAAGAACAGGATTCGTAGGAGGAATTTAAAGTCCCTCAGGGAAATAAAAAGCACCTGTAACTAATTTCTACCATATGAAATGAAGTGGGCAACAATTCTCTTATGAAAGACACACACACATATAAGTGAACGTCTGATGATGGCGTGTAGTAGGAGAAATTTCGAAACGTCGTGTGTTTTTTTTTACTGTCAAAAGGCTTCACTATAAAAGTGATACACACTTCACTATAAAGTGATGAAAACTAAAGGCAATGATGATAAAAGTAGACAGCCAGCTTTGGTCTAAAGGCCTCCTTTAAAGCTATTTTGTATGGGCTTTTCAGATTTAAAGAGCAATAATTGAAATATGAAAGAATACCCTGATGATGACATATATTAGGCAAAAGCTATTAATGAATAGAAAAGATTTCGAAATTGGATTATTTACTACCCGCGGCGAGGTTCCCGCGCTGAGACTCATCCTGGAAAGAGGCCACAACCACTTTCCACCGTATCCAAGGCGCCCATCTTGCATTTGTTTAACGGCATAATCTCCTATAAACTGTTACTCTTATGTGAAATGGATTGGATCACAATTTTCTGGTGAGAATTGAATGTTTTGTATTTAGTTTTCAAGAGTCTTAATACAGCAGTTTCTGGCTTGACGCAAAAAAAGGATCACTTAATCGAAAAAGCCTCAAAAATTAAACTTTGGTGCCAGCGGGAATGTTTTAGGCGACTTTTTGTTTATCGCGTAAGGTGGTCCCGTTCCAAGTTTCAGCCTCGTAACTCTAACTGTTCTGGAGATGTCGCATTTTAAAAACTTTTTCTCTGAGGATGGCGCATAGGGGACAAACTATCGAAACGTCGGATATATTTAAAACTTACATCTACAAATGTTACTTGAACTTACAATAGTATCTTGAAGTTGCAACTGTAACTTAAACCGAAAAGTGTAAGTAGAATCTACTAAAATAACTTGAAATTACAATTGTAACTTCAACTTACAATTGTAACTTGCACCTAAAATTGCAATTTAAGCCTACAATAGCATGTTGAACCAAAAAGCTACAAGAATACGTTAAACTTACAATTTTAACTGGATAAATTGAACTTATAATTGTCACATGAACTAAAGATAATAAAACTTCAATTTACTATTGCAAGTTGAACTTAATCCTAAAATTGTAATTTAAACGTACTTGAAATGATACTTATAACTTTAACCTACAATTCAAACTTGGATTTATAATTACATCAACCTACAATTGTAACTTGCACCTTACTTTGCATGTACTACAGCCTGCAGGTGTAAGTGAACCTGCAACAATTGTAACTGGAACCAACAATTATACTTTTAATATTATTGTATTATTATTATTACAATTTTAACTTCAACCTAAAATTGAAAGTTGAACCCACAACACTAAGTTGCTGCAATTGTAACTAGGAGCTAGCTACAGATGTAACTTAAACCTACAATTGTACTTTCAATCTGCAATTATAATATGAACATAACCGACAATTATAACTGGAACTAGAATTTGTAACTTTAATCTACAATTGTAAGTTGAACCTACAATTGTAACAAACCTAAAATTGTAGTAAACCTAGTAAGTAAAACCTAAACTGAAACCTACCGCAAATTGTAGTTTCAACCTGCAACTGTAACGTAAGACTAAAATTGTAATTTAAACTTATAGTTGTAACTTGAATTTATAACTCCAGTCTCAACCTACAATTACAAGTTGAACCTACTGTTGTTATTTGGAGCTAAAATTTTATCTTGCACTTATAGTTGCAACTTCTACTTATTAAGGTAAGTTAAACTGATTTCTAACTTTGTAACTTCAACCTTTTAAGTTGAACCTACAACCTACAAGTGTAATTTGAATCTGCAATTGGCAACAATTGTAACTTGTACTTAAAATTGTTATTTAAACACAAAATTGTAATTCGGGCTTAGAACTACGTCAAATTACAATTGTAACTTAAACCTAAAATTGTGTTTTATACCTACAATTGTAAATTTGACTTACGATTGTAAATTGAACTTACAACTTAGTTCAAGTTGAACTGCAATTGTAACCTGTGAAATTTTAATTGAAATCTACTGTTATAGCTTCAACCTGAAATTGTAACTTGCACTTCATATTTTTGGATAAAGTTAATTGTAATTTTAACCTACAATTGTAACTTGAAGATAACATTGTAATTTGCACCTATAATTGTAACTTGGACTTCCAATTGTAGGCTGCAGATGGCATTGTATGTTGAACCTAGAATTGTAACTGAAATTTACAATTGTAGCTTTAAACTACAATTGTAACTTAAACTTAAAATTGAAACTGGAACTTACAATTTTAATTTTAACCTACAATTGTAATTTGACCCCACTATTGTCAATAGAACTTACAATTGGATACTCAACCTATAATTGTAAGTGTAATCCACAGTCTACAAGGGAACGTGCAATTGCAACTGGAACCTACAATGGTAGCTTTAACCTGCAATTGCCACTTGCACCTAAAAATGCACTTTAAACCTATAATTGTAACTTGTAGTTAAAATTATAATTTAATCCTACATTTGTAACTTGGATTTCTAATTATTTTAAGTTACAAATGTAACTTGCACCTAAAATTGTAATTTAATAGCTATTTATGTAACCAGTTACGAAAAGTCCGATTTTGTGTAACGAATGAATGTTTGCGGGACGAGCGCAGCGAGTTCCCGCAATTTGAATGAGATACACAAAAAAGGCTTTTCGTCACGTGTTTCATACAAGATTTTTCCTAATTTTGACTACAAATACCTACTTAGAAAGAAAGTTATATTATTAAACTTCAATATTTACTTTTAAACCACTTTGTATCTACTTAATAGCGTAAAACTGTAGCAACGGTGTGCCACAACAGAAACCTGCAACTGGTGGTGAAACGAATTTTTCATCACAAGTTACGAAAGATTTTACTTTTCGTAACTAGTTACGAAATGTAGGACGTTACGTCACTGTCATCAGTATTGAAAAGTGCCACTTTATATGCCAAAATTAGAAAATAGCTATTTATGTAACCAGTTACGAAAAGTCCGATTTTGTGTAACGAATGAATGTTTGCGGGACGAGCGCAGCGAGTTCCCGCAATTTGAATGAGATACACAAAAAAGACTTTTCGTCACGTGTTTCATACAAGATTTTTCTAATTTTGACTACAAATACCTACTTAGAGAGAAAGTTATTATTATTAAACTTCAATATTTACTTTTAAACCACTTTGTATCTACTTAATACCGTCAAACTGTAGCAACGGTGTGCCACAACAGAAACCTGCAACTGGTGGTGAAACGAATTTTTTCTAATTTTAACATATAAAGTGGCACTTTTCAATACTGATGACAGTGACGTAACGTCCTACTTTTCGTAACTAGTTACGAAAAGTAAAATCTTTCGTAACTAGTGATGAAAAGTTGGTGCCACCCACCATCGGCTGTGGCACACCGTTGCTATAGTTTTACGGTATTAACTAGATACAAAGTGGTTTAAAAGTAAATATTGAAGTTTAATAATAATAATTTTCTCTCTAAGAAGGTATTTGTAGACAAAATTAGAAAAAATCTTGTATGAAACACGTGACGAAAAACCTTTTTTGTGTATCTCATTGAAATTGCGGGAGCTCGCTGCGCTCGTCCCGCAAACATTCATTCGTTACACAAAATCGGACTTTTCGTAACTGGTTACATAAATAGCTATTTCATCACCAGTTACGAAAGATTTTACTTTTCGTAACTAGTTACGAAAAGTAGGACGTTACGTCACTGTCATCAGTATTGAAAAGTGCCACTTTATATGCCAAAATTAGAAAATAGCTTTTTATGTAACCAGTTACGAAAAGTCCGATTTTGTGTAACGAATGAATGTTTGCGGGACGAGCGCAGCGATTTCCCGCAATTTGAATGAGATACACAAAAAAGGCTTTTCGTCACGTGTTTCATACAAGATTTTTCCTAATTTTGACTACAAATACCTACTTAGAGAGAAAGTTATTATTATTAAACTTCAATATTTACTTTTAAACCACTTTGTATCTACTTAGTACCGTAAAACTGTAGCAACAGTGTGCCACAACCGAAACCTGCAACTGTGGTGTAAGTAGTTACGAAAAGTAAAATCTTTCGGAACTGGTGATGAAAAGTTCGTTTCAAGTTTTTCAGATCGTATGGGCTCATCAGATTTAGAGAGCCATAATTGAAATATGAAATAATTGTTGTAATTAGCGTCCTTAAGTTATAAGGTGTTGGTGAAGTTAGCGGGATTAGGACAAATAATGCACCTCTTCTTTATTTGAAAATGGCTGACCTTTCGACTATTTATTTAGTCTTCATCAGGGCTAAAACCAATAAGTTCAATAGTAACAAATCATACTTACCACACCGTAACTATCTTAAATCGTAGTTTAAATCGTACTTTAACTGACTACCCTCTCTAAGTGAGAATAGGTAAGTTCTTTCATCCGTAATGTACGCCTCCATGTTTACTGGTTACTTGGTATTGTCGGTATTTGTGAATTGTTAATTCTTGTAGTTGTCTACAGTTTGTCTGTATATTTAGTATTTTTATTTTTTTGTGTATAAAACATTTTTTAAATTTTTAAAATTTGATATATGTAATGGATGTATAGGAATTTACGTTCCACATTTGAACAAGCATTATTTACAATTTTGTGTTGGGCCCAGGGATTTGTTACTATTGAACTTATTGGTTTTAGCCCTGATGAAGACTAAATAAATAGTCGAAACGTCGGCCATTTTCAAATAAAGAAGAGGTGCATTATTTGTCCTAATCCCGCTAACTTCACCAACACCATATGAAATAATACCCTGATGTTGGCAATAGTAGGCAAAAGCTATTAATGAACAGAAAAGATTTCGAAATTGGATTCTTTACTACCCGCGGCGAGGTTCCGGCGCTGAGTCTCATCCTGGAAAGAGGCCACATACCAAACTTGAGCCTCCTAGCTCTAACCATTCAGGAGATATCGCCATTTAACCACTTTCCATCTTATCCAAGGCGTCCATCTTGCGTTTGTTTAATGGCATAATCTCCTATAAACTCTTATATAAAATGGATTGGATCACAATTTTCTGGTGAGAGTTGAATGTTTTGTATTTAGTTTTCAAGAGTCCTAATACTGCAGTTTCTGGCTTGATGCAAAAAGGGTCACTTAATCGAAAAAGCCTCAAAAATTAAACTTTGGTGCCAGCGGCAATGTTTCAGGCCACTTTTTGCTTATCGCGTAAGGTGGTCCCGTTCCAAATTTCAGCCTCGTAACTCCAACTGTTCTGAAGATGTCGCAGTGTAAAAGTAAAGTGTAAGTAGAATCTACTAAAACAACTTGAAATTACAATTGTAACTTCAACTTACAATTATAACTTGCTCCTAAAATTGCAATTTAAATCTACAATGGTATGTTGAACCAAAAAGCTACAAGTGTACGTTAAACTTACAATTTTAACTGGATAAGTGGAACTTATAATTGTCACATGAACTAAAGATAATAAAACTTCCATTTACTATTGCAAGTTGAACTTAAACCTAAAATTGTAATTTAACCTACAATTCTAACTTGAATTTATAATTGCTTCAACCTACAATTGTAACTTGCACCTTAATTTGGATTTAGTACAACTTGCAAATGTAACGCGCAGCCAACGGAGACATTTTGGTTGTAGATATTTGGTATTTTTTCCCTTCTAACGCTTATAACTTTAAAACTGCTCATTTGACGGAATTTCGCAATATTGCGCGTAAGTACAGAAATGAACGGGCATTCCAAAAATGTGCTCGGTTTTTCAGTACGTGTGGGGGGGGGGCTGACCAAAATGGAAAAAATGCGTTTTTTTAGATACCCAAAACATTATCGGTTTTACCGTAACTCCGGGGGTATAGGGCTACCCATGGGTAGATTTTCTCATATATGTAGATGGTAAATTTTGAAGTCTAATTCCGATTGGTCAAATAGAAAAATTTACAAAAAATCGCAAAGTTGGGACGGTTTTTTGAAAAAAAAATTGTAATGGTCAACTTCTGGGCCTTCCGGACCCCTTTAGTTAGACGACTGGCCCAATAAAGATGTTACCAGACGAAAGGGCATATCCTTGGCTACTTTTAATCCTATCCCGCCAAAGGTGTCACTTTAATACAGAGTGGTCAAAAAAATGTCCAAAAACAATTAAGGAAAAGTGTCCAAAATAGCAAGGTAGTTTTTTGCGATTTTTACGAAATCTATGGAGGAGTCCAGCTTCGGTGGTATATGGGCAACTAAAAGACGTGGAGAGAAAAAAAAATCAGTTATTAGTTTTGGTCTAGCTCTTATACCGGGTGAGCTACAAAAGTTTTTCTGTGCCGCATTTTTTGCCAATTTTGGTGTACTTTTCTCACATTTCACCCTGTAGATTCGACATTTTTTCAGCGAAAAATCTGAAATAATTCAGCTAGCTTTGAATTTGAAATTTTGACAAATTTTTAAACTTTAAATTTCAAATTGCCACTTTGAGGCATATTTGTCCGGAGACCGTAGATTTAATCAAATGGTTTTCTATACCAGGGGATACCTTGGAATGTTTCCTTTTTGGGACTTAGGAACCACTTTTCGTTGGGACGTCGCGAAATGGGCTTAATTGAATTTCGAAGCGAGAGATGCAGATTTTTTGAAATTTTGGCCGAAAATCCCGAATGGTTCCGAAACGACGTCCACCACGGGGGTGTCGGAAGCATTCGGCGGCCGCGCCCTTCTACAACTGACAGCTGAGATTTCCGAAATGTAAACATTAACTTTAAAGCCTCAGACTAAGGAAAATCGGCCGAAAAGCGTGAAAAACTGTCTGGCCGGGGAAAATTTGAACATTTCTAGGAAGATTATTGGCAAAATGCCCAGTCCTCGAGGTCGTTTTCACAAAGACTGGTCGATTTGAAAATTTCATGTCGGAATTCATTTTTGGCTGATGACGTCGAAGCCAGACCACGCGGTTTTCGCCCAGACAGTGGCGGTTACAAATTCGGGCAAAAATGTATTTTTTCGATTTTTCGGCAGACATGGGCGTAGTTATATTTTTTTTTGCCATTTCTTCCGTTTTCCGATAAGAAATACATTGTGCAATGCTTTTTAAATGGGACAATATTAATTTCGTCATAAATAAAAGATGGAGGCGAAAAAAAAAATGGCCACCGTAGACAGGGTAATTACAAAATGGGAATATCTCTGAAACGAATAAAGTTAGAGAACTGAAATTTGGTACCATGGTTCATTAGGGAATGGACTGCAAGTTGCCATGGGTCGAAACCTTACTTATGGTACCAAACCCATGGGTACCATTAACGAAATTTTGCATATAAGTTTTCAGGCTTTTGCACGTGTATTTCCCATAAGAAATACATTGTGCATTGCTTTTTAAATGGGACAATATTGATTTCGTCAGAAAAAAAGATGGAGGCGAAAAAAAAATGGCCGCCGTAGACAGGGTAATTAAAAAATGGGGATATCTCTGAAACGAATAAAGTTAGAGAGCTGAAATTTGGTACCATGGTTCATTGGGGAATTAACTGCAAGTTGCCATGCGTCGAAACTTTATTTATGGTACCAAACCCATGGGTCCATTAACGAAATTTTGCATATAAGTTTTCACGCTTTTGCACGTGTATTTCCCATAAGAAAAACGTTGGGCAATGCGTATTATATGGGTGGAATGTAGATTACGTCATATTTGGGGTACCATTGATGGTACATGGTTCAAATTTGGATGGTAGGTACCTATGGGGGTATCATAAATTGTGATATAGCTGACTCAGCTATCATAGCTACAATAGCTGAGTAACGTTAGTAATTAAAGAACTGTTAATGATACATGGTTCAACTTTGGATGCTGGGTGCCCATGGGAGTACCATGAATGGTACTATAGCTGACATAGCTATGTAGCTGACCATAGCTAGGTTATAGCTGTTTTATGAACCGATGATAATATCAAGTTGAAAATCGAAGGGTAGGCTTCCCTTATGTGAAATTCGCTAAAAATGACATTTCTAAAAATCCAAGATGGCCGCCTGAAAAGTTTTGGTTTTAAGCCGATATCTCTGGAACGGTTTGAGCTAGAAAGCTGAAATTTGGTAAGTGGCTACTTTGTGGGACGGGCTAGAGGTCTCTGAGGTCCAGAACCTTGCTGCGGGTACCGAAGGTTCAGTTTTGGAAACTTTTTCAATTTACTGACACTTTTTTGCTTCAACTTACTCACTGTTGCTAAAGGGCGCCGAAACCAAATATATCCGACGTTTCGACTTTACGCTTACTATAAACCATCATCAGGGTATTCTCTTTTATTACAAATATTGCTTTATAAATGTGCCACGCCCAAACAATCAGTTTTTCGTATATGACCGACAAAATAGCTTTAACGAAGCCCATTCGACTGGTACTAACTGTTCGATTTTATCGTTTTTAGGTTCTGAGATTTGACTGATTAAATTTCTCATTTATAGGGATAGAGTGACATTTGCCATTTTATAGCAAAGCCATTTACGGCAATAGAACAACAGTGACTCAATTAAGTGTGAGTCGGCTCAAATACTGCCCAAAACGTTAATTACTATTTTGCTAAGTTTAATAACAGTCTCATGGGAAGTGAAAAACTATTAAAATTTTGTAAAAATTACCTAATATTTTTATTTGATCGAACATTACGTCAACTAAATTAAAAACTTTGAACGACAAATTAAGGAGGTATTTTGTGGTCGAGAATGTTCTATTCATAGGTGTCAATAGCATTGTTATACCATGTTTAGTTTTTGAATTATATAGATATAAGTATTAAAATGTCGATAAAAAGTGGAAAAATTACGTTTTTGCCGCCATTTTGAAAAGGAAGGAAATTACTGAAAATTCCAGAATTGCATTTTTTTTACATATTTTCGTCCCCTCTTTCATATGAGCCTATTTTTGATAAAATATATGACAATCGATTTTGGCTGAAAATTTTCACGACCTACCCCCCTCCCCCTTTGAAAATTTTGAAATTTTTACATTTTTCTGTTTATCTTGAAAACGGTAAGGTTTTTCGATATGCCGGTTAATATGATGTATGAAGAGGTCATTAAGGGCTATCAGATGCATGTATCAGAAAGAAGTTAGCTTTCACGGTTTTTGAGAAAATTAAAAAAAAGTGCAAAATTTTTACCTTATTTTTGGGCCAACCGTGCTCAGTTACTGTTCTAGGCAGAGCTGCGAAAATGGGCTCTACGTATAGCTCTATTATTTCTCTTCCTTAGCTGTTCTTATACATTTTCTGATAAAACTTCATCGAAACGAGATATTAGCTGTTAAAGGCAGCAATGCACGACTTTTATCTCAAAATTTAGTTTTTTGGGCCGGTTTGAGAGCCCCATATGTTTAACATAGAATTTTCAATATGTGTCATTTAAATCTATAGTAATCGATTTTATTTGTTACTTCGAGTCGTTTTATAATGAATATAACGTTGATTTCTGTTTTCGATAGTATAGGGTGGCTCAAAAAATGATGCAAGAAGCTAATATATGTTAATAATGCAGAAAAGGTCCATAAGCAGTGTGGATTTTACATAGAAAGGATGGATTATTAAGTACGTAGGCTAAGCAGAATAAGATGCTAGATATAGGCGATGAAAGCTTTATTAAAACTTACCATTGAAAGCAATTTTATAATTATGCAAGGAGTCTGGTGTTGATATTTATGAGTATTTACTGCCAAATAATTCCTTCGCCATTTTATCCACAAATTGTTAAAAAACACTAAAATTATTCTACTTTTTTGGCTCCTCTTATAGCTTTTGGGATAAATCCTCATTAAAACGCGATATAAGCTGTTGAAGGCTGAAATTCACGATTTTTATCTAAAAATTTAGGTTTTTGGGCCAGTTGGCTCGTTGGCTTAATATAGAAATATCGACAATTCCCATATAAATCAATAGTAATCGATTTTATTCGTAGGTTCTAGTAGTCGTATGATAAATGGGGCATACATTTACGTTTTGGATAGTATAGAGTGTCCCAAAAAAGTGTTGTAACCTAGAATTTTAGGATTTTTCCGTGTAAATTGATAACAGTTAATTTATTGCGAAAATTCCATTACTTTTATAATAAATAGAATGTTGATTTATGTTTTAAATAGTATACGGTGTCCCAAATAATGCTGCAACATTTAACTTTAGTTTTTTTGTTTATCAATATTTTTTTGTAGGTTTTATTCCCTTATTATAAACAGTTAGGAACAATCAAAGCTATAAAACTGAAATTTCAATTGTAGATTCGTTTCATACTCACAAACAATATGTCATAATAGGGAACCTTGATATGGGTACTCGTGGTACCATTTTATATCTTTTTATAAATTTTAGCACGTTTTTTACCATTTTTCAAAAGCTGTTATGTTTGCGAATATGAAGTAAAGTATTATTATATATAAACGTTTCGACATTTCAGTTACTTTTAGGTATCTTCAGGTTCTTTGTTAATATCTCTCTGCCCACAACATGATGCGCGTGTGTGACAAAAGCACACCATAAACAAACCGACTCAAAATTTTTGCTGGCTAACTTGTTGTCCTAAGAGAAGCCACGGGTACGCATAGGACTACCCCTGAAGTATGTTAAACTGGTTGGCACGATACGGTCCTCCTCTACACTTGACTTATGTAAGACTCTTTTGTTATAACGGTGTTTGTGTTCATATTAGTTATTTCAGTTAAGTAGTTAGGGTAATTTTAAGGCACAGAAAATAGAAGTTTACTTGAATCCCATCTTCTTATTTTAAATATAAACCCCCCCATATTTTTGGAAGCCCCCATTCAGTGAGTAAATCAGCATAGGACCCTTCGGGGGAGATAACGACGATCCGGTACCCATTTAAAGAATAGAGATTTAAAGCGTAAATTAACGCCCAGTCAAATACAATAAAATTCTACAATAAATAGTTCCCACTTATTATTTCAAATATTAACCCCCATCTTATACCGTTCGTGACACAATTTTAATTTTAATCGACGATTGTAATTTGACCCCAATATTGTAACTCTAACTTACAATTTAGAGCCTATATATAAGGTAAGTTGAACGCGCAATTTTAACTGGATCCTACAATGGTAACTTTAACCGACAATTGCCACTTGCACTTCAAATTCCATTTTAAATCTACAATTGCAAGTTGTAGTTAAAATTATAATTTAATCCTACATTTGCAACTTGGATTTCTAATTATTTTAGGTTATAAATGTAACTTGCACCTAAAATTGTAATGTAAATTTACAATTTTTTTGTTTTTCGTCTGAATGAGTTGATATCAGTCTCCTATGAACGTAACAAACTTGATACATTATACTCGAGTAGGTAATAAGTGTCATTATCTATTAAAAATTAGTAAGTAATAGGTATATTATTAAACAGTAGTAGAATACTAATATTTTGTAATATTAAAAGGTTTGCGCAGATAACAAAATTATGACGATGACACCGATTCCTTCAGGTAATAATTTACGTACAACTTCTGAGAATTCTGACTGTTTTAGCTATTATTTCCTTGGATTTACGATGCATTCGGCGAATAATTGATATTTTCTTTGTTTAAAGAAGGCACCACGGCATCGACAACAATCGCATTTCAGATTCTTTATCTGCGTCATCGATTTCGATCAATCTCCCGAGCCGAAGACATGTTCCCAGAGAACACGATTCTTGTTTATCTTATTTCACAATGTCTCTCGTTGCCATCCTTCTTAAATTTTTCGAGATCAACGTAATATTAGAGCATGAATCGAACCAATAGGCGTCGAGACGTCGGCGTCGATCTAATCATCCCCGCGAATCTAATTTGAATTTTTTTTCAATAAAAAAAAGAAAACCGTCTGCTTCAAAAATGTACCATAATTGGAGCTTTAATTGTTTCGCAGGGAAACTTTTCGGACTTGCAAATCGGTAATTGGATTTTTAAAGTTCGGAGAAGAGGGGGCCAAAAAAACGTAAATTTCTTGAAGAATGGATTAACTTTTCACTTCGTGTTTAAAGAAAGTCTATTCTGATTTAAGGTTCGTAGGGAACAACTTTCGTTAAGCTGCTTAGAAGTTTACTTAAAATTAGAGAAAAATTATTGTCTCTTGTCTTTTATGTTTCAATATATTTTTTATTTTGCATTCTGATACATTTGATTTCTCCCCCTTCCCCTCCCCCCAAGCCATTAAAATATTACTTGCTCGTCTTATAGACGTCGTCCTGCAAAATCGATTTGCTCCACTCAAGAAAATGTACCCGTATCAGCGAGTAAATTGTACTTTTTATCGTTAGACTGTACTTTAGCATGGCCATATTGGTAATATGTGAATTTTGGCATTTCTGCAACAGTTTTCATTTTTCCCTTGTTGTCTTCTATTTGATAATTATTTCCTCGCACTCTGACAGTGTCACTTGCTCGGATTGCTCGTCTAAAATCTAAATCCTGCTCGGTTCCAAGTTCGTTGATTGTTCTATTTTTGGTCAATTGTACATTGTACTTGTCTTCTCTGATATACCAAAATATGCGTTATTGAATTGAAAGTACCTACTTAGGGGTAACATCCCTGGGGTCGTTTATGAAGGCAAAAAAGTGTAGTGTTATCGGTAGAACGTACTTTTGCTTGGGCTTTCGAAATGTTGTATTATTTCGACTTTTTTCATTGTTTCCTTAATTTCCTTGTCAGCACAAGTTGGGAGAATACGATTTTTGTAAAAAAATAGTGCAAACCTCGATGTCTTTGTAGTTTTTGAAACTTTAATGCAGTTTTTACTTATAATAATTTTGTGTTAGGTACAATAGAATTTCACTGTTCTGTAGGCTTAGTAATGGATTCAAAAATACTACAGAGACATTATGCTGCCCAAATAACTTGCCTAGAAACGTTTTTTAATCTTGTGGTTGGAAATTCAGTCGATTACACTAGTTTAAACAAGCTTTAATTTTTTTCAAAACTCGGGATCATTGTACCTTCAAAATTTCTGTCAAGAAACAGTTTAAACCTCGATGTTTCTGTAGTTTTCAATCAAAGTAGTGTACTACTTTAAAAAAAAAATTTTATTGTTAAACCCCGTGCCTATGTAGAGTTCAAAATTCCTGTAAAGAAACAATTTGCACCTCGATGTCTCTGTAATCTTCAAAACTTCAATGCAGTGTCTTCAAACAATTTATTAATATTTTAATTAAGTTTGTGCTAGTTTAATAGGATTTCACAGTTTTATAGGCCTAGTAGTGGATTTATAACGACTACAGAAACATTATAGAGCCCGAATAAATTGCCTTGAGACGTTTATCACTTTTGTGTTGGAAATTCTGTGGATTTCACTACTTTGAAAAAATATTAATTTTTTTCGAAGCAGCCTTCAAAATTCCTGTCTAGTGTCAGTTCGAATCTCGATGTCCCTGTAGTCTTTGAAACTTCAATACACTTTTTTTGGAACATTTAGAAAGATTGTGATTAATTTTGTGTTCGTTCAAATGGGCTTTTACTGTTCTGTACTCTTAGCAATGGATTTTAGAAAGATTACAGAGATATTATATTGCCCGAATAACTTACCCCCAGAGGTTTTTAAATTTTTTTGTTGTTGGAAATTCAATCGATTACACTACTTTGAAGAAGTTTTTTTTTAAACTCGGTGTCTCTGTAACCTTTAAATACCTCACAAAAAACAGTTCAAACCTCGATGTCCCTGCGGTCTTTAAAACTTCAATGCAGTTTTTTCGAACAATTTTTTAAGATTGTGATTAAATTTTTGTTAGTGTTAAAGCTATTTCATTGTTCTGTAGCTTAGTAATGGATTTAAAAAAACTACAGAGATATTAGATTGCCCGAATAACTTGCATAGAGACGTTTTTTATTCTTGTTGTTGGAAAATCAATCGATTACACTACTTTGTACAAGTTTTAATTTTTTTTCAAAACTTTGTGTTTTTGTAGCTTTCAAAATTCCTATAAAGAAACACTACGAACCTCGATGTCTCTGCGGTCTTTAAAACTTCAATGCAGTTTTTTTCGGACAAATAATTAAGTTTGTGTTAGATTCAATGAGATTTCACGGTTCTGTAGGATTAGCAGTAGATTTAGAAAAACAGCAAACACATTATATTGCCCGAATAATTTGCCTAGGGACGTTTTTTAGTCTTGTTCTTCAAAATTCAATCAATTATAGTTCTTTGAAGAAGCATTATTTTTTTCTAAAACTTGGTGTCTCTGTAGCCCGCAAAATTCCTGTAGTGTTTAAAACTTCAATGTAGTTTTTTTCAGACAATTAATTAGGATTATGATTAAGTTTGTCTTAGTTTCAATGGATTAATAAAGACTACAGAGAAATTATATTGATCGAATAACTTGTCTAGGGACGTTTTTCATTCTTGTTGTTGGAAATTCAGTCGATTACAATATTTTGAACAAGTTTTTTTTTCGAAACTCGATGTCTCTGTAGTCTTCAAAACTCCTGTCAAGAAAGAGTTCGAATCGCGATGTCTCTGTAGCCTTTAAAACTTTAAAGCAGTATTTTCAAACAATTAATCAAGATTGTGATTAAGCTTTTGTTAGTTTCAATGCGATTTCACTGTTCTCACGGGCTTAACAGTGGATTTAGAAACACTACAGAGACATTATATTGCCCGAATGACTTGCCTAGAGACTTTTCTATTTTGTTTTGTTGGAAATGCAGTCGGTTACACTACTTTAGCGAAATTTCATTTTTTTTTAAACTCGATGTCTCTGTAACCTTCAGTATTCCTGTCATGAAACAGTTCGAACCTTAAAGTTTTTCCGAACAGCTATTTAAAATTTTGAATAATTTTGTGTTAGTTTCAATAGGATTTCTTTATTCTGTAGGCATAGCCTTGGACATAGAAAGAGTAGAGCGATATTATGTTATTCGAATAACTTACCTAAAAACGTCTTTCACTCTTGTTGTTGGAAAATCGTCGATTACACTAGTTTAAACAAGCTTTAATTTTTTTCAAAACTCGGGATCATTGTGGCCTTCAAAATTCCTGTCAAGAAACAGTTTAAACCTCGATATCCCTGTAGTTTTTAAAAATTCAATGCAGTTTTTTCGGACAATTATTTAATTTTGTGTTAGTTTCAATGAGATTTCACTATTCTGTAGGCTTAGCAATGGATTTAGAAAGACTACAGAGACATTACACGGGCCGAATAATTTGCCTAGAGAGGTTTTTTACTTTTGTTGTTGAAAATTCTGACAGTTACACTATTCTGAACACATCTAATATTTTTTGAGAACTTGAGGAGTCTTCAGCACTCCTATCAACAAACAGTTCAAACTTCGACGTCTCTGTAGTCTTTAAAACTACAATGCAGTTTTTTCGAAAAATTTATTAAGAGTGTTAGTAAATTTGTGTTAGTGTCAATGGGAGTTCACGGTTCTGTATGCTTAGCAATGAATTAAGAAAGACTACAAGGTTTATGATGCCCAAATAACCTGCCTTTACACGTTTTTCACTCTTGTTCGAAATTCAGTCGATAACACTACTTTAAAAAAGTTTTTTTTTAAACTCGATGCCTCTGTAGTCTTCAAAATTCCTGTCAAGAAACAGTTTAAAACCTCGATGTTTCTAGTCTTTAAAACTTCAATGCAGTGCTTTCTGACAATTATTTAAATTTGTGTTCGTTTCAATGTGACTTCACTACTCTGTAGGTTTATCAACGGGTGTAGGGACACTACAGAGACATTATAGGTTTATTCCAACCAACCAAGAAACCGTTCGGGAATGGTTCAAAAATCATTCTAGTCAATTCACTAATATAAATATATATATAAATTTGGTTCCTCGGCGAGTTGGAACAAACCTTATAAAGTTCTCTAAATTGCTCCTAGAGTACCTAAATTGCTCATTTCGATTTGGAATTTTTATCGGTGTGTTGGTCAGAATGATTTTCTAAGGGTTCTGGAACGATTCTCTGGCGTGTTGAAACAAACCTAATATTGCTGCTATATTAAGTTTTAATTTGTCATCTTATATTCACTGCTATATAACTCATACATTTAGTTTTGACATCTCATCATCTCATCACCTTTAAAAATCTGGATTTTTCTACACTTATCTCGTTTCAGCTCATGTTGAGAATATACGATAAAATACTTGATGTTAATAATAAGTGAAAGGTTTATATGTAATAATTATTTCCTCGCACTCTGACAGTGAAACTTGCTCCGATTGCTCGTCGTGCTCTTGAATCCTGCACCACTTCAAGTTTGTTGATTGTACTATTTTTTGGTCAATTGTACTTGTGTACCCTTGCACAACCAAATGTACGTTTTTGAGTACAAAGTACATGGGAATAACATCCCCGCTTGCAATCCCATCAGACAAACCAAAGACGATAAAAACACAAGACAAATACTGCAAATGGGCGATTTGGTGTCGAACTAACGTGGTTAACTAGGCCGTTAGTAGATGGCGATATGATCAAAAAAACGTAATATTTCATAAATGTGCCGACTTTGTCGCAGTGAAATTAAAATTCGTCGAACGGTTGCCACTTGACCTTTACGAAACCACTCGGCGTTGCCGCATGCATCGCTATTACGAGTATTGAACGATTTGTACTTTGAAAGATGCGTACCATGATATCGCGAGAATCTGTGGTTTTGTCAAAGCGGGTGAGTTTTATCTAACTGTTAAATATATGGTTGATTTTAAGGATAGTGTTACGATTCGCAGCAACGCCGCATGGGAGGCGGGGCAACGCATGGGAGCGTGTTGGTTGGTGGAGCTTCGCGACCTATCCGCGCTGCGTCATGGCTGACACGAGTGATTTATTGCTCGTCTGGCTTAATCTAGAAGGCAGTTGTTTACAACCGTTTTTTTTTATGTAAGATTATTCAAGAATTCTTATAAAGAACTTTCTAGGTTTTTCTGTAATTTTAGGATTGTATATAGAAATATATAGAAAGCGCATAGAGCGCGCAGAGAGTAGTCGTATTTTAATCGAGCTATAAGTAAGCTAAAGTTACGGAGCGATTATTAGAAGGCTATAAAGTGTTAAGTACTGAGTTATTTAGTAGTCGAGTATATTTGTGGAATAAATAAATAGTGTTTTCGTGTTAAATCGTTGCACTGGAATTTTTGAACCCTAGTTCGCAACAATTGGTGTCAGAAGTGCGATTCCAGTGGGAATTTGAGGACTAATATTGCTGAACTGTAAGTGAGTGCTTCATTGCCGGACACGTGTTTATGCCAGTGACCAGAAGCCAGCATCAAGCGATGGAGGATCAACTTGCCGCCCTGCTGTCCCTTATGCAACAACAGAAGGAAGAGCAAGAAAGACGTTATGTAGAACAAAAAGAAGAGCAGGAAAAACGTTATAAGGAACAAAAAGAAGAACACGAAAGACGTGATCAAGTACAGGAACAACGTTATCAACACCAGAAGGAAGAGCAGGAAAGACGTAATCTAGAACAGAAGAAAGAACTGGAAAAACTTGATCAAATACAGGAAAGACGTTATCTAGAGCAGAAGGAAGAGCAGGAAAGACGTTATCTAGAACAGAAGGAAAAGCAGGAAAAACGTGATGAAGCACCGGAGCGACGTCATCAACAACAGAAGGAAGAACAGGACCGGTTCAGAGAAGAATTAGTGACCCATCTCGCAGCTAGGGAGCAACAATTGGACGAAAGAATAATGCAATCCGTTAACGGCGTTAACGAAGGACTCGAAGCTGTAAACCAGAGGGTTCTCGAGCTAGAAAAGAAATTCTGGGAACAACTTGAGGACGACAACGTGTCTACAGAGAGTTTTAGCACAGCCAACGCTAAAATTAAGCCTCCCGATTATGACGGTACTACTGCATGGGAAATTTATAAAACTCAGTTTGAGGCAGCTGCAAAAGCTAATGGTTGGTCCGAGCCCAGAAAGCTACATCATTAGTGGTAGCACTTCGTGGAAAAGCGGCTGAGTTACTCCAATCTCTGTCGGCAGCGGATCAAAGTAAATACGCGGCTTTAGTACACACTCTGCAACTACGATTTGGAAATGAGCACAAAGAAACGTGTTCCAGGCCCAGCTGAGGATGAGACAGCAAAAGTCAGGTGAATCCTTACAAGAATTTGAGGCGGACATAGACAGACTCATTCACCTGGCATATCCATCGGCCCCTGAATCTTTTCAAATGCAATTTGCCGCCGAAATAGTGACCTGAGGTACCACTTACGTCTAGTCAGACCCAGGAATATCAGCGAGGCACTAGTTCGGGCCCTGGAATTCGAGGCGTCACGAGTGTCATCTGATCCTTCTCCAAGTGTAAGAATGGCAACTTGCGATGACGAGGGGGATACGTCTAGTGGTGAATCTATGGCAACTTTACATAAAGCGTTGAAGGATCTGGCAGTCAATATCCAAGCCTTGTTGCAAAAGCCTCCTCAATCAACAGGCAAACAGGGCATAAAATGTTTTAACTGCGGTAAACTCGGTCACGTCAAGAGTAACTGCCGTAATAGGGCAAGAATTCCGTCGCCGTTGTTTAGAAGATCGAGCGGCAATCAAGACCGCCCTAGAATTCAGGAAAAACCAATTCCTGTCAATGTAAGGGGGCAATTGACCGAGGCCGTTAAGACCCCCAGGATCAGTCAAGTCAATCAATCAAGTCAGGACAATAATTTGGGTGGCAAAAGTGTTACAGAGACCGGACGCATTAAAGGACAGAAGACCCAAACTGAACATCGACCAGCAAGGTCTCACGGAAATGCCGATGCATTGTCTAGACAGCCATGTAAAGAAGATTGTCGGCATTGTCAAAGAACTGAGCAGCGTGAGGGATTTCCTTCTGTATGGAGAACGTCGGTGGAGATAAACGATGGCTGGACCGCACAAGCACTTCGAGACGAACAAATGAATGATCCAGATATTGGACCCATACTCTTGGCAAAGACTGACGACAAGAGACCAGAGTGGCAAGAAATTGCTGGTAAAAGTCCAAACCTGAAGGCGCTATGGGCCCAGTGGCACTCTCTCAAAATAGAAAATGGACTACTGAAGAGAGCGTGGGAGAGTCCGGATGGCAAGTCCGTAGTCAGTCAGTTGGTTGTTCCTGGTAGCAGAAAATCAGATGTACTATAGGAAATGCACAACGGAACAAGCGGAGGCCATTTTGGGGTCAATAAAACTTTGGCTAAAATTAAAGAGCGGTATTATTGGGTGAACTATCATGAAGACGTCGAATCTTGGTGCCGCAAGTGCGAAGTTTGTTGTGCCGCATAAGGACCTCGAACAAGATCACGGGGCCGAATGGTGCAGTACACTGTAGGTGCTCCATTCGAGAGGGTAGCAATTGATGTCGCGGGACCGTTTCCTCAGACTGAGTCGGGCAATAGATAC
Source organism: Taphrorychus bicolor (assembly GCA_951812265.1). NCBI lineage: Eukaryota > Metazoa > Arthropoda > Insecta > Coleoptera > Curculionidae > Taphrorychus > Taphrorychus bicolor. The sequence continues at coordinate 48,410,731 of OX638299.1, forward strand.
ATCTTGGTCGCCATGGATTACTTCACTAAATGGCCTGAAGCATACACCCTGCCTAATCAAGAAGCAACGACTGTGGCAACGGTGCTAGTAAATGAAATGTTCTGCAGATTTGGAGTCCCTCTCGAACTTCATTCTGATCAGGGCCGAAATTTTGAATCGGCTGTTTTCCAGAAGGTCATGGAACTTCTCGGAATTTGCAAGACCAGGACAACTCCTTTGCATCCACAGTCGGATGGGATGGTAGAGAGATTTAATCGGACCATGGAACATTACCTGTCTAAAATGGTGGCAGATCATCAGCGTGATTGGGACCAACATCTACCTCTCATGTTGATGGCATATCGAGGCTCTACGCATGAAGCCACTGGTTATACTCCGGCGAAAGTGATGTTCGGAAGGGAAATGAGGCTTCCTGCGGATTTGATGTATGGAACACCAGAAAAAGACTCGCTCAACTCTGAGAACTTTGTGGAGGAGCTCAAGGAGAGGCTGGACAATGTTCATGAACAAGTCAGGAAAAAACTGCGGATATCCAGTGATCGAGCCAAAGCAAGATATGACTTACTAGCTAACTCCCGCGGCTTCCAGGATGGTGATTTGGTGTGGCTATACAATCTGCGGAGAAAGGTGGGGAACTCGCCCCAACTTAGCCAAAATTGGGAAGGACCTTATACAATTATAAAGAAGATAAATGATGTGGTGTATAGGATCCAGCGGACCCTTAGGTCAAAGATGAAGGTCGTTCATTTGGATCGATTAGCACGATACCATGGAACTCTATCTGTTCGGGACGAACAGCCTTAGGAGGAGGGCAATGTTACGATTCGCAGCAACGCCGCATGGGAGACGGGGCAACGCATGGGAGCGTGTTGGTTGGTGGAGCTTCGCGACCTATCCGCGCTGCGTCATGGCTGACACGAGTAATTTATTGCTCGTCTGGCTTAATCTAGAAGGCAGTTGTTTACAACCGTTTTTTTTTATATAAGATTTTTTATCAAGAATTCTTATAAAGAACTTTCTAGGTTTTTCTGTAATTTTAGGATTGTATATAAAAAGCGCATAGAGCGCGCAGAGAGTAGTCGTATTTTAATCGAGCTATAAGTAAGCTAAAGTTACGAAGCGATTATAGAAGGCTATAAAGTGTTAAGTACTGAGTTATTTAGTAGTCGAGTATATTTGTGGAATAAATAAATAATGTTTTCGTGTTAAATCGTTGCACTGGAATTTTTGAATCCTAGTTCGCAACAATAGTATTTATAATTTTAAACAATTAGTAATTTGACCATCGCTTAGGTGGAATGATTCTAAATCTATTTAATTTGCGTCTTTTACTGCTTTAAATATACCTTTGATAGAGGTACCTAATTGGACCAGATTGCAAAGTCAAATCTTTTTTTCAAAATTTGTACTGGATCCAATTTTATAGTCTCCAAATAAGTGCAACTCCAAATAATGGAACATAGTTCATATAAAAATCTTTTTGAACTTTATGGAGTGAAGTCACTTTGGCTTTTTTTATGGAACTAAAGTGACTCTTGTTTTTCCCGGAGGGATAAAACATAGTATTATTGATTAAAATCATAATATTATAATAGTTCCTAGCTATTTCGTGAAGTTAAAAGTACTACCAGGTGTAAACAGTAAACTGAATAGACCAGCTTTTTTATAATTTAACGTTTAAAACCTACATGAAATGCAAAAAAACACCTTTGCAAAAAATAATGTCGCTCACTGAATGCAACAGTGGAACAACTCAAAAAAGTTGAAATTCTAGATAACAAAATGTCCGAACTAGAAATACCTTAGAACAAAACTGGTACAAAATTATTTCCTCCTATGATCGTATTGTACAAAATTCATTTTCAAGTCGAAACAATGTCCTATTTGTTTTATCCCCAAATCTTAATTATTAATTTTCCCTAAACTACGTTTTTTGAGTTGTGCCACTATTGCATTCAATGAGCGATGTGTACACCTCGGGACTAAGGAGTATTTTTATTCCTGAATTCCTAAATTTGCTTTGTAAACTTCGCTGCAGGATAAAAACTTACCCCCTTGGTATAATAACTAATGGGCCAATTTCATATTTTCCTTAATTTTGGTCTTGTAATTTGTAGGTATAAGGATAACAGGAAATTGCGGTTATAAATAACAATCTTCCAACATAAAACACGATAGTTACTTGTGTAGTAAAAGCAAAAAGTGATATTATGTTGCTGATAGTCGAAAGCGACAAAAACACTTGACACTCAAATTACACCTATAATTTTTTCTACCAATCATGCCAATAAAATACACTTATGATATACTCAGTAATAATTTTAAATATTTTAATTGACAATGTCAAATATTTGAAAAGTCAAACAACAAACGCGCGACAAAATAATACCTCACTAATTACTCGGCAAAGCACCTTTTTGTGCTTTCATTGGGAAGCGCAAAATGCTGTTTTACGCTTAATTGTGGAAAAATAATATTTTTCTTAGACAAACCCGTCTTTTGAATATACGATATGTATTTATGATAAAAAATAGTAAACCAGTTTTGCGAGGTAAAAAGGATATCTAATAATCGATTTTGAAAAAATGTAAACTTTGAATATTATTATTATTACGCTAATTTTGATATTTAATTACATACAATTATTTTACATACATTCTGGGGACGTGCCCACTTTTATTGAACTTGGTAATATAATTTGATGGTACACAAATAGGAATGGGACTGCCTTAAAATATTTACCCTTAGAATATTAACAAATTAAAAAAAAATAAGCAAACTTTTAATTACGACACATTGTTTGCTTTCAAAATGGCAACATTTTGACATACTGACATTATAATAGATTTATTAAGAAACATACGAGTTTTATAAGACACTCATGTTTGATATTCATTGACAAGTTTTCCACCGGATCTGTGGGACATGACCTTATGAATCGTGTAATTGATATTGGTTTTTTTTTGATGAAGGAAGAAATTTTATATTGAAATTAAAAAAACATCTGCAAACGTGTGAATTGTTTTTTGCAATAAATACATTAAGTAACTTCAAATTAGCATTAATAAACAGTTATATAGTTTAAGTTAAGCAAATTACAACAAGTTTTTCATAGTACAAACAATGCAAAATACAAAAAAGTAACAAAAAAGAAGTCATTTCAAAACTGTTCTAGCGTCAAAAGTTTTGAAATATCTTTGGTATTTAGAGTAAAATAAGGATGAAATGGAACTTTATCAATATTTCTTGAACATCCAAAGATCATTATGTAACACCACCACCACACACACAAAGATCTAAAACGACATTGTCAGTTTGCTTTAAATATTCGGCTCACACGGGAACTAGGCATCACAAAGTAATGAAATATATTGAAGTGTTTGGAGGTTTGTAAAAAAAATGTTGCATGCATTACGATCAAAAAATGTTTTGCTCTTGAGTTATCACACTCCTTTCCAAAATTTCCAAACAAACAAGTAACTTTTCGCTCTAAATACATAAATAACGATAAAAACTAAACCTTCTCCAACTCCAAGAATACTGAGAATTAAGAAATACTCTTACATGCATTTGCATATTTGAAATGGTTTCCATTAAAATCAAGTGCTTATAATATAATGCAAATAATTAATTGTTGGCAAAAGAAAGTCTTAGATAAGTGAATATCTTCAAAAATGTTCACTTATCTCAACATCTTAAATCATATTAAGAAATACCTTGAATACAGTATAAAAACGCGGAAGAGCGTGATTCACTTGTAGATTATTTTCGTTGGTATGCATATATCAAAAATCAAAGAATACTTGTCCAGAGGAACGAGGATGTGATATGGCTATATAAGGCACTCACTTATTATTGTCGTCAAGTAGGCGTTGGAAACTTGACTTTGACATTTCTATGGTAGATTCTCAACATGTGTTCAAAGGAGAAGGGTATAAAGAAATTAAGGTTTCAAAGATAACTAGATGACAAAAATAAGTGAATGGGTAATAGGGGGTGTTTATTATAAACCGTCATCTAGCAGGCTATGAAATTTTGATAGCAAAATTTTGTTACTTCGCTTTTGTTACTACTACTACTACTACTACTATAATCCTTTTCTTTTCATATTTTGAATAGAGGTCCTTCGGATATCGTTTTTAGTAGGTACCTAAACGCCCTTTTGTATACCGACAACTGTATTCACGAAATATTCATTTGTAACACAGATTTGATTGGGTACAAAATTTATATTTTAAAAATAAATACTAAACTCAATAAGTATGTCATTTTACAATACAAAAGGTTAATTTTAACCACTGATTTCCAACCCAATAATTACCATTATTACAAACCCTTTAAAATCGATAATTTCGGTATTGGTTTTTCTAATAATCTTGACTTTATGGCAGCAGATTGCCATTTACATTCTTCCCTAGATCCTAGACTAACAAAACCACAGAGTAACATTCATTTAAGCACTGCCGACATAATAAATTGGTCTCACATTATAATAGGGCTGTCGGAACAAAAAATCGGGACTTTTTACCAAAAAACATTGTTAAGAACTTCAAAAATTAAGTTACCTTGAAGTAACGAACTTTAACTTACCCTAAATATTTCTTGTTTGATTTTGCCATTTTCCTCACTCCTTTTTCGTCCTTATAGGTTAAATAATCATAAAATTTACCGCAGTTCATATTAGCATTAATTTTGTTCAATAATTCAGCCTCCACTATTGTGCTCAGTAAAAATAAATATTTGTCTTTTCACCAAATTTTTTTCATTAAACTAAACACTCTTTCTGAGGATGCGTTTGAAGGTGGTGTAGAAAAAAACAAAATTACAAACTTATTTCTAACATTTAAACATTCCTCATTTGAGAAAAATTGTATCAGTTTGTGGTCACAAGCAACTGTTTTAACATTTTGATCAGTTTCGGGACGCGGGTTAGACTTAGCAAAAATCGGAATGTCCCGCCTAAATCATCAGGATGCTTGACATCCATAACCCATAACTATTACCCATTCACTTATTTTTGTCATCTAGTTACCTTTTAAACCTTCATTTTTTTTTATACCCATCTCCTTTAAGAACATGTTAAGAAGATAGGATAAAAATGTCAAAGTCAAATTTCCAACGCCGACTTGACGGCAGTAATAACTGAATGGCTTATATGAACCGATTCCGACGTCTCATCACTCTCATCTATTCTCTTATCGTATATCCTGTTTCCTGCCCCTTTAGCGGCAGCCAGAGACAGGTTGCAAAAAAATGTGTAAATACTTCTTTGCATTTCCCGGTTCGGAAATGTAATAAAGACCAAGTTAGTACAATTTGGCAACATTGCATTGTTCTATTTCAAGAAACCCCTTACGAAAGACCGATTAAATCTGCCAAAATGGGCAAAACGCTCGGCGCCTGGCCGGATTTTTCTCGCAGCGCAAGTCACACAGCACAAACCACGTTTGGCGTCCAATTTTGTCGTCCTTTCAGTGGGCGGCCAAATAAAGCATTGGAGTAACTGTCTTGTGTTTTCATCGTCTTTGGACAAACCAAAGACGATACATAAACAAGACAAACACTACAAATGGGCGATTTGGTGTCGAATTAACGAGGTTAACTAGGCCGTTGGTAGATGGCGATATGATAAAATAATCGTAATATTTAAAAAATGTACTGACTTCGCCGCGGTGTTGCCACATGCATCGCTTTATATGAATACTGAGGGACTTAAATTATGAAAGTTGCGTACCGTGATATCGCGATGGAACTGGGGCTTGGACAAAGCAGGTTTTTATCTGATTAGTAAATATATGGTTGATTTTAAGGAAGAGAATAATCTTGACCGCCAAGGTACATAAATGCTGAAATTCTTGGGTAATCGGTCTGGGCGACTAGGTATTAAAACTCCTAAACTTCCATGCAAGCTTTCGACAATTTTGATTATATGTATTTTATTATTAGTATTGCCTTCATCAGGGCTGTTGTATGATAAAATAACAAAAATGCAATCAGTTCACAGTTAAGATGCCTCAATGGCATTCGATGACTTACCATCTAATGTTTTATAGTCTAAGAGAGTCAAGTGGCAGAACATATTTAACACGATGGGTTCAACATTGTTACACTGTACGATATAATAAAACATTTTTTTTTGACAAAAATGTAGTTGTTCTATCGTCCCGTATCGTGTAACAATGTTGAGTTCATCGTCCATCGTGTTAAATATGTTCTGCAACTGGACCCTCTTAGACTTTAAAACGGTAGACGATAAGTCACCCAATGCCATTGAGGCTTCTTAGGTTTATATAAAAATCTTTTTGAACTTTGTGGAGCGAAAAGTCACTTTTTGGCTTTTTTTCTGGAACTAATAGTAGATTATGTCACTAGGAGTAAAAGTGGGTATTTTCGTGCTGACCCCAGAGATTGACGGCCGAAGCGAAGCTGAGGCCTGCAACTGGGGGAAGCACAAAAAGACCTTTTACTCCGAGCGTAACTCGGAGCTTTTACTGCAAAAATTCGTCTAATATACTGCAAAAAATCCTGCTGAATTCAAGCGTGCAGGAAATAAGAAGTCTATTTCAGAGTGATTCAGTTTTGCAGTTATCTCTCATCCTCTTTAAGCGGGGTAGGTACTTGCCCAATTAGTGGTGTATATTATTTGTAAAATAAACAGAATGTGTTAGAACGGTGATTTCAATGTTCAATGATCTTAATGATATTAAATCATTGATTGTTTAGGTGGTTTAGGTAAATTATGGTAAACTAAAGATTTGTAGCATTATTATCAATAGTAAAGTAATAAAAATCACATTGACAGATAAATATGATGACGCGCATGACATTAACAACCAATGACATCTTACAAAATTGGAGAAAATGCAATTTCGATTAATAACGGTTTCGGGTGGTGCTCTCGAGCGCTCTGAGAGTATTCCTATCCTTTGTTTTTTCAATAAGAATGAAAAGATGACAATAAACTCAGATCGGTCTATCTGGTGTCATCTAGTGTTCAACTAATTTTGGTGAATGGAAATCGTTTATATATGCGCCCCATGACAGTAGCCGTGATTTTTGACTTTACTTTTACTGCCTAAAACCTTTTTGCTACTTTTTTGGTCTCAGGAATAGAAAGCCCACTTTAGGTGTGCGTATGGAGAAAACAAATGACGTACTTTTAGTCCGCTTGAAAAAAAAGTATTTTTTTTCCGGTGAGATAAAACATTGTAATATAATAGTTTCTAGCTATTTCGTGAAGTTAAAAATACTACCAGGTGGAAAGAGTAACTTGAATAGACCAACTTTTTTATAATTCATCGTTTAAAAATTGACATTAAAAAGCAAAAAATAGTGTTAAGCGAAACATCTTGGACTTCCATTGACTTTATTGGTGTATCATGCTAAAGTTAACAGTTTTTGAGAAAAATGCAACCAGACAGGGTTTTTCAAGTTATAAAAAGCTCTAAAACTTAAACAATTGAAGTTACTACAAGACGGCTTTCACCTTCCTCTCCTATTTTTTACAGGTTATTCGCTGGTGGTAGTCTTGTTTTATTTTGAGGATTTTTTTGCCGGTGTCAAATTTGGGGCGTTTGCCAAAATTAAAGAAAAGTATAGTTGGCACCATTGAAGAGCCTATGCAACATTAAGATAAGAAAGTGCAAAATGTTCTGCTATCACTACCAGCTTTTAAAATTAAAAAATCCCCTTTTTAAGTTGCATTTTCTCGTTGACGAAGTTGACGTTACCAGCGGATTTATTTGACAAAAATTACTTAAAATTGACAGAGAAAGGAGGATTTGCAGTAAAAATTGGGGAGTTCCGTTGGAAAAACAAACGTATGATGATGGCTTCCGATATAATCCGAAGTACTAGAATCTTGTGAATATTTTACCTACATTGGGCATAAAGACTTATTAAAATATCCAAGTTTTCAAAAGTTTTAAAATTAAAAAATGTTGGCACATCTAATTTCATGGTAGTCCGTTGAATTTGTTAACCATTAGTTGTTCCGAAATATCGAAGAGCCCTAGACCATAAACGACGGGCTTTTGAACATAACTAGAAAAATAGCAATATATTAAAATGCAAAAAAAATATATTAAAATGAATTAATAAAATAATAAAAAATCACTGATAAAAAGCAAAAATATTAAGCTTTTTGCAAAGAATATAGAAACAGTTTGTAAATTTGAAAACTTGTCTATTTTCGGTATTTCCAAAACCTTGTAGCTATACATACAAGAGGAAACAATTAGAAACTTCGAGGGCTAATACCCCTACCGACATTGAATTATACCACTTGTTTCAAAGCTTAAATATTATAGAAAACATACATAAAAACAAAGGCGAAAAACAAGAAAGTGCTCAAGAACAAAACAACAAATTTAACATAAAAGAGAAAATAAAGATTCTTTTTGAAAAAAAAGTTACTAAATGTATATGTATATGAACTAACCAAAGGTACTTTTGGTTAACATATGCCGAAAGCAGATAAGTTTTTCAAATTTCCAAATTGTAATTACTGATGTACAATTTTCGCATATCTTAATTAAACTCTGTTTCTATAATCTTTGCAAAAAGCTTAATAATTTTGCTTTTTAGCAGTGATTTTTTTAATAATTTATTAATTCACTTTAATATATATTTGTTTGCTTTATAAAAAGAGCTTTCAAACAAATAGTATAATTCAATGCCGGTAGGGGTATTAGCCCTCGGCTCTCGGAGTAGTTCTTTCTGTTCGTTTCCTTCTTAACAGCTGCAATATTTTGGAAATACAGAAAGCAGACAAATTTTCAATTTCCAAATAGTAAATATTACCCTTTCGCATATTTTAAACTAGAGTTTTCTGCGAAAAAGCTAAAAATTTCGATCAATTACAATTTTGTTTGTTAATAAAACACTTCTTCGCCCGCGGGTCGAAGTAGTTTTAGTATTATCACAGTGTATTATTGTGGCTTCGGTCCCCATCCGCCAATCCACTACTCAAATTAGATTCCTGGGACGCAATTTTTAATTTCATTACCGTCGTTTTTAAGTTTTTTGTTTTCAGTACAACACTTTATACTTTACAGTATATATGGCATGTATAAAATAATAAAATTCAAATAACAGAAATTCTAATTATTATATATCGACTTAAGTATCTAACAAAAAAAAAAAGTTGATTTTGTACTTGAACGGCAAAGGATGCATATATTTAATTCCAATTATTATTTCGTTTCAATTCAAAGGAAAATGATTAGGTATGTAGTTCTAAATTAAGAATTGAACTTAGAAATTGAACTAAGAATTTAAATTTAGGTATAACTGGTTTATACCCTGATGTGGTTATACCTAAATTCAAAATTAAATTTAACTTTCATTTACATATACTAAATTTGATTTATTAATATTTAAAGTGAACTGTTATCTGAACCCGTTTATTGGTGCTCCCGATTTACAAGAAGTAAGAGTCCACCTATCAGTTCACTTTGAATTTAATACATTAAATTTTGTGAAATACAATACAACAAAGTTTTAATTTAAGTGTTAATTTAGAGGTATCAACCAGACATAACCCAAAGATCAGTATAATTTAAACAAAAATGTATGTATTTCTATACAGGTACTTACCAACAATAATATAAAAGATAACGTATTTGAAAAATAACACTTTTCACAGCCCACAAAATTAATTGTTTTAAAAAATATATATTCTGTATAGCTCAAAAATTCGAACAACGAAATAGAAAATTTATTGTTTAGGCAAATTAAACAACCATCAGTGATTTGAAAATATTTGCCTTTTACAATAACAATATGTGAGTATGTGTGGTTTACAATAAACTTAGGCCAAGTACCGATCGACCAATCTCTAAGTGTGTTCATACTCGATTCCCGACCCTTCCCGTTTTCCAATGCCTTTCGGCCAATTATTTATATTAACATAATATCGGCCCTAAATCCTACAATAAACAAAACTACAGAATAACATTCATTCAAGCACACCCGACATAAATGAGCAACCGCGTTCTAAATCGGTCTCATATTATAATAAGGCCATCAGGTTTCAAAGAACAAAAAACTCGAGACTTTTTTAGCAAAAAAAAATTATTAAGAACTTCACAAATCACTTAATAAAGGTTGAAGGGGATACCCTATAAACCCTTCTAAGCTTTCTGTTATCTTGATCCAATCAACTCTAACTTAATCTAAATATTTTTTGTTTGATTTTGCCATTTTTAGCACTTCTTTTTCTTCCTTTTATGTCGAATAATCATAAAATTTACTGCATGTTATATTAAAATTAAATTTTATCAATAATTCAGCCTCCATTGTTTTCAGTAATAATAATTTTTTGTCTTTTTATCAATTTTTTTTTTATTACACTAAACACTCTTTCTGAGGATGCGTTGAATGAGGTATAGAAAAAACAAAATTACAGACTTTTTTCTAACATTTTGGACATTCCTCGTTTGACAAAAATTTTATCAATTTTTGATCACAAGTAACTGACTTTGACAATACCGAAGTGTCATCACTCTCATCTATTCTACGTCTATTCTGTTTCTTGCCCCTTTAGCGGCGGCGAGAGATAGGTTGCAAAAATGGGTAATTCTGTGCCTTTTCCGGTTCCGAAATATCATAACGACCAAGCTAATACAATTTGGCACCATCGCATCATTCTATTTCAAGAAACTCCCTACGAAAGACTGATTAAATAGGCCAAAATAGGCAAAACGCTCGGCGCCTGGCCGGATTTTTCTCGCAGCGCGAGTCACACAGCACAAATCAGATTTGGCGTCCAATTTTGTCGTCCTTTCAGTGGGCGGCCAAAATAAAGCATTGGAGTAACTGTCTTGTGTTTTCATCGTCTTTGGACAAACTAAACTTTGGCGCTGCTTTTATTTGACATTGCAAATTTTTAACAAGGAAACCCTTAAAAATCTTCGTGACATTTAATGCCTAGGCATAATAATCCAAGATAGGCAGCAAGAATTCCATCATTCATCCCTGCTACTGCAGCATAAGTCTTGGAATTAATAATTTCACAGTTTCGCACCTTTGACTCACCGAAATAATGGAGCTTCCGATGATGCAGGTCTCTTCTTTTGTACTAAAGAGTCCTTTGAAATGCGACTTTTATTAGAATAACAATCCATGCGGCGGCTTTTGAGGGTAACTGACACAATAGTGTCGGTGGCTTTGGCCCTTTAGGACGCACCAGGGTGATGAAGAGTGGCGGCTGTATATACTGAGCCCAAGGAAGAAAAGTAGTGATAGAGGCAACCAAATGAGTCAAGTAACAAATAAATTTGTCACATTAATAGTCAATTTTTTTTTAACAAGTTATTTAATTGTTATTGTCTACATCGTGACCTTCCTGCTGCGAAAAATATAAACTAATGTTGTGTAACTGACACATTTTTTCCACTTAACAGAAGTGCCAAAATTATGTTTTACAATTAGCAAAATTGCAGTTAGTACACAGATTTGCTTTTGCAGGTGGCAGAAGAGCAGTTGACACATTGATTTTTTTTGTTAACGAAAGTGCAGTCGGTAGGTACGTAAATTCAGTTCTGTAGTAGGCAAAAGTGCAGTTGACACAGAAAATTTTTCCAGTTAGCTGAAATGCAGTTAGCTCGTAAATCATTATTTTGTAGTTGTTTTCGCTAACTTTAGATTTAGTTTCGCTAATGAGAAAGAACCTGTTGGGACGTAGATCTATTTTTACAAGAGGCAAAAGTGCAGTTGCCACAGAGTATTTTTTCAAAGCTAACGGAAGTACAGTTAGCACGTAAATTATTGTTTTTGCAATTAGCGAAAATGCAGTTAGTACTCAAGTTTACAGATGGAAAATGTACAGTTGGCACGTAGATTTATTCTACAGTAGGCAAAAGTGCAGTTAACACATATTTTAATTTTTCTTAGTTAATGGAAGTGCAGTTGGCACATTAATTATTCTTTTTTGTAATTAGCAAAATGCAGTTAGTATACGTATTTAGTTTTGCAGATGAGAAAATACAGTTGACACAGATTATTTTTTCTTACCTAACAGAAGTGCAGATAACACATAAATGATTGTTTTGCAGTTAGCAAAAATGCCGTTAGTATACAGTTTAGCTTACAGGTGGAAAAAATACAGTTGGCACGTAGATTTATTCTGCAGTAAGCGAAAGTGCAGTTAACACACATATTCATTTTTCTTAGTTAATGGAAGTGCAGTTAGGACGTAAATTATTATTTTGCAGTTAGCAAAAATGCAGTTAGTACACAGATTTGTGATAGTTTTGCAGTTGAGAAAATACAGTTGGGACGTGGATCTATTTCTGCAGGAGGCAAAATTGCAGTTGACAACAGATTATTTTTTCTTAGCTAAGGGAAGGGCAGTCAGAACATAAATAACTGTTCTTGCAGTTACTACACAAATTTAGTTTACAGGTGGAAAAAGTATAGTGGGCACGTAGATTTATTCTGCAGAAAGTGCAGTTAACATACATATTAATTTTCGTTAGTTAATGAAAGAGCAGTTAGCACATCAATTATAAGTTTGCAGTTAGAAAAAATGCAGTTAGTACATATATTTAGTTTACAGATGGTGGGAAGGTGGAAAAAGTGCAGTTGGTACGTTGATTTATTCTGCAGTAGGCAAAAGTGCAGTTAACACACATATTCATTTTTCTTAGTTAATGGAAGTGCAGTTAGCACATAAATTATTATTTTGCAGTTAGTAAAATTGCAGTTAATACACACATTTAGTTTTGCAGTTGAAAAAATACATTTAGGACGTAGTAATACAGTTAGCACGTAGATTGCAAGTGACACTTATTATTTTTGCTTAGCTAACGGAAGTGCAGTTAGCACATAAATTATTATTTTGCAGTTAGCAAAAATGAAGTTAGTACATGTTTACAGGTGGAAAAAGTGCTGATGGCACGTACATTTATTCTGCAGTAGTCAAAAGTGTAGTTAACACACATATTCATGTTTCTTAGTTAATGGAAGTGCAGTTAGCACATAAGTTATTATTTTGCAGTTAGCAAAAATTGCTACAGATATTTAGTTTTGGAGTTTGAAATAGGACAGTTGGCAAGTAATTTTATTTTTGCAGTAGACAAAAGTGCAGTTGAGCTTCAGACTATTTTTTCTCAGTTAACAGTGTTTCTAAGTGAATTGAGACAGCACATTTCTGTATTGAAAAATTACTCTGAGACTTTTTTTAGTCTTTTACTACAAGTTTGTAGCTGTGAACAAATTTACTTGATTAAAATGACATTCATATACATTAAGAAAACTATAATTAATAAAATATAATGACTGTAGTTATTACTAGTTTCAAATGAGTTAGCAACAATAGTAAGAGGTGTTCTTTTGAAAACTTTATCTAGTAGGCTGTAAAGTATCAAAAGCAAAAGATGAAGAAAGTTCACTTACTTTAATTATGTCATCTTTTTGTCTTTCATTCTTTTCATTATTGTTCTGTTTTGTTTTCCGCAAACGAAAGTCCTGTAGGTTCAATAGTTTCGAAGATAGAGCTCTTCGGTGGTCGATTTTTAGGCACTTTTAGAATCGACGTTTTTATCATCTTTGAAAAACTCCCTATTACCCTCATATAAAACTTCTTACGTTTATGGCAGATTCCGATAAAAAATCAGCAAAAAATCAGTATAGAGCATTTATGTTCAAACTAATTTTCACTATTTCTGCCTGTTTAGGAAATATTACCATGTATGTCATTCAGTTCGAGAAGTGCCCTAACTCAAGTTTTTTAAAGATAAAAGCCAGCGACTAGAAAGATTCGTATTATACATAGTTATTCACAAATATAACAGTTTAATATTTTTGAGTTTGAGCATTTAAGCCATTGAACTCAGCAATTCAATTTGAGACCAAACACAGATGCTCATTAATTTTTTGTAATTTTTAAAAGAAAATTTTCATTTTACATATGTACAGTAATCCGTTTTTCAAGTTTTCAAAACTTTGACAGAAGATTTGGAGTTTTTATGCAAAGCTGTCTAAATGTTAGTTTTTTAGAGTGTCGGTTACTTTTGCTACTTTTATAGTTTTGATGGTAACTTGACCAATTGATAATGTAGCCAGGCGACATCCCATTTTCCCTTCTTTCTTCTAAACAGAGATACTCATTATTTTTTGAAATGTTTAAAAGAGAACTGACTTTTATTGGTATTTGGTACATGGGTTCGTTTCTTAAGTTTTTAATTAACTTGAAAAATAATTGAGTTTTTTAAGAAAAAATTTGCTTTTTTGTAACAGTTTCCAAAATATTCTTTTTTTTAATGTTGGCGTTATAACCTGCTCAAGTCACATATCATCTTCAGCTGATGAAACATTAGTCAAACAACGTAAGAAAGAAGTTCCATTGGGCTAACGCTTTAGGGTCTGGAAAGACAGTAATCCAGATGACAAAATTAGTTTCCGAAAAAAACTTTTTTTAACTTTTGGCGATAACGTGGCCAAATCAAATCTCAATTTGGCTCTGGTATAAACATATTTTGAAGTATTATTCGGGCTTTGAAGCCTCTTCGTCTCTGATTGTGTCCACTGTAGTTGTGAACGAAAGTGAAGAAGAAATTCCAATAGGCTAACGCTTCAAAAGTCTGGAAAGCACTTTTGAAAGAAAACCAGTTTCAAGTTTTTAATAATTTTATGGGAAAATTGAAGTTTTTTACTCATTTGTGATAAAATTTTAGTTCGTTTTATCTATTTCCGAAAGTAATACAAATGTGTGCGTGTTTGAGGATTTTAATAATTGTGAGGGAGAAAATTTTTCCAAAAAAAATATTTTTTAAATTTGGCAATAAGCTGCTCAAGTCACATCTCACTTGTAGCTGGTGAAAACACATTTTAAAATTTTAAAATATTTTCGGGGCTGCGAAGCCTCTTCGTCTTTGATAATATCCGCTCCAGTTGTGAGCAAAAGGTCAGGAAGTAATTCCATTGGGCTAAAAACACTTCAGAAAGCGATCTAAATCTGTGCGTTTTTCAAGTTTTCAATAAATTTGTGATTAAGTTTCAGATTTTGTTATTTTTATTTCCAAAAAAAACTTTTTTAAAATTTTGGTAATAACCTCATTGTCAGCTGCATTCAATTCAGCAAATCAATTTCTTTACGGGATCTCAGCTACCTCTAACCTAGTCAGAGATACTCACTAGTTTTTGATATACTGACCAAATTGAGGGGTATTCTCACTTTTTTCTAAATTTCCAAATTAGACTATCTGTAACTTTAGAACTGATGAACCGATTGGAGTGAATCCAAGAGTTTCTTGTTCTTGATGTCCTCTTTCACCTCCCACCAAGAAAGGTCTCGTAATTTCAATAGATTGGGAGATAGCGTCGTTTGGAGGTCGATTTTTAAGCAGTTTTAGAACGTGCTTTGGAAGCATGTAGAAAAAGTCCATTTATGGAACTAATTTTATTTGTTGTTTAAGACAAATATCTAGGATGTATTTAATACAAAAATTTTAGAATTGTTTCTCTAGCAGGTTTATTTGCAGAGAAAGAAAATTTACATTACTTTGTTAACAAATACTAATTTTTACTTCTGTTCTGAGTAAATTTTCTTTTTAGAAATCTTTATTATTTTTTTTCTAACACTATTTACTTTAATATATAGAAAAAAAATGGATGTATTTTCTTCTAGCAGACCTTGAATAAAAACAACTTGTAAAGATTTTTTTTCTCAAAGTTGTTTTATTATCAAGAAAGTTTTTCTTCTAAATATGTTTTTCTCCACCTTTTCTTTTTTCTTCAAAAGTAAAAATAGAAATTTTCACTTTTGAAGTAAATAAAAATAACGCTTTCATCATTGGGCGTATGAAATGACCTTCTCTAAAACTACCTACTTTACAAAATATAACCCTTTGTGTTTCTACGCCCGACCGTCGGTTCACAGAGATTCGGGGCGAAGCGGCAACGCCGAGCGACGACCGCGACCCCGGGAACCCATCTAGACTAACGAGAAGCGGGAACAGTCGCCTCCGTTCTCGAAAGTACGAGAGTGTGTTCAGGCCGGGTATATAAACCAGCAAGCCGCGCGTGATAGAGTGGAATGTATAGTGCAGTGTAGTAAATAAGCAAACAGTGCGAATTGTTAGTAGAGAGTAATTGTGTTTTAATCGTGTTGTAATAGTTAAAAGTAAAAAAAAGTGTGTAGTTAATTGACGATAAATTATTGGAACCCGTATCCCGTAATAGTATGTACATATGCCCCAATTTTTTAATCACAAATTTTAATTTTTTTTATTCTTTCACCGCTTGTTTAAGGAGATTTTTATTTTTTTTAGCTGTTTTTTACTCTTTGCCATCCAGTTAGCTTTCAAGTCTTCACTCTTGCTTAGTAATTTTTGTGTCGAGAAGATACGATAAAAATGTTGAAGTCAGATTACTAACGCCTACTTGAAGTCAATATTAAGCGAATAACTTATAGAATCATACCCCGAATTTCCGGACACCCTGTATATATTATTTGCCCATGACGCTACCTCCCGTGACTAATCCGAGCAAGTTTCTAAGAAAATTTTAGATTACACATAACTCATCTAGTAACTGAAAAGAAAACTTGCGGAAAGTTACCGGAAATTTTTAGGAAAGTTTCTGGAAATTTTCAGGAAAGTCTTTCCAACTTTTTTGTCAAATCATGTTAGAAAAAAGATAAACAAAATTTTTCTTATATAAAAAAAATGTGAAGAAAAAAAAACAAAATAATAGAAACAAACATTTTTGCGAACAAAAATTATTAAAAAAATACAATAGTCTAGCCATTTTGTTCAAAAAATCCTGCAAAAAGGATGATTCTTCGTAAAAAAATGCTAAAAATTTATTTTTGTGAGCGTTTGTGAAATAAGAATTTAGATATATATAAAAACTACTTTTTTCTAATAATTATCTAAAGATTTTTCGATAAAAAACCTTCTAATTTTTTTCTTCGTAAAACAGATATTAAAGAAGATATAATAAAAAAAAATATTCAAGAAAAATTTCCAGGAAATGTACTTTCTCCAAAAAAATGGTTGCTGAAAAAAAAACAATATTTTTTTCAAGCGGACTAAAGGTATGTCATTTGTTTTCTCCATACGCACATCTAATGTGGGCTTTCTAATCCTGAGACCAAAAAAGTAGCAAAAACGTCCTAGGCAGTAAAAATAAAGTCAAAAGTCAGCGCTACTGTCATGGTGGCGCATATAAACTGCTCGTCAAAATAGTCGGAACGGCCAATTTTTTGCTCATTTTTGAAAGGTTGTATGTCAGAGACGCTTTCACCGATCTCAATGAAGTGACATGATTCTAAAAGCCCATTTCTTGTAGAATCACAAAAGACACCAGATGGTTTGTGATAAACATTTTTGGTGAGAACTATACAGGGTGGATTAAAATGTCGTGTAAGAAGTACTAAACTTTAACCCACTGCATTTGGTTGCTAGAGTTATTACAAAACTTTCCCTACAATGGCATTTAGAGATCCTGATGAATATCTTGGGACATGTTTGGCCGATATTTGATTTTTGATCTATGAAAGAAGTTACAGGGGTTTGTTAAAAAGTCCGTATTTTGTCCAAAAATCTGCCGAAATCACTAATTTTTATGTCTATAGAACGGATTTTTTATTAACACTCAGGAAAATCTAGCCTAAACTGACATAAAGTTAACCTGCTTTTCAAGAAAAAATATGAATTTACAGTCATACAGGGTGAAACAAAGGTCAATGCAAAATTCTTAAACTTAGCGGCTTTCTTACTTGCCCCCTGATGTTAAGAGTTACCTTAGAACTTGCATTTTTATAACATTGAGAGGTCCTAGTTCATATCTCGGGACGCGTTTGGCGGATTTTTCATTTTTGTTTTACGAGAAAACCTACCGGGGTTTGTTATAAAGTTCGTATTTTATCCAACAAACTGCCAAAATCACAAATTTTATGTCTACAGAACTGAATTTTATAGAAAAACATAGCCTAAACTAACATAAAGTTAACCTGTTTTTCAACAAAAAATATGAATTTCCAATGATACAGGGTGAAACAAAGAGCAATGCAAAATTCTTAAACCTTAGGGACATTCTTACTCACCCCCTAATGTTAAGAGTCACATTAGAACTTGAATTATGATAACATTGGGAGGCACTGATTTATATTTCGGGACATGTTTGGCGAGTTTTTAATTTTTGTTCTACGAAAAAAGTTACACGGGATTATTAATAGGTTCGTATCTTATCCAAAAAACTGCCAAAATCACTAACTTTTACGACTATTGAACTGTCTTTTTTATTAACATTTAAGGGAAAATCTAGCCTCAACTAACAGAAAGTTGATCGGTCTTTTAAGAAAAAATATGAATCTACAATCATACAGGGTGAAACAAAGAGCAATACAAAACTCGTAAACTTTAGCGACATTTTTACTCGCTCCCTGATGTTAAGAGTCACTTTAGAACTTGCATTATGATAACGTCGAGAGGTCCTGAGTCATATCTTGGGACATGTTTGGCGGGTTTTTCATTTTTGTTTTACGAACAATTTTACAGGGGTTTGTTAAAAAGTTCGAATTTTATCCAACAAACTGCCAAAATCACTAACTTTTACGTCTAGATAACTGATTTTTTATTAACACGTAGGAAAATCTAGTCTATGCAAACATAAACTTAATCTGTTTTTCAAGAAAAAATTTAAATCTACAATCATACAGGGTGAAACAAAGGAAAATGCTAAATTATTAAACTTGAACGACTTTCTTACTGGCCCCTTGATGTTAAGCGTCACTTTAGAACTTGCATTATGATAACGTCGAAAAATTCTCAGTCATATCTCGGGACATGTTTGGCAGGTTTTTGATTTTTGTTTTACGAAAAAATTTACAGGATTTTGTTAAAAAGTTCGAATTTTATCCATCAAACTGCCAAAATCACTAACTTTTACGTCTAGATAACTGATTTTTTATTAACACGTAGGAAAATCTAGTTTACGCAAAACATAAACTTAATCTCTTTTTCAAGAAAAAATATGAATCTACAATCATACAGGGTGAAACAAAGGGCAATGCAAAATTCTTACAACTTTAGCGATATTCTTACTCGCCCCCTGACGTTAAGAGTCATTTTAGAACTTGCATTATGATTACATTTAGAGGACCTGATTTATATCTGGGGACATGTTTGGTGGGTTTTTTAATTTTTGATCTACGAAAAAGGCTACAGGGGTTTCTTAATAAGTTCGTATTTTATCCAACAAACTGCCAAAATCACTAACTTTTACGACTATTGAACTGATGTTTTTATTAACATTTAGGGGAAAATCTAGCCTAAACTAACATAAAGTTAATCTGTCTTTAAAGAAAAAATCATGAATCTACAATCATACAGGGTGAATCAAAGAGCAATGCAAAACTCGTAAACTTTAGCGACATTCTTACTTGCCCCCTGATGTTAAGAGTCACTTTAGAACTTGCGTTATGATAACTGTGAGAGGCACTGATTCACATTTCGGGAGATCTTTGGCGGGTTTTTAATTTTTGTTCCACGAAAAATGTAACAGGAGTTTGTTATAAAGTTCGTATTTTTTCCAACAAACTGCCAAAATCACAAACTTTATCGTCTATTGAACTGACTTTTTTATTAACACTTAGAGAAAAATCTAGCCTAAACTAACATAAAGTTGATCTGTCTTTTAAGAAAAAATATGAATCTACAATTATACAGGGAGAAACAAAGGGCAATACAAAATTATTAATCTATAGCGATATCCTTACTCGCCCCTTAATGTTAAGAATCACTTTTGAATTTGCATAATGATAACATATCTCGGGACATGTTTGGCGAGTTTTTGATTTTTGTTCGACGAAAAAAGTTACAGGGGTTTGTTAAAAAGCTCGTATTTTATCTAACAAACTGCCAAAGTCACTAACTTTTACGTCTACATAACTGATTTTTTATTAACACTTAGGAAAACCTAAAATAAACTAACATAAAATTAGTGTGTTTTTAAGAAAACATATGAATCTACAATCATACATGGTGAAACAAAGGAAAATGCAAAATTCTTAAACTTGAACGGGTTTTTTACTTGCGCCTTGATATTAAGAGTCACTTTAGAACATGAATTATGATAACATTGAGAGGTCCTGATTCATATCTCGGGACACTTTTGGCGGGTTTTTTAATTTTGTTCTACGAACAAAAAAGGGTAGGGTGGTCACTAATTTGTCAATCAACCGACGAGATGCAAGGCACTATATGCAGGTTCTCGTATTGAGAGCCATCTACCAGATCGTAGTTAATTAAATGCACTGGTGGTCTGACGCCTGCTTCTGCATAACAATTCTACGAACAAAGTTACAGGATTTTCTTAAAAAGTCCCTATTTTATCCACCAAACTGTTAAAATATCTTAATTTCACGTCTTTAGAGGTGATGTTTCAGTACTAGGTCTCCGATATCGAACAACCTTAGAAAAACAAAATATGGGTTCCTATGGAAACTAAGTAAATAATCTGAAGCCGATGTCCGTCATCTAATTACAAGTATAAAGCTGAAGGTTTTACTTAAATTTATTTAATTCTCATTCATATAGAAATGCCAATGTTAAGCCAAAATGAACTACAGAACATTATGCGGTAAGTTTGTTCTTTTTAGGTTAACAATTTTACAAAAATAACGAGCAATCTTAAACAGGTTGCACTTACGAGGGCTAAGTGTAGCTAACATAGCGGACCTAGTAGGGACATCAGAATCCACAGGTTATAGGACAATAAAAAGAAACCAAAATTATGGTGCTCCCAATTATCTAAAGGCTGGACATTGTGGAAGAAAAAGATGCACTACTTGCAGGGAGGACATTTAATAAACCTATCCGTCAGAAGAAGAAGACAGTTAAATGCCACACAAGCTAAGGCTACTACCGGCTCAAGAGCTTCAACTAGCACCATTAGAAGACGCCTGCATGAGCGAGATCTGAACGCCAGAAGACGTGCCATCTGTCCATCTCTTCAACCTGTCCACCGAGCTTTTCGAAGAGTTTGGGCTCAAGAGCATTTGAACTGGGGAGTAGCCGAATGGAGTTGTTGCATGTTTTCTGATGAATGTCGGTTTTCATTGTATGCATCAGATGGGCAAATTTTAGTGTGGAGAGGAAAGAATGAAAGATTTATTGAAGAGAATATGGTGAGCAAAGTGCCATTTTGTGGTGGAAGTGTGACTGTATGGGGTGGTGTAATAAGGGACGGAAAGAGTGACTTGGTTATTTTGATTGGAGAAACTATAAATGCAATTAGATATCGAGATATGTGTGTAAATGAAATTGTTGTGCCATTTGCTCAGAACTTTGGGGACAACTTTATTCTGATAAATGATAATGCGCGTCCTCACAGAACACGAATTGTCCAAGAAGTTCTGAGAGAAAATGGCATAGAGCGAATGAATTGGCCTGCTAGGTCGCTTTATATGAATGTCATAGAGCACGTATGGAGTAGAATGAAACTAAAACTGAGTATGAGAGAACAAGAATTTCAAAATTTGGATGAATTAGCGGCTGCGGTTAGGGAAGAATGGGAAGCTATTCCCCAAGACTTCATCAGAAGCTTGGTGGAGAGTATGCCTAGAAGGACAGCCGAACTGGTGCGAGTACGAGGTGGGCCTACGCGATATTAAAATAAAATGAGACATCAAGTTGCTGTTTTGAATTGTCCGCTCGTAATACAACAATTCTCCGTATAACCTATAGTATTTTTTCTTGGAATACCTACATGATAGTTTTTAGTTAGTTGTTAGGCTTAGTTTTTCAAAAGGGTAATAGAAAACCAGCCTTATCAATATATAAACTTGGTTATTTAAACGGTTTTTAAATTTTAAATTAAAAAACGCAAAAACCGGCAAATACGTCCTAAGCTATAAATCAGGGCCTATAAATGTTATCATAATGCAAGTTCTAAAGTGACTCTTAATATCAGGGGGCGGCTAAAGTTATGAACCCTGTATGATTGTAGATTCATATTTTTTCTTGAAAAACATTAACTTTATGTTAGTTTAGGCTAAATTTTCATGTGTTAATAAAAAGTCAGTTTTATAAACGTAAAAGTTAGTGATTTTGGCAGTTATTTGGATAAAATACGAACTTTTAACAAACCCCTGTAGCCTTTTTCGTATATCAACAATTAAAAAACCCACCAAACATGTCCCGACATATAAATCAGGTCCTCTAAATGTAATCATAATGCAAGTTCTAAAATGACTCTTAACGTCAGGGGGCGAGTAAGAAATATCGCTAAAGTTGTAAGAATTTTGCATTGCCCTTTGTTTCACCTTGTATGATTGTAGATTCATATTTTTTCTTGAAAAAGAGATTAAGTTTATGTTTGCGTAAACTAGATTTTCCTACGTGTTAAAAAAAAAATCAGTTATCTAGACGTAAAAGTTAGTGATTTTGGCAGTTTGTTGGATAAAATTCGAACTTTTTAACAAACTCCTGTAAATTTTTTCGTAAAACAAAAATCAAAAACCTGCCAAACATGTCCCGAGATATAACTGAGAATTTCTGGACGTTATCATAATGCAAGTTCTAAAGTGACGCTTAACATCAAGGGGCCAGTAAGAAAGCCGTTCAAGTTTAATAATTTAGAATTTTCCTTTGTTTCACCCTGTATGATTGTAGATTTAAATTTTTTCTTGAAAAACAGATTAAGTTTATGTTTGCATAGACTAGATTTTCCTATGTCTTAATAAAAAATCAGTTATCTAGACGTAAAAGTTAGTGATTTTGGCAGAGTGTTGGATAAAATTCGAACTTTTTAACAAACCCCTGTAAAATTGTTCGTAAAACAAAAATGAAAAACCCGCCAAACATGTCCCAAGATATGACTCAGGACCTCTCGACGTTATCATAATGCAAGTTCTAAAGTGACTCTAAACATCAGGGGGCGAGTAAAAATGTCGCTAAAGTTTACGAGTGTTGCATTGCTCTTTGTTTCACCCTGTATGATTGTAGATTCATATTTTTTCTTAAAAGACAGATCAACTTTCTGTTAGTTTAGGCTAGATTTTCCCCTAAATGTTAATAAAAAAGACAGTTCAATAGTCGTAAAAGTTAGTGATTTTGGCAGTTTTTTGGATAAGATACGAACTTATTAACAATCCCGTGTAACTTTTTTCGTAGAACAAAAATTAAAAACTCGCCAAACATGTCCCAAAATATAAATCAGTGCCTCCGAATGTTATCATAATTCAAGTTCTAATGTGACTCTTAATATTAGGGGGTGAGTAAGAATGTCCCTAAGGTTTAAGAATTTTGCATTGCTCTTTGTTTCACCCTGTATGATTGTAAATTCATAATTTTTGTTGAAAAACAGGTTGACTTTATGTTAGTTTAGGCTATGTTTTTCTATGTCTTAATAAAATTCAGTTCTGTAGACATAAAATTTGTGATTTTGGCAGTTTGTTGGATAAAATACGAACTTTATAACAAACCCCGGTAAGTGTTTTCGTAGAACAGAAATGAAAAATCCGCCAAACACGTCCCGAGATATGAACTAGGACCTCTCAATGTTATAAAAATGCAAGTTCTAAGGTAACTCTTAACATCAGGGGGCAAGTAAGAAAGCCGCTAAGTTTAAGAATTTTGCATTGACCTTAGATTCACCCTGTATGATTGTAAATTCATATTTTTTGTTGAAAAACAGGTTGACTTTATGTTAGTTTAGGCTATGTTTTTCTAAGTCTTAATAAAATTCAGTTCTGTAGACATAAAATTTGTGATTTTGGCAGTTTGTTGGATAAAATACGAACTTTATAACAAACCCCGGTAAGTGTTTTCGTAGAACAGAAATGAAAAATCCGCCAAACACGTCCCGAGATATGAACTAGGACCTCTCAATGTTATAAAAATGCAAGTTCTAAGGTAACTCTTAACATCAGGGGGCAAGTAAGAAAGCCGCTAAGTTTAAGAATTTTGCATTGACCTTAGATTCACCCTGTATGATTGTAAATTCATATTTTTTCTTGAAAAGCAGGTTAACTTTATATCAGTTTAGGCTAGAGTTCCCTGAGTGTTAATAAAAAATCCGTTCTATAGACATAAAAGTTAGTGATTTCGGCAGATTTTTGGACAAAATACGGACTTTTTAACAAACCCCTGTAACTTCTTTCACAGATCAAAA
Source organism: Taphrorychus bicolor (assembly GCA_951812265.1). Classification (NCBI taxonomy): domain Eukaryota; kingdom Metazoa; phylum Arthropoda; class Insecta; order Coleoptera; family Curculionidae; genus Taphrorychus; species Taphrorychus bicolor. The sequence continues at coordinate 48,434,854 of OX638299.1, forward strand.
ATCAAAAATCGGCCAAACATGTCCCGAGATATTCATCAGGATCTCTAAATGCCATTGTAGGGAAAGTTTTGTAATAACTCTAGCAACCAAATGCAGTGGGTTAAAGTTTAGTACTTTTTACACGACATTTTAATCCACCCTGTATAGTTCTCACCAAAAATGTTTATCACAAACCAGGTGTCTTTTGTGATTCTACAAGAAATAGGCTTTTAAAATCATGTCACTTTATTGAGATCGGTGAAAGCGTCTCTGAGATACAACCTTTCAAAAATGAGCAAAAAATTGGCCGTTCCGACTATTTTGACGAGCAGTTTATAAATGATTTTCATTCACCAAAATTATTTGAACACTAGATGACACCAGATAGACCGATCTGAGTGTAATGCCATCTTTACATTCTTATTGAAAAAACAAAGGACAGGAATACACTCAGAGCGCACGAGAGCACCACCCGAAACCGTTATTAATCGAAATCGCATAGGTTCTCGAATTCTGAATTCGGCTGTTAAATGTCATGCGCGTTATCATATTTATCTGTCAATGTGACTTTTATTAATTTAGTATTGATAATAATGTTAAACATTTTTAGTTTAGCGGATACCATTAAAACCATTGAACATTGAAAACCACCGGTCTAACACATTCTATTTATTTTTCAAATAATGTACACCACTAATTGGGTAAGTACCTAGACCCGCTTCAAGAGGAGGAGAGAAAATTTCAAAACTGAATCACTCTGAAATAGAATTCTTATTTCCTGCATGCTTGAAAAAAAAAACAGTATATGTTACTCGGAGTAAAAGTCTTTTTGGGCTTCGCCCAGTTGCAGGCCTCAGCTTCCCTTCGGCCGTCAATCTCTGGGCTCAGCACGAAAAGACCCACTTTTACTCCTAGTGACATAATCTACTATTTATTTAAAAAATGAAAAAATAGACTTATGACGCTCTCGTGACTAATCCAAACAAGTTTCCTGGAAAGTCGTAGATTACACGTAACTTAACTGGTAAGTGAAAAGAAAACTTTCGGAAGGTTTTTGAAAAATTTCAGAAAATTTTCCGGGCATTGACCGTATATAATGACGTAAAAAAAGAATCTGGTGCTGATTTTCAGCTGATGTGATTGGTTCGCGTCAACGACGTCATTCTTTAGTTTTTTAACTTTAAAACGTTGACTTTTGAATAATAAACCAGTTTTAATGAATTACAAAGTGTGTTACATTAAACCAAGGTGAAAAAAGACTATTTTCCGTTTAATCAGATAAAATAAATATTAGATTATGTAACTACTAATGTCGCTATGACCATCTCAATTCATTAAAATACCCGCATTTTCCTTAATCCAATCTTTATATGCGGGGACGCTGACATAGAGCGCAGGCGTGTGTGGTATTCCGCATCCGTGACCCCCAGACCTGACCCCAACTATCATGTCGTCCATTACTAGCGGCCCTCCGTCATCTTCAGTACAAAAATCGGCACTCAGCGCGCACCAACCGGCGCAAAACTTCATGTCCGACGCGTCTTCCGCATATTCCTTCTTACATTCTTCCTGAGGGACTATCGGTACGAAAGCCTGCTGCAAGAAGGGAGAGGGTACGTCATCATATTCGCTGGTATACCCCCACCCTATAACGAAACTCATGTCGTTCTCCAAACTGCTGACGTCACCCTCCCACAAAGGAATAATGGCCGTTGGTATATCGAATCGGTCCAGTACGTCGAGTTCCAGATGAATCAAGGCAATATCATGGTGGGATTGTCCTACCTGGTAGTCAGGGTGGAGCACCAGTTTATCGATGGGTAGTATTATGCCTCCTTTGTTTCTCAACGCAGAACCGATTCGAATATTCACCTGCGATTGATCGGTGAACGACGAACCGTCGACGCAATGCGCAGCTGTCAAAATTGTCTTGGGCCCGACGAGGGAGCCACCGCATCGGTGCGCTCCGTTGACGTTGACACTGACAATGTATGGGAAGTCTTTGGTGTCTACTCGGCGGCCCCTGGTGGTGCGAGGTTGTACTAATTCACCGAAGAGGAGACTGGAAAGACCTTTGTTGCAGCCACTTTTTGCTGTAAGTAAAGTACGTAAAGAAAATGTCATGATTTTTGACAAAAAAAGGTGGTGTAAACAAAGTATTTTTTTTCTTTCAGTTTTGATTTTTATTTGATCATTTTTTATATTTAGTGTAGTCAAGTTCTTACCTAAATCCGGAACAAAAAGCAAAAAGTGGAGAGTTACAATGGCTACGAGGTTCATTTTTTAGGTGTTTAGGTTACTGCAGCAGTAGCGAGACAATGGGACATTTCAACAATTATTAGCCCCATAAATAAACAATGTAATAAAAAATGTTATTGGTTTGCTGTAAATTGAATATTAATAAAATAAATTCCATTAAATAAAATGCTGATATAGCCACAGTTTGAGGTACCAGATAACTCAACAGAATCGAAAAGCTTTTAAAATGAGAATAATATTTTTAGTATCGCTTGCTTTGGCAGTTCTTAACTTAGGTGAGTACCTCAACAAGGTTAATCAAAATTAATAATCATAAAGAGCAGACAGATTTGTTTTGTTTATCTTTGTTTGGCTCCTTTATTCAAGTGGAAAACTCAACGAGGGATGTTGAAGACAGATTGGGAACAGATTTAAGACTCTCCATAGGTCAATGTGACTTGTTCAACAAGCGCTTGCAGAATAAAGTCTTTACCAAAATTTGAAATAAGAGAAGAGGGAAGAAAAAAAAATAAGATTTTGGTTTTTGTATAAGTTTTTTAAACTTTTTTTCGAATAATATTTTAGGTCTATTTAATACAAAAATCTAATAGCTTTTTTAGGAAACAACAATGTTTATTAATTTTTACTTACGCTTACTTCCATTTTTTTTAATATTTTTTAATTAGACCAGTAAGTCTAAATCTGTCTCGCTCGTGGATTTTTACTGCGTTTCTCTTTTTTCTAAAAAAAAACTTTTTCTCGAACAAATTTTCTTTTTGTTTTTACTTTTTTGTAATAACTTTTTACGACAAATAAATCTGTTTTTTTTTATTTTTTTAGCAACCGTTTTGTTGAGAAAATACTTTTCCCAAAAATTTTTCTTAAGGATGCGTATTTTTAATTTCATCTTTAATAGCTCTTTTACATGAAATATAATTTCAGGTTTTTTTTTAATACAAAAATTTTAGATATTACAAAATAAGTTTTCTATACATTTTTATTATACTTCGGGAAATTCGGAATCGTTCGGGAAATTTGTAGCGTTTTTTCACAATCACAGTCCTTTTTTCAAGATTTGTTAAGCAAAATGTGATGATTTTTGTATTTTTCTAACCACTATTGCTCGGGAATTTTTCTGTTTTTAGTTTTTCCGTTTTTCTAAAACTTTTTCTCATAGAAAAAAAAATGTTTTAGTTTTCTCCTAAAAGGTGTTTGACAAAAGAATTTTTTTTGTATTTTTTTTAGGTGTACCTTTACGAAGAGAATTTTTCTTACACATTTTTTAATTTTTATTTTAATTGCTGGTTAACACAAAAGATCCGATTCTTTTGTACGAACATTTTAGAATTGATTTATTTTTTTTTTGCAGAAAGCTTTTTTGGCCTTTATGTCCAAAAAATTTTGATTTCTTGGCATTTTTCTACCGTTTCCTTAAGCAATATATTTTTTTTGTTAGTTCGTTTATACTTTTTCTGACCTATCATAACTCTTGCTGCAGCTATACTATATTTTTGTTTCAATTTATTTCTTAACACCACTAATTATTTTCTTTTTTTCTATAGGTCAGACTAACCTATTTTACGACCACACTCCCAAAGAGTACTGCCAAAAACCCTACTCCACCCTCCTCTTGGGCCTCCCCGCCGAGCCTCGTAAAGTCTTCGGTTTCAAAGCGGACGTCAAAGACCACACACATGTGGTCAGCCTCATCGTCAATGGTACCCACAAGTGCGGTGGTACCCTCATCGGTCGTACCGCCATCCTCACGGCCGCCCATTGCGTCAACGGCCCAATAGCCACTAACCCATCTCAAGTAACTGTGAGGCACGGCTCTAGTTTTATCCACAAAGGTGGTACTGTGCTTCCTGTTGCTGAGATCACCCTCCACCCACAATATAGTGATGATGACGTCAACAAACACGACCTAGCTATCTTAAAGCTGGCTAGTAATGTAGTGGGTGACCATATAGAAGTCATAAGGATGATGCATTATGGAGGCCCGGACAGTCATGACGGGAAAATTGGCTCTCTCCTAGGATGGGGATCTTCAAAAGATGCAGGGCCATCATCTCCCTTTCTTCTCCAAGCCTTCGCTCCAATACTGACACAAGCCAAGTGTCAGCTAATCTATGGACTCAAGATGTCAGCTAATAAGAAATGCGCGGGGTGGTGCGGGGAGGAGACTGACTTTTGCAACGAAGACGATGGAGGACCTTTGATTGTGGAGGGCAAGTTGGTGGGGGTGATGTCGGTGACGCGCAGGTGCGCTTGGCCGAAGAAACCCGCTCTGTATACCAACATTGCCGAGTACGAGGATTGGATAAGAGAGACTGCTGACATTTAATATACTACGCTTTGAAAGAGGTGAAAAGCAGGTGCAACGTGTCTACTTTTTTGAGGTCTTCTTCAGGGATTCAAAGAGCCCTCAAGCATCAGCTCTCAAGCGAGGTTTGTCACACACACCTCAGCGCCCAAGCGAAGTTTGTCACACGAGGTTTGTGAAAGTGCCCTGAGGAAAACCTCAATAAAGGTCGAAACGTTGGCAATTGCTGCAAAGCAAACGTAAAGTGCTTGCGATTGGCAACTTTTGAGCAAAACTAGTTTATTGCCGTACTACTTTACTTGATATTAAATATAAAGGACAAAAATACATTAACTTTTGCATTAATTCTTGCAATTGAAAACGCTTCTAATAGTTATTTTTCTCCAAACGACAAACAAATATTACTCTGTATACTTGCCTTTACTAAAAAAAACTATTCTCAACAAAATTGCACAAACTAATTTTTTTTGCAATTGCGCAAAAACCTTGGCACAGATGAAACTTACCTTAAAGTATCTTCTGTGAGTGTAAACTAGGCTTAACACTTCAAATGAATGTCAGGTGTCGCGCTGTCTGAATTGTTAAAAGTCTAATAAGCCCTGTCCAATGAAGCGTTCCGTTTACAATGTTAGTGGAACAAAAACTTTTTCTCCCAGTGTCCCCAACATGTCATGAAAAAAAATCCTTAGTGGAAGCACGATTTATCCTTAGAATTCCTTAGATTAAATGATTAAAATATGTTCAGTAAAATGAAAGAAAACGAGAAAAAAATATGTTCCACAGGCGAAAATTCTTTTAGGTGCCACGCTGCCACGCCCATATTTTGCAATATTTTTCAATTTTCGAAATACGAACTACAGTAACGACAGTCGACTCGACCATTGCTGCCAAGCTGCTGTAACAAAATTACCCACAAAAGTTTTGAAATTACCCACTTTTACTCCTAATACGTGTTTGAATTGTACCCAACTTTACTCCAAATGATACTTATTGTACTCTAATGGAGTACAATAAGTACTAAATTTTACTTTTTTTTATTTCAGAATAACATGACAATATAGAGAAAAAATTAAATTTCCAAAAAATATATTATAACAGCGTTTTCGAGTGGCGGGTCTAAAGCGCGGTGAGAGTATTTCAATCCTTTGTTTTCCAACAAGAATGCACAGATGGGAATACTGTCAAAACCCTGTCAAGCTGCCACCCGAAAACGCTCTTAATACAGAAATCAATTCATGACGTGACTTCTACACCTAAATAGTGTTCGTTTTGATTACTCGTTTAGCTCCAATAACTCCTAATCCTAAACTGAATCAGTAGGACTTTCCGGAAATAGCGATTCTCAATCAGATTGATCCCTACAGCAAAGCCGATTTTCAGGCAATCGGATTGAGGACCGATGTCAGGCTGGTCAATCCAATCGGTTAAAAATCACTAATCAGCAAATTACTAGAATTACCCTCATTTACTCCCCGATACCCATTTTACCTGCGCATAAAGATATTACACCCAAATGGAGTAATAACTACCAAATTGGCAGCACTGAACACAACATCTAATCATCGGAATCAACCAATCAATGACATTTACTATTTGACAATTGACGGCTGACGCTTAGAGCGTATTGTGCCGGGATCGTGCAGCTTTACAAAAAGTGCTCTATTTACTCTCTGGACTTCAGCTCCACTAGTTGTAGTAGTGTAGTTTTATGAATATCATTATGCGTGTTTTTGTATGCATTTATAATTTTGCTTCGTAGTTGTGGCTTTTAATTAGTAAGGATCTGTCTGCATTAGAAAATCCTCAGAATTTGACCGATTTTACGAAATCCTCCTAAATTCCTTAACGTTCCCAAAAATCCTTGGATCTAAGGATAAAATAAAATCTTGACATGGCAACACTGCTTTATCCGCGTCTGTTGAAAAGCTACATTGGAGCAACTGGGCCTTCACCGATGGCGGATTAAAGGGAGGGAGGCTACCTTTAACAAATCGCACAAACTAATTTTTCTTTGTAGTTTTGCGCAAAAACCTTAGCTTAAATGAGAATTTACCTTAAAATATCTTCTTTAAATGTAAACTAGGCCTAACACCTGACATGAATGTCAGGGCACTTATTCTATAGAAAGGTGTGAAAGTGAAAATGAAAATCTCTGGCCAATGGAATTGGTCAATAGATTTTTTTGACCAATCAAGGTTGTCAAGATTTTCATTCTCACTTTCACAACTTCATCAAAGTTGTCTCACTTTCACTTTCACTCTTTCCTATAGAATAAGCGCCCAGGTGTTAGGCCTAGCTGTCGCATTGTCTAAAATGTGTCAGGTGTCGCATGCTCTAAACTGTCAAAATTCTAGTAGGCCATTTCCAATGAAGCGCTCTGTTTACACCGCATCAGTGGAAACAGAACTTTTTTCCATCTGTTTAAAAGCTACAGTGGCCCTTCACTGATGGCGGATTTTTAAAGAGGGACTATTTTTAACAAATTGCATAAACTACATTTCCTTTGTATTTGTGCGCAAAAGCGTCAACATTAATGGAAAGTTACCTTAAAATACGTTCTATATTTGTAATCGAGGATTAACACCTAACATGAATGTCAGTTGTCGCACTGTCTAAAATGTCAAAAGTCTAATAAGCAGGCCATTTCCAACGAAGCGCTCTGTTTACACTGACAGTCGAATTAGAACTCTTTCTTCCTGTCTGTCTAAAAACTAGAGCAAGTCTCTTGTTTAACGGGAGCGGGGCTATTTTCACTTAAAGTTATTTCAACAAATCGCACAAAACTTTTTTTTTTGTAATTGTGCGCAAACGCTTTGATATAAATGGGAACTTACGTTAAAATATCTTCTATAAATGTAAACTAGGCTTAACACGTCAGACGAATGTCAGCTCTCGCACTGTCTAAACTGTTAAACCTCTAATAGGCCATTTTCAACGACGCGACCCATTCAGCGAAACCAGAATCCTTTCTCCGTCTGTTTAAAACCACCCTGGAGCAAGTGGGCTTTTACCAGTGGGATATTAAGGAAAGAGGGGGGGGGGGGGGCTATTCCGAGGTAGTGACCAAAATACACAAAAAATATAAAAACCGAATAAAACATTTTATACTTTGTACCTAGGTGGAGACACAGGAGAGGGTAAACAACCCCCTCCCCCCCCCGAGCCTCTTAGAGTATTCCGCCCATCGAGTGTCGGTATAGTCGTTTTCAGGAAGATATTCATCTAGCCAGCCATGGAAATATCGGTTTTGTAGTGGCAGCCCTTCTTCCAAAAATTTTTCAACTGAAATCTGGGGAAATTCTTATTTTCTATTGGTATTAATCACCTTATGTCAAAATTTAAGAAATGGCATGACACTTACGTTCTATCCTTGTCTTCTGCACGTATTTTGGGAAAGAGAGCGCAATATTACGTACGTCGATTCCTTGGAAGCATCTTTGTAAATATTGTAAATATGTGTTCTTTTTTTCTTATTCCAATTTTTGTGAGTAATTTTCAAATATCTACACTGCCCATTATCATCAAACAGTCCTTTATATGACTACTTTTATACTCAACAACTTATATAGTGAAAGCAGAAAGTGAAATAAACCTACGACCTACCACGGATTTGATCCCTTACAGAATGAAGCTATTCTTTAACAATTTCCTTAACTCCAGTAGCAGAGCTGCACCTGCATGCATCGGCTGCTTTTTGACTTTGCCATTTGCAGACAATAATAAAACAAAGAAAAAAAAAAGAATTGCCCAGTATCCAGTATTCTCAAGTCACATCTTCAAGGAGCTACTGAATGATTTTGCATTATCCAAGATAAATGAAGAATGACCATTTGACCATCTCAATTATCTGTGAATGTACCAAAGGAAAGATGGACTAACCTGAACAAAAAATGTGTGTTTCTGTTTATAAATTAAGTGTTCTGTTAAGTGAGTGTATGGGAACCAATTTGAGGGTGACCATTGTGATCTCAGTTATACAGAGTGCTAATTATGTAAGTGTTAATCTCTCTGAAGGATGCATATAACATTTGTCAAAACATTTTAAAGAGTTGGTAGTCACCAATTTGTCGATCAACCCATCTGCATAGTAGTTTCTGGGTCTACTCCTCATCAGTACACCTTTGGCTGGTGGACAAATTGGAGACCATGTGGATGCGGTTTAAAGCCAAAAATCTATGGCTACTCCGTACAACATCTCACCATTTGTCAAAATAACACTAAATTTTTATATTTTATCATACTCCTGTATATCATATTAGATATATTCATTTTTTGCTATTGTGATTGCTAAGGACTGGACCTCAAAAGGGCCTCTTGAAGTTTAAAATCCTGGGTTTTAATTTTTAAATCACCATACATTTTAAGTGTTTTGTATAATGTATTACCAAGTGGATCTTCCATTTTTAGAAGAAAGCCAGGAGAATGTGTATGTAATTATTTTCTTCTGCAAATATAATTTTCAATTATACTTGAGATTTTAACAGAAATCAAGCAGAAATCTTTTATTTTATGTCAATCGTTCTTTCTCATAACTCATTTCACTAAAAACTCCAAAACAATACAGGAGTTAGTTTGAAAGTTTGTATCCAAATCACAAACTATCAAGTGCATCTTTTGAGCCCAAGGTATGTCCTAAAGCCCACATTGAGAGAAAAATGTTTACGAACAACTTGGTGACCTTGACCTGCTCTATACACTTCCGAAATCATGGTATGGTAGACATCCTGTAGTGGAAAGTAAAGTCCTAATATCCAATATAAAATATTTATACTCTATTGTAATCAATAAAAAGTACCAATGTATGTGTTATAATTTTTTAAATATCATCCAAAATGTGTACAGGTTGGTTGTGAAGTTTTCATAGAATATATAGAACAATGAAAGTAGTTGGTTAAAGTACCAGCTTACTACTTGTTTCTAAAAGTTACTTCAAATTCTATGCATATAAGTTGAAACATTTTCAACTGAGTATATAAGAAATGGCCCCAGCTTATATGCCATTTAGTTTAAAACAACTGTAGCTCTCTTTAGTTGAAAAGTTATTCCATTTCACCAAGAAACCATTCCATAATGATCTATCATTCTTGACAACTCACTGATATGATATTGAAATAAACAATGTGCTTGTTCAGAGTGGTTTTGCAAACGTCAAGATGGTTCCTCATTTCAATTTGAAATGTTTGCTAGTGAGTTGGCCAAAATAATTTTTTAAAGGTTCTGCAATGGTTCTCTAGCATGTTAGAACAAACCTTCATATTAAATCACTACACAAATGTTTTAGTTTCTTGATATTTAGGTAGTTTAAAAAATTAAATGCTCAATTAGGCAAGACATCTTTTGTGTAAGTAATTTATAATGTAGAATCAATAATCATATATATTTAACAAAACAAAAATACACTTCTCTAAATACCTACACATAACAGTAAATTCATCTGGTAGAAAATATTCTTTTCTTTATCATGGGGAATAATCTCGACTAATATTAACTGAAGATCCATAGTGATCATTGAGGAACATTATGGATGGTGTATGGATATAGGAATTATGGATGGCATATAGGTAACCTATATGAAAAGGCCACTGGAACTCTCACCACGGATCATAATCACACAATCCAAATCATATGGCAATATTTAAATTCAGTCTGGTAGAAACATAATCTTTTCTCAGGTGATTTTGCTGCATTTGGAACAATTTTTACTTGTCTGCAATCTGCATTCAATTTTAAGCATGGAAAGTGGTAAACTATATAATAGTATGTAAAACATAGGCATAAGCATAGTTAAATATATGGTCTATTCCTAGGGCATCTGGACACTAAGGTAATTTCTGGGTGAGTATATTTGGAACTTTTGGAAATCTTGTTCATGGTTGATGGTCCAGTTCAGTTCTTCCCTCTGCATAAGCATACTAATTTAACGCTTGCTTTCGCTGGTAATAATCAATCATCAATAACTGCTTGAATGTGGTTTTCGTGTCTCAATTTTTGTATCTCTACTCTAGCATCTTATTTTGCAGAAGTTGGAGGTTGGAGTTTGCAGATGAGTTTTCTGGGTCATGCGATGAATTGTGTTAATAGTTCTATGTGGTAGTTAGTCGCTTATTAAGCCAGTTTACTTTTTCTACATTACAAACGCAGCATAACAATTGGATTTGAGCAAAATTTGAGAAATTAAGTAGTTATGTTTGAAAATTACAAAATTTGAGGTTAAAACCCGATAAATTCGTTCGTTAAGCTCGATTCGCAATACTCTCCGATCTAGTAACTTTTCTGGTAACTTTTCAATTGTTTTTAAAAGGTGCGTTTACAATGTCATGGGTGGCTAGATGAATATCTTCCTGAAAACGACTATATTTAGTAAAATCAAATCGATAGCTCTAATTTCAAGGATGACTAACGATCTTATTCTGCTAAATAATAGGAGGTTTTCATTTGAAAACGTCATCTAGTTGGCTATGAAATGTCAAATGAAAAGGATGAAAGAACAAAAGAACATTTACTTCGATTATGTTATCCTTTTCTGTCAAAAAATCATAGCATTCTCGATAACGTTTTCTAATGAACAAGGTATATAGGGTGTTCGAAGATTCATATGCCCATTTGGGGGTATGATGATCCTCCTACGACGTAGGAGAATAGGCATATAAAAAATAAAGATTTTGTATATAAAGTAGAAATTGTATATAAAAATATAAGATAAAAACTTTATTTATTATAAACATGTGTCCGGAAGTATCCCTATAATCCCTATACCGCTCTAGGTATACTAACTATTACAAGCTTTTCAAAAATAGCCGCTGCAAAGGTAGTTAATATTTAATTTGTTTTTATTTTGATAAATCAAAATAGATCAGAGAGACTATAAAACGGCCAAAAAAAAGTTGAAAATTTTCTAAATGAACGGTAGAAGAATTGACAAAAATTTAAAATATTTCATAAAAAATCGGGCACAAAGGGTTATATTTTTGGTAAAGAGGTTTATTTTATGTTGAAATGCTGAAAAAATTATCGTTTTTTTCTTCAAAAGTGAAAATTTGTATTAGCCACACAAAATAAATTAAAGTTTTTTAACGTTGTAAAGAAAAAAACGAAACTAGATTTTTCGTATTAAAAAAAATCCTAGAAATTTGTATTAAAACAGCAACTAAAATAAAATATAATGTATAACTTAAACCCTAACCTTAAATAAGGAAAAAGTAGGTTAGTCAGGTTAGTAGTAAAAATATTTCTATATATATTTTCAAACAAAAAACTTTCTAAAAAATTAAAATTAAATCTTTACAACTTTCTTGTTAAATCCTGTTAGAAGAAAATATAAATATAATAACAAAAAAAAGTTTTTGAAAAAAATAATAAAAATGTCAAAAAAGACCACGCCAAAATTCCTACAAAAAAAATTTTTTTCGAACAAAAGTTGTTAGAAAAATAAAATAGTATTTACATTTTATTAAAAAAAAACTGAAAAGAATGACGGTTACTCCTTGAATAAATGCTATAAATTTTTCGAATGTTCGTATAATAACAATTTATAGAAAACAATGTTTTCTTATAAATATCAAAACTTTTTGTAATAAAAAAAACTACAAATATTTTTTTTGCAAAACAGCTATTAAGGGAAAAAATGAAAATACCTACTATATATTTTTAGGAAAATATATTTCCTAAAAAATTGAAAAAAAAACAAAATATTTTATTTATAGTAATAAACGCCTACAAAAAGTGAAAAAAAATGTATTATACAAAAGAAAAAGTTTTTTAGTTTTAAGAAAAACGCAGTGAAAATATTTAGGTTTTGGATTTCTGTCTTTAGAAGGCGCCCTAGGGTTAAAAAGTGGGAAAATTGTTTTGCTGAAATTGTGTGAGGGCTAGAGACAAGTTCTTAAATACGCTTTATAATTTATTAGTTCTTTTTAAAGAGTTATATTTTCTCGTTAAATACTAGAAAACTTAGCTTAAAAAAACATATTTTTTACAATCAATGCTGAAAAGCGCAACTTTATATATTTTTTAGTTGAAACGTTAAAGTCTGTATTTGTCGACAATGTATATTTTTCTGTAAAATAGGCTGCTGGAAAACAAAATCTAAAATGTAGTCAATAAAAATCCTAGAAATTGCGTATGTAAAAAACTTATGAACGTGCATCGTTCTTGGAATGTTTTTAAGGAATGTTTGTAATGAATAAGAAATGTTTGTAAAAGCAGCATTTAGAATAAAAAGTTGAAAATTGCTAAAAAAAATCCTAGAAATCTCTAAAAAATTAATTGATAGACAAATAAATAAAAGAAAAAAAATCATAAAAAACTACAGATCAAAAAATATCTCAAACATTTTATATAATAAAAATATTTAGAAGATAAATTTTCTATTAGAGCTTTATAACGCTCTAGAGTTCAAATAGTTATTTTTCTACAAACGTCAAATAATGACGCATTTTACGCTTTCATTAGACAAACGAAAACCTAGCCTTAGCAGTTATGCTCAGTTGTGATTCACATTATTTGAAATTGATCGTTTGCAGAAAAAACGTTGTATGCATTACGAGCAAAAAGTAACTTTTTTGCTCTCGAGTGATGGCCGCTCTCCGCTTCGCGTCGAGCGGCAAACTTCACTCTCCGAGCAAAAAAGTTGTACTTTTCGCTCTTAATACATAATAGTTTTTACACTTGCAACAACTTTTTTGCTCGGAGAGTGAAGTTTGCCGCGCGACGCGAAGCGGAGAGCGGCAATCACTCGAGAGCAAAAAAGTTACTTTGTGCTCGTAATGCATACAACGTTTTTTATTCAAACGATCAATTTCAAATAATGTGAATCACAACTGAGCATAACTGAAAACACAATCTGAAAATTTAAATCAAAGTGACAATGACGTTTTTAATAATTGGTTGAGTGGTGGTAGTTGCTATTGACAGCAAGCGAAAAAATCTATTTCGCTTGCTGTCCTGGGCAACGCGCGGAAAAGTACACTCACATTCTGATCCTCAAAAAAAGCTAGGTTTTCGTTTGTCAAATGAAAGCGTAAAATGCGTCATTATTTGACGTTTGTAGAAAAATGTATTTTTTATTTTTTTATTTAAAAAGAAAAGTATTTCAAGTGATTTCAATTTTTGTCCATCTCTTCTTTCACTTCTTTGACTAAAAAGAAACGAAAAGTATTAATTGCCGCCCCCATACCGCCGCCTTCGATTCTGTCTTAATAAAAATCATGGTTCGCATAATTAATTGTATAAACCATTCCTTATTATTGACATCAAGTAGGTGTTGGTAATTTGACTTGGACATTTCTATCGTACCTTCTCAACAAAAATTAAGATTTATTTCAAAGGTAGCGAGATGTCAAAAATAAGTGAATGAGTTATAGTGAATAGCCTCAGTATTAAGTATAAGCGGTAATTATACCAAAAAATAATTAATTGTTTGGACAGTGTGTAATTGAATACTAGTCAAATAGGAGAATAAAGGAATATAACTCATTCAGTTATTTTTGACATCTCGTTACCTTTGAAATCTTAATTTTTTTTTATTGCTTTTAAGCATATTATATTGAGATGATACGAAAAAAATGTCAAAGGCAGATTTGCAACCACTACTTAATGTCAATATTAAGTGAATGGTCAGATTTACGAAGTCTGTTTGATGTCAATAATAAATGAATCGTGTATAGGTCGCATTTCAAAGAAAGCCGCACGAACCCCAAAGCAAATGACATTGAAATAATGGCCGTTTGAGTGTTTGATGGTGTGTATTTGTATGCCTTTGGAGCTATTAACTGCTTTAATGGGCAGTTTACGGTTATCCACTAAAAATACTGTGTGTCGCAGAGTACCTGAACTAATTGTAATAAAACTAACAAAAATTTGTGAAATATTTACTGTGTAATTGAAGAATTGAACTAATCAAAAATTGGATGAATAAGATCGCAGGGTTTGTTTTAATTAGATCCTTCAGTATACCTGGACAGTACTCTCAAATAAAAAGGTATGAAAAAAGATGGAAAAAAAATCAAAACAAAGAAGAGGCAGAATATTTGGAGAAATATTTCCTTGGGTAGATGGCTGGGTAACTGAAAAATACAACTAATAGCAAAATGGAAGAATACGGAGAGAGGCTTCGCTTTATTATGATTCTTCAGTACCTGTGCTTGTGAAAAAATGGAAAATGGTCTAAATGAAAAGCATTCAAAGCGAAGAAAAGGCAGAATTTTTGAAGAAACGCTTTCAAGAAATTGTTTACGGGTAATTGAAGAATAGAAACAAACTACGAAGATGCACAGCGGAGCTGTGCGCGAACTAATTGCTAAACAACTAATAAAAATTTGTGGAATATTTACTGTCCAATTGAAGAATAGAACTATCCATAAATTTGATGAATAAGGTGACAGGTTTTAATTAGTTCCCTCAGTATGCTTGGAAAGTACCTGTTGTTAAATAAAAAAGTATGAAAAAGAAGTAATAAAAAAAAACTGAAAACAAAGAAGAGGCCGAATCTTTGAAGAAAAATTTTCTTGGGTTCATTGCTGGGTAATTGAAGAATACAACTAAGAGTAAAATGGAAGAATACAGGGACAGGTTTAATTTAATTCTGATTCTTCGTTATCTATGCTTAGAAAGTACCGTCAAGGGGGAAGAAATGGAAAAAAAGCTGAGAATAAAAACTGAAAGCGAAGAAAAGGCAGAGTTTTTTAAGAAAGGTTTTCATGAAATTATACGGGTAATTGAAAAATAGAGACTAACTAGGAAGATGCACAGCGAAGCTGTGCGCCGTTATAGTATGTCGCAGTATACCTGAACTAATACTAATAAAAATTTCTGAAATGGTTACGGTGTAATTGAAGAACTGAACTAATCATAAATTGGATGAATAAGGAGGAAGATTTGTTTTAATTAGATCCTTTAGTAATACTTTGGAAAGTACTTTCAAATAAAAAGGTATGAAAAAAGATAAAAAAACAAAAATCAAAAAGAAGAGGATATTTAGAAACATGTTTCCTTGAGTAGATTGCTGGGTAACTGAAGAATACAACTAATAACAAAAAGGAAGAATACGGAGAGAGGTTTAGCTTTAGTATGATTCTTCAGTACCTGTGCTTGTGAAAAAATGGAAAATGGTCTAAATAAAAAGCATTCAAAGCGAAGAAAAGGCAGAATTTTTGAAGAAACGCTTTCAAGAAATTGTTTACGGGTAATTGAAGAATAGAAACAAACTACGAAGATGCACAGCGGAGCTGTGCGCCGTTCTAGTGGGTCGCAGTACACCTGAACTAATTGCTAAACAACTAATAAAAATTTGTGGAATAATTACTGTCCAATTGAAGAATAGAACTATTCATAAATTTGATGAGTAAGGTGACAGGTTTTAATTAGTTCCCTCAGTATGCTTGGAAAGTACCTGTTGTTAAATAAAAAAGTATGAAAAAGAAGTAATAAAAAAAAACTGAAAACAAAGAAGAGGCCGAATCTTTGAAGAAAAATTTTCTTGGGTTCATTGCTGGGTAATTGAAGAATACAACTAAGAGTAAAATGGAAGAATACAGGGACAGGTTTAATTTAATTCTGATTCTTCGTTATCTAAGCTTAGAAAGTACCGTCAAGTGGGAAGAAATGGAAAAAAAGCTAAGAATAAAAACTGAAAGCGAAGAAAAGGCAGAGTTTTTTAAGAAAGGTTTTCATGAAATTATACGGGTAATTGAAAAATAGAGACTAACTAGGAAGATGCACAGCGAAGCTGTGCGCCGTTATAGTATGTCGCAGTATACCTGAACTAATACTAATAAAAATTTCTGAAATGGTTACGGTGTAATTGAAGAACTGAACTAATCATAAATTGGATGAATAAGGAGGAAGATTTGTTTTAATTAGATCCTTTAGTAATACTTTGGAAAGTACTTTCAAATAAAAAGGTATGAAAAAAGATAAAAAAACAAAAATCAAAAAGAAGAGGATATTTAGAAACATGTTTCCTTGAGTAGATTGCTGGGTAACTGAAGAATACAACTAATAGCAAAATGGAAAAATACGGAGAGAGGTTTAGCTTTATTATGATTCTTCAGTACCTGTGCTTGTGAAAAAATGGAAAATGGTCAAAATAAAAAGCAGTCAAAGCGAAGAAAAGGCAAAATTTTTGAAGAAACGCTTTCATGCAAGAATAAAAACTCAAGACAAAGAAAACGGAAAATCTTTGAAGAAAAGTTTTCAGGAAATGGTTCACGGGAAATTGAAAAGTAGACACTTCGTAAGTGTCGCAGTGTATCTGAACTAATTGTGAAACAACTTATAAAAAAGTGTGAAGTATTTACTGTGTAATTGAAAAATAGAACTAGTCCTAAAAAGGAAGAATAGGGAAGCAGTGTTGGTTTTAATCCGATCATTCAATATGATTTGAAAGTACCCTCAAATAGAAGGGATGAAAAAAAATCGAAAAAAAAAAAGAACTCAAAACGGGGAAGAGGCAGAATTTTTGAAGAAATGTTTCCATGAGTTGATTGCCGGATAATTGAAGAATACAACTAATAGCAAAATGGAAGAATACGGAGATAGGTTTAGCTTTATTGTAATTCTTCAGTACCTGTGCTGGGAAAGTACCATCTATTGAGAAGAAATGGAAAATGGTAAAGAAGTACCATCAAGCGAAAATCAAGAGAAAAAAAAATTTAAAAGTCAAGGATGAAAACTCAAAGCAAAGAAAAAAGCAGAATTCTTGAAGAAAAGTTTTTATGAAATGATTCCCTTGTAATCGAAAAATGGACACACACTGCTTCATAGTTTGTCGCAGTTTACTGAAACTAATTGTAACTGAAGAACAAACAAACACTACGTCATAGTGCGCCGTAGTGTACTTGACCTTCTTCTATTACCTAAAGTAATTGTAATTGAAGGATAGACACACACTACATCATAGTGTATCGCAATGTATTTGAAATAATTTTATTACCCAAAGTAATTGTAATTGAAGGATAGACACATACTACGTCATAGTGTGTCGCAGTGTACTTGAACTAATTGTATTACTTAAACTAATTGTAATTGAAGAATAAACACACACTATGTCATAGTGAGTGGCAATGTACCTCAACTAATTGTAATACAACTAAAAAAAAAATCGTGAAATATTTACTGTGTAATTGTAGAAGAAAACTAATCACAAAATGGAAGAATAAAGAGGCAGATTTGGTTTTTTTAATTCTTCAATATGCTTGGAAAGTATTTTCAAATAAAAAGGAAAAAAATCGAAAAAAAAAACAAACTTAAAACGAAGGAGAGACAGAATCTTGGAAGAAATGTTTTCATGAAGTGGTTTCCGGGTAATTGAAGAGCTAATCTATTTGCTTTATTCAGCCAAGTCAGTGAAACAAATTTCTTCAAAAACGCTTTATTGATTTAAATAATGGCATTTTTTCTGATCCAGTCCCTATAAGCTGGAACACTGGAATACACCCCTGGGGTAAGCCTCCTGGCGCAGCCATCCCCGAAAGACACCACTCCGGTCAATTTGTCATTGACCACCAAGGGCCCTCCGGAGTCCCCTTGACACGCGTCTTTGCCCCCTCTTTGGTAACCAGCGCAAAGGTTCCTAGGGCTTATCATAGCCCCCCATGCTCTATAACAAACCTTCTTGTTCACAATTGGTACGTTCACATCTCTCAACACTTCCGATCCAAAAGGGTCTCCTTCACTGGTACTGCCCCACCCAATTATAGTACCCACGCTTCCCTGAGGAAAATCTTGTTCCCCCATTTCCACAGGGTAGGCAAAGTTTGTATACTCTGAAGGGTCAAAAGCCAGCTCAATGATGGCAATGTCGTAATCTAGCTGGGTAACCCTATACTTGGGATGGGGAATCAGTTTGGTGGCCGGAACCACCACTCCCCCATAATTCTTGTACGTGGATCCCGTTCTGACGTTGACCTGAGATACGTCATGCACTTCCTCGTTTTTGATGCAGTGGGCGGCTGTAAGGACGGTGTAAGGGCCGATTAGGGAACCGCCACACACTTGGACACCATCTACGAGGATCGATACGACGAATGGATACCTGTAAATGGTGGTGATTTCGCCTCCGACTATTCGGCCCACGGGTTGTGTGAGCGATGCAATTGAGTCGTTGCTGAAGTCAATTTGGGTACTACCTAAAGAAGTAGTGGGTGTTCATTTAAAAAAGTCATCTAGTTGGCTGTCAAATGTCAAAAGGAAAAGATGAAAAAACAAAAGTCCATGTACTTCGATTATGTCATCCTTTTCTAAAAACGCTACAGTACAAAATTTTCACTTGACCTCAAGTGTCAAATTAAAAAATTTTGCAAATCTAAAGAAAAACCGATGCATGAGATGTAGATATTGGGACTAGTAGAAGTTTAGTAAAAGTACCGCCTTTTTATATATGATAAACCTCATATTTCGCAAACAGAAAAATCTCAAAATGTAAACACTTTATTAGGTGTCTAATAAAAGAGTCGCTCTTATTGATACGTAAATGACGTAAATATTTGATTTTTTTTTGGAAAAGGCGGCCTATCTATAAAGCAACTTTTAATCAAGTTTTTTACCATCACACATTTTAGCATCAAATTTAATTTTATTTTGCAAATGAGCCGCCCTTTTAGTAAAAATTATATGCATTTGCATTAATTAATTTTATCGACAATTGCACAGAGAAAATTTGAAAAGTATTTAATTTCCACAAATGTTTAAGTAAAATGCCAAAAAAATATCCTTAAATAGCACAAATATTGTTAATAATTATCTAACGTCGCTAGTAAAATGAATAGTGCACACGCAGAGCGATAAATGCTTGAATAAAAATGTCGCTTTTTACGAAATGAAGTCTCAGATATTGCATATATATCTAGAAATTTTGCAAATTGAGAAACCTGTAGCATGACATGTAGATACTGATACGAGTAGAAGTGTGGTAAAAATGCCGCTTTTTTGAAAATGTAATTATCCTTGGTGAAAAATGCATATTATAAACTTTTATATCGCAAACAAAATAATCCCAAGAGATTTTAGTTTTAGCGTTTAATAAAGCTTTTAATTGAGCGCTTAATAAAAAAGTCGCCTTTTTTTAAACCCTCATAAAAGTATAAAATCATGATTAAAGGTAAGTAATACTTTTAAAATATAGTTTCTATAGAGAATATTTGATTGTAATTAGAAAAGGGCGGCTTCTTCATAAAACGACTCCTAACCAAATAGCCTTGTTTACGATTTATATTACTTGGCTGTTGAGTTGCTATATGTATGATTTTAAACTCAGAAGACGAATTTTCTAAAGAGCGGCACTTTTATTAAAAATGTTTGTAACCATGTATACCAAATTGCGGTTAGCGCAAGTGTGTAAGGCATAATTCATAAAATGGTCTAATTTCTGTTTCTGTTTTTTCGATATAATTTCCATTAATTTGACAATAAAAACAATTTTGAAAATTTAAAAATATTTTAGAGCACGGCATAAAAGTCAACCAAATTTATAATTTGTTTTTGAGTCCCTGTATATTAATGTGTGGCCGGTGCAAGTGTATAAAACATTTTTTGTAATAAAGCTTAATGTTTGTTTTTTGTATTTTTGACAAAACTGCCATTAATAGGAAAATAAATATTGAGAAATTTTCAAACGTTTTAGTACTCTCTGTTAAGAAAATGCATATGCTATATTTTGACGCCGTGTTTATCAGTTTGGGATGAGGGCAAAAATGTTGGAAAATGGTTTTGATAAAGTCTCTATTCGGTTTTTGTATTTTTCATAAAATTTGCATTAATTTGGCAATAAAATCAATTTTGATAAATTTAAAACATTTTAGTTCACGAAGTCAATCAAATTCATAACTATTATTTCTTTGACATATTAATTGGTGCCTGGTGCAAGTCTGTAAAATACCTTTCGTAATAAAGTCTCAACTTTGTTTTTTGTATTTTGGACAAAATTTGCATTAATTTAACAGGAAAATGAATTTTCAAAAGTGGTGGGACACCACGTTAAAAAAGTTCATGCGTGAATTTTTTTTACGCCCTGTATACCAATTTGCAGTTAGAGCAAGTGTGTAAGACAATTTTTTAAAGTCTCACGTCTGCTTCTGTATTTTTGATAAAATTTGCATTAATTTGTTAACAAAATCAATTCTGGTAAAATTTTAAAATATTTTAGACCACGAAAGTCAAACAAATTCAAAATAATTATTTTTTGTTACCCTGTATAATAATTAGTGGCAGGTGTAGTGTAAAACTTTTTTTGTAATAAAGCTTGAGGTTTGTACTTTTTTATATTTTCTTCTATAATCTAAGAGGAAAATTAATACTGATGAATTTTCACACGTTTTAGAGCTCTCCGTTAAGTATATCCATGTGTTATTTTTTGACGCCCTGTATATCAATAAGCGGTTGGCGTAAGTTTGTAAGATAATTTTCATAATAAAGTCTTAGGTTTGTCTTTGTATTTTCGATATAATTTGCATTGATTCGGCAATAAAATTAATTTTGAAAAGTAAAAAAATATTTCAGAGAACGAAAGTCAAGCAAATTCATAATTATTATTTTTTTAAGTAACTGTAGATTAATTTGTGGCTGGTGCAAGCATTTTTCGTAATGAAGTTTCAGGTTGGTTTTTGTATTGTCGAGAAAATGTCTGTTAAATTAACAGATAAAAATAATAAAAAGGAACTTTTTAACGTTTTAGAGCTGTATGCTAAGAAAATTCATATTTTTTTATTTTGACGCCCTGTATATCAATTTGCCGTTAGCGCAAGTGTGTAAGATAATTTTCATAAATAAAGTCTCAGTTCTGTTTAATTATTTTCGTTAAAATTTGCATTGATTTAAAAATAAAATCAATTTTGATAATATTTAAAATATTTTAAAGCACGAAAGTCCAACAAATTCTTATTTATTATTTTTTGAGACCCTGTATATCAGTTTGAGGTTAGCACAAGTGTGTTAGACAATATTCATAACAATATCCATGATCTGTTTATTAATAAAATTTGCATTAATTTGACAATAAAATCAATTTTAAAAAATTTTAAATTGTTGTAGAGCACGAAAGTCAAACATATTTATGGTCATTATTTTTTATGAGAACCTGTATAATAATTTCTAACTGGTGAAAGTCTATAAAGCATATTTGGTAATGAAGTCAGAAAAATGAGTATTGAGAAGTTTTAGAGCTCCCCGTTAAGAAAATTTATGTGCAATTTTTTGACGCCCCATATACCAATTTGCGGTTAGCGCACGTGTGTAAGAAAATTTTAATAATAAAGTCTCAGATCCATTTCTGTATTTTTGACGAATTTGCATTAATGTGACGCTAAAAACAATTTTCAAAATTGTGAAAACTTTTTGGATCACAAAGTCAAGCAAATTCATAATTATTATTTTTGAGTCTCTGTGCAAGTCTGTAAAAGATTTTTCGTAATAAAGTCTCAGGTTTGTCGTTTGTATTTTCGACAAAATTTTCTTTCATTTAATTGAAAAATAAATATAGACGAATTTTCAAACGTTTTGAGGTCTACGTTCTGAACCTTCACGTGTTATTTTTTGACGCCCTGTATATCAATTTGAGGTTAGCGCAAGTGTGTATGACAATTACCATAATAAAATCTTAGGTCAGTTTCTGTATTTTCGACAAAAGTTATTTGATAATAAAATCAATTTTGAAAAGTTTTAAAATAATTTAGAGTACGGAAGTCAAGTAAATTGTTAATTATTATTTTTTTAAGTCACTGTATATTAACGGATATAAAGCCTCAGGTAAGTTTTTTTGTAATTTCGACAAAATTTCCAATAATTTAACACGACAATTATTTTTGAGGAATTTTTAAACATTTTAGTGCTTTACGTTAAGAAAATGAATGTTTTATTTTCTGACGCCCTGTATATCAATTTGCGGTTAGTGCAAGTGTGTAAAAATATTTTTAGAATCAAGCCTCAAGTCCGTTTCTGTATTTTTGACAAAATTTATAATAATTTGACAAACAAAATCAATTTTGATAATTTTTAAAATATTTTAGAGCACGACAGTCAAGCAATATTATATTAATTTTTTTGACCCCTTATATATCATTTTCCGGTATGTTCAAGTATGTAGGAAAATTTTCATAATAAAGTATTAGGGCCGTTTCTGTAATTTCCATAAAAATTCCATTAATTTGACTATAAAATCAGTTTTGAAAATATTAAAAATATTTTGGAGCACCGATGTCAAGCAAGTTCATAATAATTATTTTTTCAGCCCCTGTATATTAATTTGTTGCTGGTGCAAGTCTGTAAAATATTGTTCGTACTAAAGTCGCAGATTTATTTTTTATATTTTCGAAAAAACTTTCATTAATTTAACAGGAGACTGAATATTGAGGAATTTTCAAATATTTTAGACGTCTACCTTTAAAAAGTTTGTGATATATTTTGACGGCCTGTATATCAATTTGCGGTAAGCTTAAGTGTGTAAGACCAATTCTATAATAAACTCTCAGGTTCGTCTTTGTATTTTCGACCAGATTTGTATTAATTTAACAATACAATCAATTTTGCAAATTTTTTATGTGTTTTAGAGCACGAAAGCCAAGCAAATTCATGATTATTACTCCTTATTGGCATCAATTTAAAGCTTACGAAAACGTTTTTTTTAAGAAATTTACATTTTTTTGAATTATCACTAAAACTGCACTTTGCATTTTTGGAAGTTTCTTAGATCTCTTCAATAAACATCGAAAAAGACTCACCCTGAATATTTTGTAACTACAGTGGACAACCGTCAATTAAAAAAAAAATAATATTTTTTTTTTACTTACACGCTTCAATGATAAGCAAAACGCAAATCAGCAATCCATGGAATATCATTTTTAAAACAATAAATAAAACGTCGTTTTTAGCGAATTCGCCACAGTGGTTGCAACATTCATTCCTATTGTTCAATTAAATAAATCATCAAAAAAGTACTAATTTTGTTTTACGACCGGTGCGTGGTTAATCGAAACCAGTTGTTTCTGCGTCAGAAAATTGCGACCTCTTAAAATGTTAAAATCGTCTTTTGTTTTCTGTTTGCGATCCGGCACTTTGGGCAAGTCGTATTTCGTCTCTTTATCATTTAATTAAAACCTCAGGGAATAATAAGGAAAGAAAAAAATGCCTTTTATTTTTTTCGGTATTATTTCAACGCTTTAAGATAGAAATTTTAGCAGGGAATGAAGTTATTGATTAAAGTCCCATGTGCTTACTCTAGCCACCTAACTTTCAAATATCGCCACTATAAGATACAACAACTTCTTCCAAGGTTAATTTTTAGGCACTTTTTATTATTTATTTTTATATAGTGTGTTTTTGAGGCATTTAGAAAAAAGTCTATTTATGGGACTAATTTCGCGCTTATTATGCTCCAAAAAGCAGTGAACTTTTATTTTGAAGTATTTTTAATCAAAATTTACACATCTTGATCCGAAAATTAATTTGACGAAATCAACAAATTAGAAGATTTAAATACATTTTGATTTAATTTAAAAATTGGATTTCACTAAAAACATAAAAAATTGCATTATTAGGCAATGTATTTTGATAATGTTTTAGCCAACATTTTAACCTCAGTGTTTTTAACATTTTGCTTTTTCTGTCGTTCGAGAAATTTTTAAACGATTTTTGCTCTAATCTCATTATGAATTTTTCCATAAACTTTAGATTTAAATTTTAAGACGCTCAATCACTTCAACAATAAAAATCTAAGCACACTTCCTATGTGTTGAAAAAATGACACGGAACTAAAAAGGCCATGTAGAGTTTTTCTAAAAATTAAGTTTAGAATTAGGGCTAAAGTCTATTAAAAATTAAACACTTCGTCCAGAAATGTAAACTTTGAAGAATTTGATGTTTTTGTGGAGCCTTTCAATGTCAGAACAATATACAGGGTACAAGCTAAAGCGTTTTCCGGGCTTTGAAGCCGTGGTTTAATGGAATTCCTTCCTGACGTTTCTCTACAGCTGCGGCAGACATTATCAAAGGCAATGAGACAATGAGCGAAGTGATTTCCGGTGCTTCCCGACGTTGACTGATTCGACTATGGTGAGCTCCGTGGTATTTACTCCCCCGCCGTGGCGCTGCAGTGGATGGACTGGTGTGGGGGTAGTGGTGGTGCGGGTTTCGGCGCACTTGAGGTATGTCGTAGAACTCGTTTCCAATCTTTGCAGAAAGTAACGCTCTGAAAGGCTTGAACGAAGACAAGGATATTCTCACTTTACCAGCAGATGAAGGAAACGCAACAGTGTAATGTCAACATCGTATTACGAGGGAAAAATCAGGACACTGTTAGATCCCAGCACCTAGAAGAAGCCAACTCGTAATCCAACCGTCGGATTATGAGGGCCACCAACAATTCAATCAAGGACTTGGCATCGGATGAAATGACTAAGCTTAAAAAAATCAGAAGCTTTGCCACCAAGGCTGTACGGTTTGTCAAAGATCCACAAACCGGATGTTCCACTGAGACCCATCGTGAACACCATAGGAAATCCGACCTACCAAATTGCAAGACACCTCACAAAACTGCTGCAACCTAAAATAGGAAATACTGACTGCTTTACAGAAGACTCTACTCTTTCGTCGAAAAACTGCGTTCTTTGATTCTTTCTCCAGGAGAAATTCTCGTTAGCTTCGACGTTGTTTCGCTCTTCACGATGGTTCCTAACATTAAGGAAGCCATGGAACATATTAACCAGGAATTTCCACAAGATATTTCCAAGTTGTTCTAACACGGCCTAGCCACTACATATTTTCAATGGAAGGGAGATTTTGTATGTCTTAGAGTATCAAGGAGGCCGAATGGAAAGCTTGCGCACAATGTTTATAGAAAACCAACACACACTGAACGATACCTCAATAACGGATCAAATCATCATCCCAGACAGGAAAAGGGAGTCATAAACACTCTGTCTATGAGAGCCAAGACACTTGTGACCCGGCTGATTTAGAACGGGAAATGAAGCATCTGAAAAGAGCCTTTGGTTGGAATGGATATAGCAAGCAGGAGTTCGATTGGGCCCTCCGTCCAAGAAATCTAGCACGCCAGGAAGGAACAACGGGAGAGGATGAAGAAAATCGCGAATGTCCACCATACGTCCCCAAAGTAACGGATAGGATCGGCCGGCTACTGGACAAACACGGTGTTGAAACTGTCTTTAAACCGACTCGAACCATACAACAGAGCTTGAGATCGGCCAAAGGCCTCAGAGATCCCCTATCGACATCCGAAGTTTACCGAGTTCCGAGACCCTGCGCAAAACGGGTCAACACGAGGAATAGGAAACAAAAGAGGAGTTGCAGGCTGATACAAACACAAAAGTTAGCAGTAGTAGAGCACGCTCTCTCCGAAGGTCACGACATCTTTTTCAACAAGGTGGATATCTTATATCAATCGCAGCGTTCCTATCCGAGACTAACGAGAGAGGCCATTGAGATCTTTAAACACGGCAACAATTTCAACAAGAAGGAGGAAATTACGTTTCTAACAACAGGCTGTTTTTAGAGTGCTACGACATACTTCAAGTGCGCCGAAACCCCGCACCACCACTACCCCACCCCAGTGTTTCCACTGCAGCGCGACGGCGTGTGAATAAATGCCACGGAGTTCACCTCAGTCGAATCAGTCAACGTCGAGAAGCACGAGAGATCACTTCGCCCATTGCCTCATCGCCTTTGATAATGTCTGCCGCAGCTGTAGACGAAACGTCCCGGAAAACGCTTTAGCTTGTATTTTGACCGGCCGTGAAAGCCTTCACAGTCTTATAATATACAAGGTGTGTCTTTTATGTTTATTTTTAAATGTTTGAGTATTTTTTCTACCGACTTTTAGCTTTAATCTTAAGCTGCACTTTGGTAAAAATTTCAAGTTTAAATTTCTTGACGCTTTAAATCATTTCTAATTTTTGACCGACTTTGAATTTTATTCTGATCTGAATTTTCAATAAACTTATAATTATTTTCAAATGCTCTAAGTTATTTTTTAGCAATGGTTGTAATCTTTAATTGCATATTGAGTTAAATTTCACTTATTTTAGTTAAAAATTAATTTTACCGAAGCAACAAACTAGAAGATTTTAAACAGTTTTGCCTGATTTTGTTCTTAAATGGAATTTCTCCAAAAACTTCAGGATTTACATTTTTTTACAATAAATTATTTTTAACTGATTTTGGTCCAAATTCAAACTTTATTTTTTTATAAACTTTTACTTTGCGTTTTTAAAAATTTTGACTATTTTCTCAGAAAATATAAAATTTGCATTTTCGTTAAACTTCACTTCACACAGTCGAAAATAAATTTTACCAAAAGCAACAAATTAGAAGTTTTATTCAATTTTGCCCGATTTTGTTCTAAAATGGTATTTCTTCAAATACGTCGTTTTTTGCAATTTTGGATACAATAATTAATTTTTAACTGATTTTAACCGAAAATTGTATGAAAAAAAAGAATAAAAAATAGCAAGAAATGAAAAAAAAAGCATATAAAAAGTACCTTAAGCTAATTAGTTTAGTGAAGAAAAAACAAGTGATTATAATATAGTAAATAATTATATTTTATTTAGTTGACAAAGTAAACTGAAACTAGTCGCACGAGTAAATCATAATAATACAATCAATTTAGTATAAAAACATATTGAAAGAAGAGTTAGAGAAGCGTGTAGGAAAGCATGTAAAAAGCATATATTATAAAAAGAAGAATGTGATAGTTAGATGGCTGCTTGAAAAAATGTCAAGTTGATAATATAAACGACCGAAAAACTTGAAGAAGTGTGAAAATGGGGATTCAACTCAATGATCAAAACAAACAGGATACATTTATATTCCTCTAAGAGACAGAAGTAACAATACCAGTAAGAATAATAAAAAATATAAATAATTTTATAAAATAGGATATATTAAATAAAAAGAAATCATGATAACTGATTTAAAAATAGCAAGAAATAGAGAATAGAACATATTGCAAAACTGATAGATGTCAAATCATGAATTAACGAAAAGATTAATGCGAAATATGAACTAAAATCGATATAAAAATAAACTAACTTAAAAGAAACGTAATTAAAGCAAAAAAATAATGATCAGAGAAATAATTGGAAACGTTTAAAAATAAAAACGCAAAGAAGCTTAATATAATATCAGCTTATCAGCTTAATATAATAAGAAAAAAAAACGCATGGGATAACGTAGATGTGATACAAAGGTAAAAAAATAAAGAGTATAAGAAAAAAACAGCAAACATTGTGAGAAACAAACACAAAAAAAGTAAAAAAATAAAAGCACAAGAATTAAGACCACAAAACAGAGAGATAAAAAAAATGAAAACATGAAGAAAAGGACTCACTCTTCGTAAAAAAACCACAGTTTTGGAAAAACGTCTCAATAGAAATTATTTATGATACAAGGGTTCACTCGCTGTTAGGTTTGAAAAACTATTAAAAATATGATTTAACGAAACATGACAAATAATTAGGATATGAGTCAGATTTGAAAAGTAAAAGAAAATAAGAAAGAAAAAACAAGTTGACAACTTGTATCAAAATATTTGTAATTAGAAAAAAGTCAAGAAAAGTGGAAAATTTTAAAAAATAAGTCTAAACAGGTAGGGTATTTAAGTTTTAGGTAGTAAATTATTTCAAATTTTTGCCAAAGTTGTTTCAAGTTTAGGATATTTTTCTAACAGAAGTTCTATTTTGAAATGAAAACCGTATAAAAAACTTGAAAAATCAGGAGTCATTAAATACAAAAACAGACTTTTCGGCCATAGAGAGTAGTAAGGTAAAATGTCGCTTAAAAATGTACACAAGACATCTAAAAAATTCAAATGTGGAAAAATTTGTTTTAGAATTTTGTCTTAAGTGAGTTAGAACTCGCACTATTTTTTTTTTCAAAATGCAAATTTTTTTGTTTTTGGAGAATTTTATTTTTAATACAAAAGCAAGCAGAACTGATTAAAATCTTCTAGTTTGTTGATTTTGGTAACTTGGTAAATTTTTGGACCAAATTAAGAACTAAAAATGCCTCAGAATAAAAAAGTGATGTTTCTCGAAAAAGTTCAGTTAGGATTACGGCCAAAAATCGTTACTTATAGTAATCACTAAGTTAACGTAATAAAATTATAAGTTGTTATAAGGACTGATTTTCTATGTGATAAATCTTTGTGATTGATCTTGATTCTATGTGATAAATCTTGAACCTAAATACATTGATCTTTCAGAAATGACAAACGCTTTCGAAATATGAAACTAAAATTCCAGGTGTCTACTTAAAAAATGACTCAGTTATCAACGTTTGCATGATGTTATGCGTTATGCCATTTCGTAGAGATCGAAAAATTATTACACTTTCTTACTTTTTTCTATCAGAAATAGTTAATGTACTAGAGGATACTGAAATTTTGAGACAATTTTTTTACATATTTCCAAATAACAAGGAAACTACTGAAAATGTGGCAACCCCGAAGTAGAACCTTAAAGGATCTCAACAGAAGGCAACTTTTTTCTAATATAAGCGGCCGTGAAAGCCTTCACGGCCGGTCAAAATACAGTCTAAAGCATTTTCCGGGCTTTCAAGCCGTGGTCCAATGGAAGTTCTTCCTGACGTTTCGTCTACAGCTGCGGCAGACATTATCGCCTTTGGATGAGGCAATGGGCGAAGTGATCTCCCGTGCTTCCCGACGTTGACTGATTCGAGTGAGGTGAGCTCCGTGGAATGTATTCACACGCTGTCGCACTGCAGTGGAAACCCTGGGGTGGGATAGTGGTGGTGCGGGGTTTCGGCGCATTTGAAGTATGTCGTAGAACTCTAAAAATAGCCTGTATTTAGAAACGTAATTTCCTCAAGCCGTGGTCCAATGGAAGTTCTTCCTGACGTTTCGTCTACAGCTGCGGCAGACATTATCGCCTTTGGATGAGGCAATGGGCGAAGTGATCTCCCGTGCTTCCCGACGTTGACTGATTCGAGTGAGGTGAGCTCCGTGGAATGTATTCACACGCTGTCGCACTGCAGTGGAAACTCTGGGGTGGGATAGTGGTGGTGCGGAGTTTCGGCGCACTTGAAGTATGTCGTAGAACTCTAAAAATAGCCTGTATTTAGAAACGTAATTTCCTCAAGCCGTGGTCCAATGGAAGTTCTTCCTGACGTTTCGTCTACAGCTGCGGCAGACATTATCGTCTTTGGATGAGGCAATGGGCGAAGTGATCTCCCGTGCTTCCCGACGTTGACTGATTCGACTGAGGTGAGCTCTGTGGAATGTATTCACACGCTGTCGCACTGCAGTGGAAACCCTGGGGTGGGATAGTGGTGGTGCGGAGTTTCGGCGCACTTGAAGTATGTCGTAGAACTCTAAAAATAGCCTTTATTTAGAAACGTAATTTCCTCAAGCCGTGGTCCAATGGAAGTTCTTCCTGACGTTTCGTGTACAGCTGGGGCAGACATTATCGCCTTTGGATGAGGCAATGGGCGAAGTGATCTCCCGTGCTTCCCGACGTTGACTGATTCGACTGAGGTGAGCTCCGTGGAATGTATTCACACGCTGTAGCACTGCAGTGGAAACCCTGGGGTGGGATAGTGGTGGTGCGGAGTTTCGGCGCACTTGAAGTATGTCGTAGAACTCTAAAAATAGCCTGTATTTAGAAACGTAATTTCCTCCTTCCTCTTGAAATTGTTGCCGTGTTTAAAGATCTCAATGGCCTCTCTGGTCACCTTGTTGAAAAGGATGTCGTGACTTTCGGAGAGAGCGAACTCTACTACTGCTGACTTTTGTGTTTGTCCCAGCCTGCAACTCCTCATTTGTTCCCTAATCCTCGTGTTGACCCTGCATTTTGCGGTGCCAATGTATACCGAGCCACAGCTGATTTGGAACGGAAAATGAAGCATCTGGAAAGAGCTTTTAGTTTGAATGGATACAAGAAGCAGGAGTTCGATAGGGCCGTCCGTCCAAGAAATCTAGAGCGTCAGGAAGGAACAACGGGAGAGGATGAAGAAAATCGCGAATGTCTACCATACGTCCCAAAAGTAATGGACAGGATCGGCCGGCTACTGGAAAAGCACGGTGTTATAACTGTCTTTAAACCGACTCGAACCATACAACAGAGCTTGAGATCGGCCAAGAGCCGCAGAGATCCCTTATCGGCATCCGAAGTTTACCGCATTCCAGTCAAAATCAATTAAAAATAATTTATTGTGTTCAAAAATTCAAATCCTAAAGTTTTTGGAGAAATTCTCCAAAAACAAAAAAAATGGCATTTTGAAAAAAAAAATAGTGCGAGTTCTAACTCACTTAAGACAAAATTCTAAAACAAATTTTTCCACATTTGAATTTTTTAGATGTCTTGTGTACATTTTTAAGCGACATTTTACCTTACTACTCTCTATGGCCGAAAAGTGTGTTTTTGTATTTAATGACTCCTGATTTTTCAAGTTTTTTATACGGTTTTCATTTCAAAATAGAACTTCTGTTAGAAAAATTTCCTAAACTTGAAACAACTTTGGCAAAAATTTCAAATAATTTACTACCTAAAATTTAAATACCCTACCTGTTTAGACTTATTTTTTTAAATTTTCCACTTTTCTTTACTTTTTTCTAATTACAAATATTTTGATACAAGTTGTCAACTTGTTTTTTCTTTCTTATTTTCTTTTACTTTTCAAATCTGACTCCTATCCTAATTATTTGTCATGGAACTGCAGATAGCGGGTGTAGGACAATTAAACAGCTACTTCACAGTTGCGAATGCGCCAACGTTTCGATCTTTGTTTAGATCTTCTTCAGGGCTAAAAGATATGGTAAAAGAACATTCTATAAAAACACTATGAACAGCTTGATGGCTACTATGAACAGCTTGACGGTAATTTCTATGAACAGCTTGATGGCTCTGCTATGGGTAACCCGGCAAGTTCAGTGTTGGCTAATTTAGTAATGAACCACCTTATTACTGAGGTTCTTAAAAAGCTGCCGTTTTCAATACCGTGGATCAAGGTGTATGTTGATGACACGTTTTTGACTTGCCCAAAACTTGCGGTTCCTGAAATCTTAGATTTCTTTAACAGCTTTCACCATAAAATACAGTTCACTATGGTAACGGAAAATAATAACTATGCACTTCCGTTTCTGGATACGTTGATTGTTAGGAACCAAGATGGTACCTTGTTATCGGATTGGTATATTAAGCCAACGTCTTCGGGCAGAGTTGTTAATTATCTATCATCCCACCCAACTAATCAAAAGGTTGCCATAATTAAAAACATGTTTTATAGAGCCATTAAACTTAGCAGTTCAACGTTTCATAGTGCTAACATAGAAAAAGTGAAAGATATCTTGAAGCTTAACAATTATCCCAATAATCTCGTGAACCGAATATGGAATGAATATAGACACCAGATTTCGGATACGTCTGATCGCCGAAGAGCTGTCAAAATAATGTACTGTAAGTTTCCGTATATTGGAGGCCTGTCAGAAAGAATACAGAGTCGCTTATCCAAAAATAACCCTAATATAAAGCTAGCTTTTTATCAGACCAAGTCCGTTAACCAAATCTTTTCAAACTTAAAACATCCAATTCCCACAGGTCTGCAATCAGAATTAATTTATAGGATAAAATGTAAAAACTGTAGTAAGTTTTATATAGGGATGACACGACAATACTTAAAAAATCGAGTATATCAACACGAATATGATTGTCGCGAAATAAATCGGAATAAGAGAGCAAAGACGGCCTTAGCCCAACACCACTTTACGGAGGACCATTCCTTCGATTTTGAGAATGTTGACATATTGGACCACGAAAATAATTATTACAAACGGGGTATTAGTGAGATGGTGCACATTTACATTGACGACACTATTAATGACAGAACAGACATCCAAAACTTAAATGTAATCTATTGTAACTTGTTGCATCACATCAAGAAAAAATAAAGAAGTCTATCATTCCCAACATCAGTATAATTACAATAGATTTAATATAATATATATATAAAAAAAAGGAGAAAGCAAATATTTAGTTTTATATAAAAAAGACCATAATAGTATTCCGCCCACTGGTAATAGGAGAACTAATATCTTTCCATCGTTTATTCTGTCCCTGGCGGTTGATGTTTCGTTTTGTCCTGAACTCTTGTGGTCGTTGCCTGTTTGTGGATTAATCATTGTTTTAATGTTATGTCCGGTGAAAGACATACATGTAGCTTAGGTGACATGCTTCTCAAACCGAATTAAGGTAAGCAAATCCACTATTTATCAGAGTATACCGTCTATCACTTTGAGAAAATAGGCACGTACAGATGCACGGTTTATGTCTTTATTGTAGAAAGTTAAGTGTATTTGTTAGCTGTTAAATTTGTTTTTTAATTTTTTAATTTTTTAATTTTTTAATTGGTAAATATGTACTTTTATGCATTTTTATCGATGTACTTATGTGTATTTTTGATCGATGTCTTTTAATGATTTTTTTCATGCATTGAGTGTTTTTATAGAATGTTCGTTTACCATATCTTTTAGCCCTGAAGAAGATCTAAATAAAGATCGAAACGTTGGCGCATTCGCAACTGTGAAGTAGCTGTTTAATTGTCCTACACCCGCTATCTGCAGTCCCATCGTATTGAAAAGGACACAAAGCACACATATTATTATTTGTCATGTTTCGTTAAATCATATTTTTAATAGTTTTTCAAACCTAGATTGCAGCGAGTGAACCCTTGTATCATAAATTATTTCTATTGAGACGTTTTTCCAAAACTGTGGTTTTTTTACGAAGAGTGAGTCCTTTTCTTCATGTTTTCATTTTTTTATCTCTCTGTTTTGTGGTCTTAATTCTTGTGCTTTTATTTTTTTACTTTTTTTTGTGTTTGTTTCTCACAATGTTTGCTGTTTTTTTTATACTCTTTATTTTTTTACCTTTGTATCACATGTACGTTATCCGATGCGTTTTTTTTTTTATTATATTAAGCTGTTATTTTCTTTGCGCTTTTATTTTTAAACGTTTCCAATTATTTCTTTGATCATAATTTTTTTGCTTTATTTACGTTTCTTTTAAGTTAGTTTATCTTTATATCGATTTTAGTTCATATGTCGCATTAATCTTTTCGTTAGTTTATGATTTGACATTTATCAGGTTTACAATATCTTCTCTATTTCTTGCTATTTTTAAATCAATTACCATGATTTCTTTTTATTTAATATATCCTATTTTATGAAATTATTTATATTTTTTATTATTCTTACTGGTATTGTTACTGTCTCTTAGAGGAATATAAATTTATCCTGTTTGTTTTGATCATTGAGTTGAATTCACACTTCTTCAAGTTTTTATGTTTACATTTAGTTATAATATGGTCGTTTATATTATCAACTTGACATTTTTTTCATGTAGCCATCTAACTATCACATTCTTCTTTTTATAATATATGCTTTTTACTTGCTTTCCTACACGCTTCTCTAACTCTTGTTTCAATATGTTTTTATACTAAATTGATTGTATTTTTATGACTTACTCGTGCGACTAGTTTCAGTTTACTTTGTCAACTAAATAAAATATAATTATTTACTATATTATAATCACTTGTGTTTTCTTTACTAAACTAGTTAGCTTAAGGTACTTTTTATATGCTTTTTTTTCATTTCTTCCTATTTTTTATTCTTTTTTTGCATACTATTTTCAGTTAAAATCAGTTAAAAATGAATTATTGTATCAAAAATTGCAAAAAACGACGTATTTGAAGAAATACCATTTTAGAACAAAATCGGGCAAAACTGAATAAAATCTTCTAATTTGTTGCTTTTGGTAAAATTAATTTTCGACTAAAATAAGTGAAGCTTAACGAAAATGCAAATTTTATAATTCCTGAAAAAAGAGTCAAAATTTTTAAAAACGCAAATTAAAAGTTTATAAAAAAAATTAGGTTTGAATTTGGACCAAAATCAGTTAAAAATTATTTATTGTGTTCAAAAATGTAAATCCTGAAGTTTTTGGAGAAATTCTATTTAAGAACAAAATCAGGCAAAACTGTTTAAAATCTTCTAGTTTGTTGCTTCGGTAAAATTAATTTTGTAACTAAAATAAGTGAAATTTAACTCAATATGCAATTCAAGATCACAACCAAAAACTATAAAAGAAAACTTAATGCATTTGAAAATAATTATAACTTTATTGAAAATTCAGATCAGAATAAAGTTCAAAGTCGGTCAACAAAAAATTTAAACTTGGAATTTTTACCAAAGTGTATCTTAAGATTAAAGCTAAAATTCGGTATAAAATTACTGAAACATTAAAAAAATGCAAATTAAAGTTTATTAAAGGATCAGGCAAAAATTGAGACAAAAATTTAATCAAGTAAAAAATTATTTGTATGTCCAAAAATGCAAATATTAGTGTTTTTGGAGATATTACATTTAAGAACCAAATCAGGCAAAAC